>OY992886.1:68475347-68828847 GCA_963921405.1 Cepaea hortensis
TCTCTCTCTCTCTCTCTCTCTCTCTCTCTCTCTCTCTCTCTCTCTATCTATCTATCTATCTATCTATCTCTCCCTCTCTCTGTCTGTCCTTCCGTCCGTCCGTCCCTCAGCCCGCCCGTCCCTCAGCCCGCCCGTCCGTCCGTCCCTCAGCCCGCCCGTCCGTCTGCCCGTTGTCCATCAATATATCCTGTGTTTTAAATGGGTTTAAATGCGATAGGATCGACGTCATTGCATCTGATTTTATCACATTTGGCTCGGTCTCTTTCCACATAGCGGCCTACAGAAAGCGTTGTCCAAAGCAAGAACTCTAGCGACAATCCCCTGGAGCAGCGGAGAAAACTGCATACGTGAATCGAATGACGAAGTTCGAAATTGAACGCACAACCACCCCCTACCGAAATAGTCAACGACCTTAATATCCAGAGACGTCATATGTATGGCAGGAAGACACTACATTTCTAAATACAAAGCCACCCACACACACAAACACACACACTCACACACACACACACACACACACACACGCATTCACACACA
The DNA here is from genome assembly GCA_963921405.1 of Cepaea hortensis. Classification (NCBI taxonomy): domain Eukaryota; kingdom Metazoa; phylum Mollusca; class Gastropoda; order Stylommatophora; family Helicidae; genus Cepaea; species Cepaea hortensis. The sequence continues at coordinate 68,475,885 of OY992886.1, forward strand.
CACATACACACATCACGCACACTCACACATTATGTCTCTACCTCTTGTCTATTTTCTTAATTTGATCCCTTTTCGGATTTCTCTGAAAGAAGTAAAGAGTTTCAAGTACCTGGGAAGTATAATATCATCAACTGGCAAATCGGAAGACGAGACCGAAAATAGATGCAATAAGGCAAACCAACTTATTGGACACATGGCACCAATACTTAAGAGCAAACCTGTATCAATAACTACTACGAAAGCATTTTACAACACAATCTTCCTACCAATTCTATGTTACCAATGCCAAACCTGGACAATGACAGAACAAGAGAAAAGAAAAACTCACAATAGAAATGATATTCATGAGAAGAATACTCAATGTGTCAAGAAGAGATAAGATCAGAAATGATAAAACCAGGACTTAAGTAGGGGTTATAGCAGCACTAGATTTTATTAGAAGGCAGCAAGTCAAATGGTTTGGCCATGCAAGCAGGCTACCAACTAATAGTATACCACAACACGCAATGGTGTAATACCAAATGGAAGCAGAGGGAGAGGCCGACCACGTAAATGATGGATGGATGGAGTAGCAGAGTCCATGGGAATGTCGATACATGAGGCCCATGAGAGGGCACTCTCCCGCTGTTTATACTTTACCTCGACACCGCAAGGTACCAAGGAACCTGATGAGATGAGATGAGATTCGGATTTCTCTTTTCTGTAGATAACAGCGTCACTGTAGCGTATACAGCTGTTTATATCAGTGTGCTCCCAAGGCCTTAGACGAGACTGACACCATAACATTATTATCTTCGTGTTATTTTATTCCATTACTGATATTAACTGTTCTTCGAACTTCATTTGTAACGGCCGATCTGTAACTAAGCGTTGGGTGGATTTCATTCTAATGAACCTATGTGATTTCTTTTATACTCCTTTATTGATTTTTTGGGTCATTAGCTTTTAAAACTATCTAGGTTTTCCTCTCATCCGCTAATAGAATAACATTTGTAGGAAGTAATATTAAATTAACGTCTTTTTGGGGGATGTTATTTCTAGCAAGGCCAATTTATAGTTCAGTAAAACCGGTGCGTTCAACCTTTTCGGCCAAATTAACGCACGTTCGATCGCTGTGCATGTAACATGGCTAACATCATCATTGGTGATATTTTTTTTTTTTTGTTTCTCGCGAAACATAGTACTACAATAGTGGTTCTTTTTTTTTTTCTTTTCTTTTTCTTTTTTGTATAACCCTTTTACATTACGTATTGATTGTAGACAATGCGCAGGATCTGCAACAATTAGTAGATGCTGTTGTTGTACACAGTGAGCAACTGGGGTTAGAATTAAATTGTAAAAAGACACAAGTTATGGTCTTCACTAGGAAGAACGAAGTAACACAATGTAATATACAAGTTAATGGGAATATTCTTCAACAAGTGAATCGGTACAGTTATCTCGGAACAGTCATAACATCTGATGGGAGATGCGTTGAAGAAATTAGAACAAGAATCGCCATGGCGAAGGTAGCCTTTAGCAAGGTGAAAAATATTCTGACCAATAAAAAGATGTCAATTGAAACAAGAACAAGAGTGTTGACGGGATACCTAGAGCCTGTTCTTTTGTATGGATGTGAAACTTGGACAATCAGTCAAGCTGAAAAACATCTGATGGCTGCAGAAATGTGGTTTCTGAGGAACAGGCAAAGAATACCATGGACAGATAGATACACCAATGACCAAGTACTACATGAGACAAATGAAAATCATAAATTGATTAGAGAAATTAGACGTAGACAGTCAAAGATTTTTGGACATGTTATGAGAAGAAATGGATTAGAGAACTTAGTGGCAACTGGCAAGATCGAAGGGAACAGACCAAGAGGAAGACTGGAAGGTAAATACCTGGATGGCTTGGCCACATGGCACGGATGAGACAGGAACACTGAGCTGATCCACGACACTGGTGACCGAGTTAAATGGCGAGTCATGACCGCCCACGCTTTCCGGCATGGCACATGATTGATTGATTGATTTACAGGACATCGCTGTCAACACCAGCATTTTACCGCTGTTGTTGATTTCTTGGCAAAATTACGCTCAGTAGTTTCCCATTGCTTTCTGAGCGACCGGCTCATATACCCCCCCCCCCCGGTAAGTAACCAACGCGACTCGATCCGCTGCCAAATCTCGCGAGAAAGTCGTTACTCCATTAGCCAGGGAGACCGACTAGCGGTTCTTAATAATTACAAATTTTTGTCTTCTTTAATCATTCTAAAGGTTTTTATTTCAATCCCTTCTTGGTTTCCTCTCTTGTAGTTTTTCTGACAATAGTTTTTTGTCTGGAGCGACTGGCCGAGTGGCTAGATTGCCGGTCTCTCATTCGGGAGACCTTGGGTTTCGAACCCTCGGTAAGGTGTGGAGTTGTTGTTGTTTTTTTTCGCGGCCATTGCACTAGCCATGCGGCCTTAATTCCTCAGGTTCAAGATCCCCTTGACCTACACCGCAAGGTACTATAGGCAGTAAATGACAGTTTAAATGACAGTCTTTTATCATCATCATCAGCAGCAGCATCATCATGTGCCCAACGAGCACGTCTCTCAACAGATCTTGGTCCTTGGTGCTCTGGATCAACTCTGTTGATGATTCTCCTTCATGTCACCGTCTCAGTCCATCCAGCATAATTTTTCTTGGTCTGCCTCTGCCTTTTTTTTCCCCCTATTTTTCGCATTCTACATTTTCTGGGATTATACTGGTAATGGGTAAAGTGAACTTTTTCACGTCACGAGGTCTGTTAAGAATATAGTGCTAGCCTCTGGGTGGATACATATTGCAATATTCACAGCTCTGTGGAACAACGCTAGCACTGATACATCTGATGCAGCCGTTAATTAAATTGTATAAAAACGGGGCTACAAGACAAGAGTATAGACTTCATTTCACCTGGTTTTATCCCATATGACTCAGGGCGTCCTGTGGAAAGTGTCGCACAAAAACGAACTTCCTAGCTCCAGCGACGACTGCCATGAGTCTCCTAGAAAATTTGCACCCTTGAACAGAACGATGCAACCCGGAATCGAAGTTTCGGAGCACAAGACAGGCCGCATAACCACATCGCCACCGAGATCCCTAAACGAGCACAATCGGTATGGATGACCTGGATTACAAGACAAGATTGGATTCTTAGAGAACATTCGCCCATCAATAAATGTTGTGTTCGACATCATGATGGTCGCCTTTACTTCCGATAACATTTCTTGATGCCTGTTTTAGGCTAAGTGAATTATGGAGTCCAGGTCAAATAAAAACAATTCCACCTTGAAGGAGATTCGAACACACGACCACCGGGCCTGGAAACAAGCGTTGTAGCCACCGCGTTATCGTGTCTCTCATATGTATTGTCTCATAAGCATTTTACCTCTGTACCTCTGTTTTACCTCTCCTAAACCCATCACCACTTTACTTTCTTGTTTTTCAGATATGAAGATCTTCTATCCTAACCGTTAAAATAAAGGACTCATTAGCGTTGAGAATACAACGTCTAATAACTTCTAGAGCCCAGCTTTTTTTTATTTGTTTAGCTGTAGCGCAGTGGCTTATTAATAATCATCATTATTAACATGTGTCCTGCCATCTGGCGTATTCGTGTTTGGTTCTTTGGATTAACTCTACTGATATTCATATTCCTCCATGCCATCGTCTCTGCCTATCCAGCATATTTTCTCTCAGTGTGTCGCTGCCTCTTTACCCATTAATTTTCCCAGTTGTCACGATATTCTACAATGTCTCTATTCTTCTCACCCCGTTCTTATGTCTTAATGTAGTCACTGATATGTCTTCTCCGTGCTTATATGTTATGTTTTGTGTATTTGTTTGCTGATGAAGGCTAGTCGCCGCAGTTCCACTAATTTATTCATACTTTAGTTACTCTGGCAGTCGAAGGTATTCGCAACATTTCTCTCTGAAACCACTTCTCCGTTGTTTCTAAGCCTTTCCTAATGTGTTGAAACAAGTTCCATGATTTGCTGCCATACAGCAAAACAGGTTGCATATATCATTTCATCACTGTCTTTCTTACATTCATTGATAGTGACTTATTGCATAAGATACTCTTCATTTTCTGAAATACAGCTTTTGCTTGACCTATTCTGCTCTTAATATCTGTCTTTCATCTTGTATCTGATATTATTAATTAATTAATTAGATGTATGTTAATAAAAATACAACTAATCAATTAATTTAATTAATCAGTTAATTAATTACTAATACGTATAAACATGTCTGCTTTCAGTTGTGTGGGTTTAGACTCTGTGTCCGTGTTTATTTACATCAACGGCCAACTAGAGGCGCTGAACACATGGTGTGGCCGCAAGTTACCGCCTATGCTGATGTCCAATCAGCCTAAAATGATTGTCGAATTTCGCAGCTACCATTCCACGCCTACAGTCACCGGCTTCAAGGCTGAGTACAGTTTTGTCACAAGTAAGTCCATTTCTCCTTCATACATTGACAGTTATACCCTTATGAAATGTGGGGGTGCCCGTGTACCCCCCCCCCCCCACCACCACCACCTCCCTCATCCTATACAGAGTAACAGGTTGCCATGGGAGCACTTAGCAGGTTTAGCTTGAGTGCAGCCGACAGGTAGTTGTTAATTAGTATCTCCAGTTGGTGACTGTAAGCAGGGGGATCTCTTTATAGAAAGAACGACTACGATTACCGACCAGTATGGACACTGCCAAGAAGTAAATAAGCGGCAAACTACCTTATTTGCAGAAAAGGAAAGTATAGCAGTCAAAGAAATTATCGAGAAAGATTGTTATATTGTTATGGGGGAGGGGGTAGCTGCCATAGCCAAGTGCCTAGCACGCTTTCCTGCGGATCCGTTGTTGGGTGAGGTGGGGTGGGGGTGAGGGGGGGGAGCTCTGCGTGGGACAAGCCATTGGTTTATGATGATGTTGAGAGTAAGAGGAGAGAATATCGTTCTCACATATCATGGTACTGTGGTTTCTAATCATTAGTACATCCGGGTATTTTTTTAAAAATTTTATTCTATGTTGAAATACAAATTTTAGCTGTAGTTAAAGTGCGAATAAAATTAGTAGAACTGCGGTAAAGCTGTGAAAATGTAAACAATATTAAAAAGCACAAAGTACTGCAGGTTTGCATAACTCAATTACGGAAAACAAAGGACATTGCGGCAACTAGCCTTCATCAGCAAACAAATAAATGCTCAAAACACAACATATAAACACGGGAAAGAGACTACGGTGACTACATGAAGGTACAAGAACGAGATGAGAAGAATGAAAAGATGAACAAATTAAAACAATGAAAAGAAATTTTGTTAATGTGCAACTTATCTCAGAATCCCAGGTTGAGATGCTAACATGAACCTTGATGTTAATACTCTTATATTGGCAGCCGTGAGAGTCTGTGGTGTGATGGATCCTGGGATAGGGGATGGTAAAATTTTAGTGGAGAGTTCAGGTAAATGCTTGAACATGGTACGTGAAGACGGGGGCGAATTCTAGCTATACACTACGTGGCAACTGATAGGTCAAGCCGCCTTTATTACTCAGCCGGTAAAATTCCTTTGTTAGATATCAGCAATAGTACAATACACCAATATATATTCAATGTTTACGATGAAGAAACTTTTAGCACCAGCAGATTTGATATTACGCAAACCTGTCAATTTCTTGCCCGCTGAGAGAGTATTAATTTTTAACTGATACGAATTTCATCTTTTCTGCTGTGTGACAGCTGTGCTCAATATTCCTTTTTACTCAGTTGGAAAGAAGATGCCTATAAGTATAAATATCTTTCTTTGTCGACAAAGACGCTTTCCTGTGCTTAAATACAATATCCCAAGTATTGTATTAACATGCAGTTTAGATTATCTTGTTTGCCGTAAAAGTATTAGAGGTATAAAGTATATTCAGATCAACCTCTGCAAGTAAGTAAACTTAAGTTGAAACTCAAGAAATATATAACCCCGGATAAACATGCCTCATCATTAGTAAACGAGGTGAGTACGGAAGACTGCTCGGGGAAGGCTAACAGCATTTGGAACGAATCATGTATAGAAGTCTCTGGCAAAGGGGAACGAAAACAACGCAAATCCTTAAAACATGGATGAAAGAACAAATACAAAAGCAAATTTATTCAAAACAAAACCGGAGCTACTAAAGTCAAACGTCATCACCAATAGTAAATACACAGAAACTAATAAAGAAGTTAGGAAACGGATAATTGTAGATAAAAGACAATATTTTGATGACCTAGCAGGAGAGGTGTAAGTGGCAGCAGCGAATGGAAACCTCATAGATCCTTACATCGCTACAAAGACTATGAAAACACAGTCTATCAAGTGGAACAAATAGTATTGAGGAAGTTCTCACTAACATTAAAGATGGAATAACTGATGAACTGAATGCTCTGAGGAACATCAGAATAGATCATTCCCAAAAGATCCAACAGATATCCAGTCTGCAAACGTTAAGCTGAATATTAACTATTAGACACTTAAAAGAAATCAGAAGAGCTATCAAACTCAAGAAGGAGTGCTGGTCTAGATGGTATCTTAGCAGAAACTATTAAACCCAGTACAAATACCTCATATGAGCTTACTGCACAAATTATTTAGCAGTCTTGTAGACTGAAGAAATATCAGCAGACCGGAGAGAAGGATAGTTCACGGAAAGCTGATAAAGAAAGGGGGGTATTATATTTGGGATTAAAGGTCGTCATTTTCCTGGTAGAATGTTTAGCCAGATCATTCTGGAGAGATTAAGAGATACCATCGATAAACAACTTAGGGATGAACAGGCAGGTTTTCGACCACACAGACTCTGCAGTGGCCAGATAACCACATTCTGCATCATATAGCAATGAATTTAAAATTAATTCGCCATATGAAAACGGTCTTTGATATGGATTCTTTTGGAAATGAATGAGGCACTGTGGGATCCACATGGGACCTTAATAAAGGCAACATAAAAAGGTGGTGGAATGTAGAGTTCTCCATAAAGTAAAACAAAACGATGCATTTGAAATAGAGAACAGAAGTGAGATAAGGATGCCTTCTGTCACCGGTTTTTTTTTTCCTTTCTTACTTACTATAGATTAGATTATGAAGACAATTGCAGACAGAACTTGAAGCAGTATAATCTGATAGAGCATCTTATTTATAAAGACTTCACTGAGAACATTGCTCCCCTCTTCTACACACGAAATCAGATGCAATATAAATTTAACACACTGGATTGGAGTTTTAACAATTAAGTTTAAACTGTCAGAAGGAACAGACAAAGATAATGAGAATATACGAAGAAAATAAAAACCCGATTCTCATTGGTATAACCTCACTTCAAGAAGTGGCATCATATATAGTTTGGGTAGAAATGTAGACGGGGGTGGGGTGGTGAGAGAGAGAGAGAGAGAGAGAGAGAGAGAGAGAGGAGAGAGAGAGAGAGAGAGAGAGAGAGGAGAGAGAGAGAGAGAGAGAGAGAGAGAGAGAGAGAGATCAAATCAAATCAAATCAAATCAACTTTATTAGGGTCACAAATTGGGCGCGCAGGCCCGTCTTACATTCGGCCCTTCCAATCACTCGTCTTTCGTTCATCAAGAGCATTATACATTTACATAGGAAGAAAAATAAACATTGTGAAATGAATGTTGTAAACATAAACAAGGCTAATTACCATGTTATGAAGCCCATCTCCCACCTATCCATACATCAACCCACCCACACAACACCCCCACCTACCCACACACACGCAAACCAAGGGACACATACACACCCCCTCCTACCGACACACACGCACACCAAGGGACACATACATACCCCACCAAACGATCCATCCCCCTCCCGCACATCCCCCACCCACACACACTGCCCTCACCTGATCCCCCAACCAAAATACACTCGCCACCCACAAACATTTCCCCACCAACCCACACATCCCACGCCCATCCACATACACATCCTACCCCACACATCCTCTCCCCACCCACACCTCAAACCACCCATCCCCCAGCCACATCTCCATCGACAACATATTCCCCACCCATGCACACAATCCCCCACCAACCCACACATCGCACATCCACATCCCAACACCATACACACACATCCCCACCAACTGACATGTCCCTACCCCCCCCCCCCACACACACACATCTCCCTAACCACCCATAAATCCCCAATCCACTCACACACACCCCACCACCCACACATACAACTTCCACCCACCCACACATGCCTTAACCTAATCCCCCACCACACAATCCCCCACCCGCACATCACATACACCCCCTACAACGCACTATTCCCAACCCACGCACCACACACACACATATCCCTCACCAACACATCCCCACTTACACACCACACACATATCCCCCCACCCAGATACCACACAATATTCCCACCCACACCCACACAGATACCCTTACCCATCCACCCCACATACCCCCACTCACACACCACAAAAATCCCCCACCCACACACACAAACCTCACCCACACAATATCCCCAACCAACACACCACACACCTCTCACCACCCACACACGCATTCCCTACCCGTCCACCAACACACACTCACTCACGCATACATCCTCCACTACGCACCCACACACCCCACCCACCCACCTCCAACCAAACATCTCTCGATCACAATACCCCTACCCCCACACACATCCTCCACCCACTCACACATCCCACCCCGACACATACAACTCCCTTACCCACCTACACATCCCTAAGCCACACACACACCCCCACCCACACATTCCCCATCCACACACACACATCTCCCACCCACACTCCCCCACATACTTCACCCAACCACCACAATCCCCTACTCACCCACACATATACCCCAACTATACGCACATTTCCCGCACCCATCACACACATCCCCCACACCACACACTATCCTCCACCCATACCACCACAAACATACCCTCCACCCACACATCATTCACACATCCCCCACCAACACACCGGACACATATCTCAAACCCACACACCATACACTTCTCCCCACCCGCCCTTGCATCCCCAATCCACCCAACACAATCCCCTACACACACAACCCCGCCTCCCACACATACTTCCTCAAACCATCCACACATCTCCACCCACATAAACACACATCTCCTGCATCCGTCCCATACACATATCCTCCACCCATACACACATCCCCCACACCCATTCCAACACCCCTACTTTCACCCCCACACATCCATCCAACACCCACGAATACCACTACCCACCAAAACCCACACACCCCAACCCATCGAAACACATACCCTCAACCACACACCCCCCACCCACACATATCCCCACACTCACACACATCCTCCACATACACTCACACTTCCTCACATCTAGACACATAGAAAATGTCTCACGTTAGTATTGAAACTAGTATGAACAAACTCCCACACTTAACTGACACACATACACTGACACTTGTCATGAGCAGTCTCATAAAAATGTTAAACATGGAGAAAAATCTTCTTCTTCTTCTTCTTCAGCGTTCCGAGCCATTGAGGTTCTTTGAAAATGTGTACATAAAATGTATGTGACGTAAAAATAGTGATGCTCTCTCTCTCTCTCTCTCTCTCTCTCTCTCTCTCTCTCTCTCTCTCTCTCTCTCACACACACACACACACACACATATTCACTCTCACGCTCACACATTCACTCTTCCGCTCATTCATTCACTCTCACGCATTCACTCTCCCGCTCATTCACTCTCACGCTCACTCATTCACTCTCCCGTTCACTCATTCACTCTCCCGCTCACTCATTCACTCTCCCGCTCACTCATTCACTCTACCGCTCACTCATTCACTCTCACGCTCACTCATTTACTCTCACGCTCACTCGATCTGTCTCTTATTCACACTCACTGACTCTCTCACTCAAACTACAGTAATGAACATGAGTTTATATTATGCATGATAAAATCAAATGGTATTTAACTGATAATATGACAGATGAGAATACACAAACATATGGATTCGCGTGTTACATAACATGCGTGTTACATGTCATGCATCTGCTCAGCTCTCTCTCTCTCTCTCTCTCTCTCTCTCTCTCTCTCTCTCTCTCTGTATTCTTTCATATACACACACTCACACGCATGCGCGCGCTCACACACACACATACTAACACATCAACTCTCCCACTGTCTCACTCTCTAACACACAATCCTTCACACACACACACACACACTCACTCTCTCAATCACACTCTCTCACACATACACATACACATGAACGCATGCACATGAACGCATGCACGCACGCATACACTCCCTCACTCACTCTCCCACATACACGTTCGAATGCATGCACTGACACATTCCCCCACCATTTCTCGCTCAATCACTCTCTCCACACACACGCATGCACGTGCGCACACACGCATTCACTCTCTCCCTCTCTCTGACACCCACTTTCTCTCTCTCTCTCTCTCTCTCTCTCTCTCTCTCTCACACTCTCTCGCTCCCACACGCACACACATATATAGTGAACAATTATAGTTAAACAATTATAATGAACAATAATACTGAACAATTATACCAGTAAATGAATTATGGTGGCATATAGTCGGTATGGATTAAGTATTGAAAGAGTTTTCGGTTAAATGTGTAGGGACTCATTGGAGTTTTCAGATCTGGAGGCAGATCATTCCATAAGTGAGCACCAGAATAGGCGAAACATGTTTTGTATAGGTCCAATCTAGGCTTTGAGACATGTAACAAATTTAGGCGCTTGCTGTTCATTGCATTAGATTGAATCAGCGGCATAAGATACTCTGGGGTATTTTGAGATATAATTTTATTCACTAATTTGGCTTTGTTGAAAAGGAAGCGCTTTTGTAGTGGTAGAAGTCTTAGATGACTGTACAAATTATTACTTTCAACGTGCTTTATGCCAGAAACCAGACGAATAGCGCGGTTTTGTAGAGAACATAGTCGTTTTAAATTACATTTAGGGCAACCATCCCAAACTGTGGAACAGTAATCGAGATGTGATTGGATATAGCATGTATAGAATATTTTTCGTGTGCTTTCGTCCAGGAAGTGCTGAATTTTAGCAAGTTGGTAAACTTTTTGTGCTATTTTCTTGGTAAGAGCGTGAACATGAGAGCTCCAGTTCAAATGGCTGTCTATTAAAAGCCCTAGTGTTTTATGTTCAGTCACATTAACTATAGGTAACGTGCCCATGCGGAGTTCGAGCGGTGATCCAGTTATGGCTAGTGTCTGTAGTTTTTGTCTGGTCGTTATTAGCATGGATTTGGTTTTGTCGACGTTAATTTGCATGCGGTTTTCATTGCTCCATCTAGTAAGATTATCAAGTTCCTTTTGTAAAGAATTCTCTAATTCACAACGGTTTTCTTGACTAGTATATATAGTACAGTCGTCTGCAAATAGATCACAAGTTGTATTGATATATAAAGGAAGATCATTAATATAAACTGCAAAAAGCAGCGGACCTAGTATTGAGCCCTGAGGCACACCAATATTAAGCTGTGTGGGTCTTGATAGACAGTTGTTGAAGGACACGACTTGTTGCCTGTCGGATAGAAATGACGTAATTATGTTCACCATATTGGTGCTTGTCTTCATTTGCTTTAGTTTTCTAATTAAAATATCGTGATCTACCATATCAAAAGCTTTTTTAAAGTCTACAAACACCGCTCCACAAATTCTACCGTTGTTGATGTTTAAGTGCCAGTTATCGGTCATTTTTGTTAGAGCACTATGGCAAGAATATTTAGGTCGAAACCCAGATTGACTGTTAATTATTAGACCATTGTTAATTAAATGGTGTAACGTTATTTTATGAATGTGTTTTTCTAGTGGTTTTGATAGCGACGATAGTAAGGAAATTGTCTATAATTACCCAAAACGCTATTATCGATTGAGCCATTTTTAATTAGCGGAAACATTTTAGCAATTTTAAATGCAGATGGAAAGTAGTTTTTGGCCAGGCACTGGTTATATATGAACGTTAAGGACTCGCTAATGACTGATGCAGCACAACGAAGAATTCTGTTACTGATACCATCTAGGCCGTGTGAGTTTGTTGATTTGAGGTTCAAGAGATATTTATAAACGTCTGCAACAGACATTAAAGGAATCACAGCGGGAATATTTCTGGTGCACTTCTCCTCACAGAATAATGCCAGTGAACTTAAATTACACGATGAGTCTGGTATTGAAGACTTTAGATTCTCTATTTCTGATTGAAAGAACCAACTGAATTCATCGCATGTTATTGAATTTGGTATTGCTGATTCTGTAGGGCGTTTCTTATTGGTTAGCAAGTTAATAGCCTTCCATATATTTGTACTGTTTGAATTATCTACAATCAAATTTTTTAAATGATCTTTTTTTATCCTACGAATTTCATATTTAACTTTATTCCTTAGTCTGCGGTAATTGATGAAGTCTTTATTTTTGTGTGCTGTATCTCGCTCTCTCATGATTTCCAGCACTTCTCTAGTGACCCATGGGGATTTATGTTGATTTTTGACTCGAACTTCTTTGATTGGCACGTGTTTATCGAACACATTGTAGACTGTCTTCGTCTAGAAAGCTAATGCATCGTCCGGGTCAGGAAGTTGGTAAACGTGATCAAGGGCTGCTTTTCTTAAGTCTTGCAAAAATAAATCTTGGTTGAATGCTTTATAATTCCTAAATTTGATACTTACATGTTTATGTTTAAGAGGTTTGAACCCAATTCTTGACCATGTACAACATACCGGGTAGTGGTCACTAACTGTACAAACAGGAACAGAACATTCAATAATATTATCTGGACAAGTAACATATATATGATCAATTATAGTTGAGGATGTGTCAGTAACCCTTGTGGGACGGTTTATTAGTTGTTTGAAATTGTAAGAAAGAATGATATCGTCCCATGTCTGGTTGGATTTACTAATATCTATGTTGAAGTCACCTAGTATCATAACTTCTCTACCTGCTGTAAACACTCTATCCATCATTGTAGTGAAGCAGTCATACAACTGTACCCGGCACAAGGATTACTATATAGGTATCCAATGAGAAACGGTTGTTGGCTGGCTGGCTTCACCTCTAACCAAACACATTCTATCCCTACTGTCTCGAGATCACTTCTACGGGATCAGTTGAGAGAATTGGAAATGTATACAGCAATACCTGTCTCTAATTTTTGATTTGCATCTTTCCGAATTACTTTAAACCCCTTAAGTGAGATTTCGGAGTCGGTTATTTTGTCGTTAAGACGACTTTCTGTGATTCCAAACACATGGAACTGTTTGGACAGTATTACCGAGAGCTCAGGTAATTTGTTGAGCAGATGAAAGATGTTGAGATGGCCTATATATAGACCATTTTTGTTGAGCCACTGATCGTGATTAGCGAACATTACAAACTAAAAGGAAGATGTCGCTTGTGGTATACAAATTGCAGGGATTTTGAAACTTTATTTAGAAATAGTCAAGGCTGTTAGAGGGGGCAGGAAAATGTCTTTGCTGGAGTGATATCATGAATGCTTGGTGCAGGGCTGCAGGATTGTATCGCATTAGCTGCTGAAGTTGACGGTTCCACTCATATGGTTGTAGATTACCGTCCAGCGAGGGATTGCTATGAGTGTCACTGGAAGTGCCTACATTGGAAGCAGGCATCGACGGTACAGCACCATTGTTTAACGGTGTCCCCTTTGACATCATAGAGGGAGACTGTTTTACGGGCAAGGTAGGAAACAAAGTATCATATTTAGCAACATTTGGATTGGAGCTTGGGTTGCTATTCACAACATTGTGTTCCTGGGGTACAGGCAAGGGTGGTGTGGGAAGAGAAGGAGTGTTTTCTGAACACAGTGAGATGGCTGTTGCCGGAGATGAAGTTCGGTTTACTGCTGTAACTGGTGCTGGTTGTTGTGCACGTTCGGGATATTTTATATTCTTCGCTAGGAAGCTACTTCCTAGCTTGGAACAATGTATTTGATCCCTGTATAGTTTTTTCTTAGGAGCTCCGGACGGTGACGTAAAGTAAGGGGTGTTATTTATGAAATTCATGCTATTATTTTTACAGAATTTATATAACGTTAGATTAGCAGCATCGGCAGTACGACGCTGGAACCCGTAACATGGTGGAATGATGGATGAAATAAACAAAGATCATTTCGGAAATCTATTTCGCAACAGCACCTCCAATGTAGCTAGTTGTGAGGTGCTGATGATTTTAATATCCATTATGTCATTAACACCAATATGGACTGTTGCTCTCCTAATTCGGTCGTTCACTTGGAATCGTCGCAGTGTAGCGGTCAGCCTGTCAATGTCAGCGCCTGGTACAGGGTAGATTGAAGTTGATTCGCTGTCAGAAGATGACATGCGATCACTATAGATACCCTTCAGCAGGGAGTCTCCAATGACGACATGTGTTGCACTATGATCTATGGTTATTTCACGCTGCTGGCGTGTCCGCTTGGTCTGTTGTTGCCACTGGTCACTGTCGTCTTTCTTGTGTTTTTGTTTATTATATCTTGCTTGCGTTGGTAGTTGATATCCAGTAGTGGTAACGACTGAGCTCTGTGATTCCAAGTCTGCTGCTGGAGAGTCTACACTTAAGGCCTGGAACCTGTTGCTGACATGCACATCGATGGGGTAGATAGATGGTGTGCGTTCTACAGGTTTAGTGGTGGTTTTGTTGCTTGTAGAAACTATCTGTATGTCATTATGCGACGAACATTCACTGGTAACACACGCATCTACAACACCATGGATACTTTCTGTTTGTGCACTTTTATGAAATGACTGTGCACGCTTTAGTTTCAAGGCATGTATGGATGTTTTAAAAGTCTCCTTCTATTCTTTAAGAATTCGGATTTCCTCTCGAAGAAGAATGTTTTCTTTTTTAAACTCCGCAATAATGTTAGTGGTGTTGTTGGTAATAAAATCTTTTAACCTCGTCTCCAAAGCCTGAATTAGATCACGACAACAATCATTGTGGATCTGTGTTTCGGCCGAAGAAAGCGTCTTTGAAGGTGATGTGTTAGTTTGATAAGATTGAGCTGGTGAATTGTGTTGTTTGTCCAGCTGGACATCAGTGTCTGATTGTTCACTAGACAACGGGATGGATGTTGGCGATGAAGATGATCGATTCAGTCGCTGAGCTGGCGTGCTAACTAACTTTTGTCCCGTCTTGTTTTTGTTTACATTTTCACATCGCTTTGACACAGTTGATGATCGTAAGTTGGCAATATAGGCAGCTCGACAAGGCAAGGAGTAAATAAAACTGCAGGCCTTTCTGTAGATCGTGCGTGGCGCTTATCTCTTGCTAGTCACACATAGTTAAGTCTCACGTTGTCGTGAATCAATAATTGGTAAAAATTCAAAAATGGATGCTCTTACCCTCACGTGTCACAATGAAATCTTCATTTAACTAAATAAACAGTCGAGAGAGAGAGAGAGAGAGAGAGAGAGAGAGAGAGAGAGAGAGAGAGAGAGAGAGAGAGAGAGATATTGGTATTCTAAAATAACAATACAAAAGGCAAGATTAGTTTTCATAGCACTTGGAAATTGTGGAAGCCAAAAGAAATTAAAGCTAGTGCTACACGTCGAATATTCAGCGCAGGCGTCACATCAGCACTATTCTACGGATCAGAAGCACGGAGAAAGACCAAAACAATTACTAATAAACTACAAATATCCATTATTTGGCGCCTGAGCGGAATTCAAGAACTAATATCATATTCACAATGAGGAGCTCATGGAAATAACTAAACAAATCCCAGCGAATAAAGTGGTGAGGAAACGATGATGTTGATTGGTAGCACACACTGAGTCCGCCTGTTAATAGTAGAACTGCAAAGTGCGTTCTCTGGATCTCACAACGTAACAGAAATAGACAGAAATCTAACAACAAGCGGGGAAGAAAATTAGAGAAGAGGAAGTATATGAAAAGAACATGAATGATGCCGCAGAAGATGACATTGGGGGGACAGATGGAAGAAGAGAAAGAATATTATGGAGAATAAGCAGCAGCAAAAGACGAAGACGAAGAAGAAGAAGATGAGGGAGGAGGATAAGTAGGACAAGAATAAGAAGGAAAAGAAGAGGGAGGGAAGGAGGAAGAAAGGGATTGGGGAGGAAGGGTGATGTTAAAGAGAAAGAGGAGGAGGAGAAGGAGAGATGAGGAAAAGAAGTAGTACTAGGAGAATTGGGAAAATGAGAGGATGAAGAATGAAATGAGTAGAATTGGGAGAAGGATAAGAAGGATGAGAGAGAGAAGGAGTTGTAATCCTACAATAACTAAAAATATAAACAAATAAAGACCTCCCCCCCCCCTAAAAAAATAAACACTTTTTTTTTAAATATTAAGACACAACATTACCTTCTGTTGGTGCCGTGAACTTGTTTATTTCGCCCCCAAAACAAGCAAGGCTTCAAAATCTCTCCATGCTGGTCACAAGTGCTTTTTCCAACTGCTGCTCTGAAGACTGCAGCTGCATTGTTTTTTTAACAGTCAATGCTGAAAAGGCGGATTCGCACAAATAGCTGCTAACAAATTTTAGAAGTGCTATCATAGCTAACTCAAATTTTTCGGAACATTGAGTTTTAACACCACGCCAAAAAGCATTATTTCACCTTTTTGAATTTCAAATTTGAAATATGAATCACACAAAACCGTTTTAAATGCTTCCTGGGATTTCAAAGAGAGATGTTTAACCTGTTCCAATTCTAAAATGAATTAGTTTTTGGGTCCAATCTAATTTCATCGTCATCATCACCATGTGCCCTGCCAACTGGCTAAATCGTTCATGTCCCTCAACAGATCTCGGTCCTTGGTGTTCTGGATCAGCTCTGCTGACGGTATTCCTCCATGCCACTGATATTCCCCCATGCCACCAGTATTCCCCCGTGCCACCGATATTCCCCCATTCCAGCAGCTCATTCCATGTAGCATCATTTCTCATGGTCTGCCTCTGCCACTTCTCCCACTGATCGTTCCAGTTGTCACGGTGGTTTCCAATGCCTCTCTTCTCGTCATATGACCTAAGAGCGTTGTTTGTCTTTTTCTTATATTTCTATAATGTGCTAGCGTCATTGGCCTCTGCCAGACACTCGTTGTTCGTTACAGTGACAGCCCAAGGTATTCGCAACATTCATCTCAGGAACATCTTTGCTGCTTCTAAGCTCTTCTTACTTTGCTCATTCGCGATACCCGATTACAGGGTAATATATATTAATATATAGTAATTATATATAATAACCTTAGAGAGTAATATGTCGTTTTTTTTCGAATTTACTGGAAATATAATGCATCGAGCCAGCTCCGTAACGAAGAGGTTATGGGCGAAGTTCGTAATTTCGCATACTCGCGTTCCAAACACTGCTGTGGGAGATTAGGCAGCAGACCGAGTTGGTTTGGTTTTTCCGACATTGTATGGGTGTCGGTCGTTCAGAACACAATGGAAAACTACTGAAAGTAAACATGCCAAGAGATCACAACAGTTAAAATTAATGCTTGTGTTGACTGGGACGTCCTGAAAAGAACATACAACTAACTTTATAATGCATCGAGGGAGCCATGACAGCGCAGTGGCTAGCATGCTTTCCTATCTGGGGGTGGTAATCTGTTCCAATCCCCTTTAGTGTCATGGATTTTGTCCCATTGACTTGGGCGTCAAGGTCTGACAGTGGTACAATGAAATGACCTGGGTATTAAATGCTGCCAGTTTTATATTGATTACATCAGCAATCGAGTCCCCATGTGTCTGTCACTATGGAGGTAGCACCATAAATATAATAAGTCTAACAGCGTGAGGAGGAATCCTTAACTTGCATTTGTTACCCTCTTATCCTTCCAGATAAATAGAAATAACTGCAGTAGGAAATAACATGTGTTTTGTTTTATGTTTGGTTAGCATCACTTTCTCTGCATATGAATATCTTCAAATGTGCTACCGCAAGGAGAGTTGTTGAGTTGAGTTGAGCTAAGAGCTGACATCACTGCACTCATGACATTCCCATATGCGCTCCGTCCCTTCTGTCAACAGCTAGCAAAGAGTCACACTACTAATCGTTCCCACCGCTATCTGATTAAAAGTTCTCCTGGTCTTCTCTCTCAGTTTTGGGATTCTACCAGAACCCCTGCAAATTACTCGCAATCTCATCCTTTCCACATACGGGTTCTCAATCTGCTTCTCCACCTGATCCCACCAACTCTCCCTTATCCATAGGTTATCTACCACCTAGAGGTAAATTCCCTGCCAGCCTATCATCCTGTTCATTCCCCCCGCACTTCCGTATGGCCAGGACAAAATAATGCATACAATTCTCACAATCTGTGATCTCTGAAACTAGGCGATCCATATCACACGAAACATTCCTTTCTCCACCTTACTAAGCATACTCCTAGAATCCGTGATGAAGACAATTTGTGTTGCAGTGGTCTCCTCTAACCAACTGAATGCCTCTGTGACTGCTTCCACCTCCATTCTCATGCTGAAGATCATAGCCTCAAATGCGCAGTGCACAAACCGCTAACGGTCGTCCATATGCCTGAATACAATATTGACTATTCTATTTTCCCAGGAGCAGTTTCCTGCTAGGGGTCTGTGATGTGATAGGGCCATCACATTGTGTAGGCTTGGATGCACGCAGTAATAGGTGTCCATTCTGCCCCTTATTTTCGCATAAGACGAGCCCAGGCGTCGAGCCATACCAGCATTGCATGTGCTATAAATAGTCTCTTTCATGCAGGTTTCATGATTTTCAATTTTGATCCTGACCAGCGGTCTATGGGCTTGCGCTTTTTGTTTCTCAACTACCTCGAGAATTGTTAGAGTGTGCAACATGAACACGCGTCCTCTTAGTTTTTCGCCCTTGTCAGAGAAGAACTGACGCTTGATCAAGTACCCCAGGATCATGGAGATTTATATCATCATCATTTCCGTATTCTGCAAAATCACAGTGCATACTGTGAATAGAACCAGGACGTCGAAACATCTAAGCCACTCCGCCCCTAACAATAAAATATTGATCGCTCACAAAGGCACTGGCATCTAACAAAGTAACGCTACAACGAATTAAATGTACAATAAACGTCAAGAAACATGTATTGCCTAGAGCCTGTAGTCTTTTTGTAAATAGTTGGCAAATTCGTGTTTTACCGGCACTGAAAACGATGAATGTTAGAGAACTGTCTTATGCTTCTGATCTTTTTATATGCAAATATTTTATTAGTTGTGACTTGTCAGTCCTCTCATAGCTGTCTTCTGTTTGTTAACTAGCTTGAATATTTTTCACATTTGTGTAGTTAAAAGCTGTGTGGCCTTATTTACTGAGATATATACCAAGTAGAAGTAACAGACCCTTATACACACCCGGGAACGTGTTGAGTATATAGTGCTACAAACCAATCGGCACTCCATGTGTGGTGTGGTGTGGTCAATACCACGCCTGCTGTTATTATTTTCTTGACACTTTCCTATTACTTTCATTTTAGACTGGGTTCACCTGAGAGTCCTGGTCAATTAAACAAATCGCCGCCATGGTTGAGATTCGAATACATGACCGCCGGGTCATAAGGCAAGCGTTCTAGCCACCGCGCCACATCGCAGAAAATAAAATCTGTGTCACCTATCTGAGACAGCTGTGAAATCCGCTGTAGCGGGGTTGCCAATACGCTTGCTCTCGATCCGGTAATCATGGCTGCAATCTCTTTCTAGACGGGGATTATTCTTCAATGGTCTGGTCTCCAGGCTCTCCCAGCTTAAAATGCGTAATATGATATTTCCTGGGAAGTATGGGCGGCATGCATGATTTTTACTGCATCACCCATCGAGCGATGGGCAGAGATAGCAGAATCCATAGGAATCTCAATACATGAAGTCCATAAACGGGCTGTCTCCCTCTGTTTATACTTCACCTCGACACGGCAAGTTACAAGAGGAATCAAATGAGATGAGACCCATCGACCGCCGATTGTACTAAGAAAATTGAGACAGCACAATATACCTCAACTGCCTTATGGTAAGGAACAGGTACTTTATCTTACATTATAACCTAAGGTGTGGTGATCCCAGCTGTCAGAAGCCTTGCACCAGACGTTAGAGAGGAGGGAGTTGGAGAGGGGATAGAGCTTTGACATATTCATAAGCCTAAAGAACAAACCGCATACAAAAGATAACACCACTGCAAAATACGGCAATAATTTCGGTGCTGGAGAGAGACTGAAACAGCAGTTGTTTTTTTTATTTTTTTTTTTTCACGCATGCAGAAAAATAAATGATAGTCCTTATAGTCGTCCTTTCTGTGCAACGTCCCTAAAGAGTGGCCACGAACAAGGACTGCAAGATTTAATAAACTTCGACTAACCTAGGAAATGTGTGGAAGACAAGAGAAATTAAATCCAGAAAGACAATTAGAATATTTAACTCTGGTCAAGCCAGTGCTGTTGTATGGATTAGAAAGAGGAGGAGGCTATCTCACGTTTGGCGTTCGCTCGCCGCTTTGAACTAAAGCTTATTTCATTCACTTGCTACTATTTCTAATGCACGGGGCTGATTTTTGCCTGTGGATTATCTTTCACTATTACCAGTGTCCCTCGCCATCAGGCGAACCCACTCCGACTTCTGAGGTACGTTAAAATTTCGATTAACCGGCATTCGTTTAACCGTCATTTTCTGTTATCCGGCATCGTCTAGAAGAAAAAATAATGCGTGAGTATTAACAAACAAACAGACATCTTTAAAATTGTCGACGGATTACTTTTACACCCTATTATATAAAGCTGGAAGTGGCTGTACTGTATGATGGTTGAAGTGACTAATCGTTGGTGGCTGGGCTGACCTTAGAGTTTCAAACCTAACGAATTTTTTTTCCGCATATCCTTTACAGGACATCGCTGTCAACACCAGCATTTTACCGCTGTCGTTGATTTCTTGGCAAGATTACGCTCAGTAGTTAGCCATTGCTTTCTGAGCGGCCGGCTCACTTATCCCGTAAATTACCAACGAGCGAGAACCGCTTCCAATTCTAGCTCGCTGCGTTACCCCACGAGGATAAACGGGATTACGGAAATAGTCTTTTAACTCTTAGGCCAGGGAGACAGTCAACCTAAAGAATAGACGGAATAAATTCTTGAATATAGACAGCCAAAATTTTGTGGACACGTTATGAGAAGAAATAAACTGGAGAACTTGGTGACAACTGGCAAGATTGAGGGGGAAAGAATAAGGGGTATGCAGAGAAGTAAATACCTGGATGGCTTGGCTTCGTGATATGATCGAGACAAGAACACTGAGCTGATCCACGACTCTGGTGATCGTGTGAGATGGCGAAACATGACCGCCCACGCTTATCAGCAAAGCACATGAAGATGATGAATATGATTCCTCGCAGACGATTTGGAAACAGAACGCCTTGTGTTGATGCCGATGGTATGATCATCGATAGTGCAAAAAGTAATGGTAAAATACTGAAAAAATTGTCGAGTAAATCAGCCGCAACTGATGTCATTGATTGTAAAGGACATGCACCACATATTAATCTGGAGCCATGTCGGCATGATCTTCGTTATCGTGATGTGCTTCTTTAATTACTTTAATTACATATGCCCTCACTGTTAATTCGGAGCCTTGGAACTGTAGTAAATAAATGCCCGGATGGGTCGGTTCAGTCCGCATCGAAACGGATTCGAATTTTTAAATCGATATGGACTCTCAGGTAGACCCAGCCTAAAATGGGAACCAGGAGATTCTTGGGAAGTAAAATCGGCCGGTGAGATACCGACCACAGCGCCCCATAGATTGCCGATTAGTCAATAAAAATGCGAGTCTAGCTGTATATAGCAAATGCTACATAAGGGCTGTAAAATTTACCGTTAGTTTACTTACTTTATAGTATTACCCTCTCTTATTTCATTTTGAACCAAGAAAATGCAGGACCGATGCTAGACTGCCTGCGCCTTGCGACAATCTACCCCCGCACCGCCTTGAAAAATATTCACATGTCTGTGTGTAAGATAATATGTTTTGATTAAAGAAAATAATGGACAACAAGCAAAATAACCTTTTTTTAAAAACATTCAATGCCAGTAGGGATGTGGTTTCTGATGGAAATGCAAAAAATGTCATGGACGGACAGAAAAACAAATGAGAGAGTTCTACAAGAAATAAATAAAATCTGAAAATTAATCAGAGACATTAGTTGTAGACAGCCCAGTTTTTTTAACACATTAAGAGGAAAATTAATCAGAAAAGTTAGAGACAAAACTTGATGCAAAAAAGAAAAATGGGAAGGCAGAGAGATAAATACCTTTATTGCTGGCATTATGGGGACAAGAACACTGACCTGATTAAAGATGTTCGCGATCGTTGTAAGAGGATGAAACACGACCGCCCAAGCCTAAGGTCGAGCTGAAATACTCATGACGATAAATTTTATACTTTCTTTAAAAATAATATATGACCTTCAGTGATCAACTTTTTTATAACCTACATCCACGCACCCCTTTTTCCGCTTCATTATTTGTAAATATATGTTTAAAAAAAGGCGTGCTACAAACAACATATACAATTTTAATAACGAAGACACAAAGAATAGATTGCACGATTTATTACCTGGCATATTTCGCTGCATCTCATCGGGTACATATTGCAGAAATCACACAACATAAACAAACATATTTAGATAAATCCTTGATGGGATGCAGCGAAATATGCCAGACAATAAATCGTGCAATCTATTGTTTTGGTCTTCGTTATTCACATTCACTACAAAAAAGCAGTGTTATGAACATAGGACATTGCATGCAGTTCGCTCCATTGGCAGGTCGTAGTCAGATATAACAGTAGACGGTACTGCCTGCTTTCTGTTAGCGCCGAATGTTGGCCGACGCTCATCAAACCCGACACCCTACATTGTGCCAACGGCTTCGGGTGGAGGAGCGCAATTGGGAGGGTACAAGCTTTACCCTAGCGCGAGAAAATGTAACCTAAAGACTAAATGTCATGGCAGGGCAAACCAGGTCCTAAGCCTTGGTCGGCAACTGGTCTAGGATGGAAGCTCCGACAGACGGACAGTTAAAGCATTGCTTTGCTAATCCGGCAGCTTCTGTAGCTTGTCCTGTTCCAGGCGTATTGGTGTTATCTTTCCTCTGGAGTAAACTAGACAGGCTGAGAGAGGGATCATGCTGCATGGGCAACACATGGTCTCTAAATTCAGCCCAGGCTTTGTGTTATGGAGAGGTTTAACTCCATTTTACAAACTATCATCTGTCAAGACGGCAAGGTGCCAGTCAGGTTCCATTAGAAACATCGACACTCAATCATATGCGTGGACACTTAACAGCGTTAACCCTAACACACTATAGAGCAAATGAAGACGAGCAAGACAGAGGAAATCCTGGGATGAATGACTTGAAGGATTGGAGAAAATGACGTATTTCTTAAACATAATATTAACAATTTAACAGAAACAGTATTTCATGGATTTATAACGCAAAAGATTTGACAAAATGCAGTAATTCCAGGACTGATAATATTGAACGATAGAACAAGAAACAGTATTTTCTGGATTTAAAGGTGATAGGACAAGATACAACAATTCTGGGACTGATAACATTATTGGACAAGATGCAATATTTTCTGCATTTTTAACATTATTGAACAAGCTACATTATTTCCTGGGTTTATAACGTTATTGAACAAGATACAGTATTTCCCGAGTTTCTAACAATATTGAACAAGATGCAGTATTTCCTGGATGTATAATATTTTTGAACAGGATGCAGTATTTCTGGGATTAATATTATTAGCGATAGGACGCAATATTTCTTGTATTTATAGCATTAGAAATAGGATCAGATGCAGTATTTCCTGGATTTATGACATTTTTGGACAAGATGCAGTATTTCCTGGATGTATAACATTATTGAACATGATGCAGTATTTCCTAGATTTAAAATATTATTGAACAGGATGCAGTATTTCCTGAATTTATGACACTAATAGACAAGATGCAGTATTTCCGGGATTTATTAGCGATATGAAAAATTTCAATATTTTATGAATGATAACCATTATTGGACAAGATGTAATTTGTCATCGATTTATAACATTATTGGACAAGATGCAGTATGTCCTGGATTTATAATATTATTGGACAAGATGCAATATTTCCTGAATTTATGACACTAATAGACAAGATGCAGTATTTCCGGGATTTATAACATTACTGGACAAGATGCATTGTTTACTGGATTTGTAATATTAGCGATAAGACAATATTTCCGGGGCTGATAACATTATTGGACAAGATGCAGTATTTCCTGAATTTATAACATTATTGGGCAAGATGCAATATTTCCTGGATTTATAACATTAGTGGACAGGATGTAGTATTTCCTGGATTTACAATATTTTGCGATAGGACAAGATGCAATATTTCCGGGACTGATTACATTATTAGACACAATGCAGTATTGCAAGGATTTATAACATTATTGGATAAGATGCAGTATTTCCTGGATTTATAATATTACAGATAGGACAAGACGCAGTATTTACGGGACTCACAACACTATTTTGACAAGATGTAGAATTTCCTGGACTGGTTACTACAACTGGACAAATTGCCGTATTTTTGGGACTGATAACATGAACGATTGGACAAAATGCAGTATTTATGGGACTGATAACATTAACATCTGGACAAGGTGCAGTATTTCTGGGACTTGTAACATTAACGATTGGACAAGGTGCAGTATTCCCACGCTTGCGGGAGTTTTGAGGACAGAGAAGATTTCTTTCTCTTAAAAACCTGGATTTTCTTCTTTAGCGATTATCAAATGGTCCATACTTCACGTCCGCATATTGCCACAGAAATGACACAGGTTCTCAAAACTGGTTTGCAGAGAATTGGACAATAATGTTTGCTTGCAATCTAGAGATATCTTGATAACTGCAGCCAAAGATTTCATTCCGACCAAGAAAACGCAACGTAAGCCATGGATTACATCAGACACGTTAGAATTAATAAAACAACGAAGGGAGCTGAAACAGAAAGGAGATGAATCCGATAGCAGGATGAAGTATAAATCTTTAACTCGAGAAATAAGAAAGAACACAAGAAAGGACAAAAATCAATATATACAAGATAGCTGTACCAGAATAGAGCAATATCATAAGGCTGGAAGAGATTATGAAATGTTCAAGGAAATGAAGTTATTGACAAGAAATGTTCAACCTCAATTGAATGTTATCTGTGACAAGATGGGAAATACCTTAACAGAATCTAGACAAATTCTAGAAAGATGGCAGGAGTACTGCAGTGGAATGTATGATATGAGTGACAGTGAGGATATGAATGAGATACATGAGCCAATGACAGCAGAGACAGAACCTGAACCCTCATTAGATGAAATTGCTTGGGCTATAAGGAACCTGAAGAATGGTAAATCACCTGGATGTGATGAGATACCAGCTGAACTAATTAAAGCAGGAGGAGAAGAAAGCATACACATATATCATGCATTATGTACAAAGATTTGGAAATATGGTATATGGCCAAAAGATTGGAAGAGAACTATCTTCATTCCAATACCAAAAAAGGGCAACCTGAAATTATGCACCAACTATAGAACTGTTGCCCTGATAAGTCATGCAAGTAAAATTCTACTAAAAGTCATAATGCGACGACTTAGTAAGAAAATGGAAGAAGAGATTAACGTAGTTCAAGCTGGATTTAGACAAGGAAGAGGAACAAGAGATCACATATTCAACATGCGTTTAATAATAGAGAAGTGCAGAGAATTTAATGTAAACCTATTCTCATGTTTTGTGGATTATTCAAAGGCATTTGACTGTGTACAGCATCAGAAACTTTGGGAAATCATGAGAAATATGGGCTTTCCTTCACATGTAGTACATCTCATAAAAATGCTATATCTAGACCAACAAGCAGCAGTTAGAATAGATGGCGAGACATCAGATTGGTTTGACATCAAGCAAGGAGTCCGTCAGGGCTGCGTGCTGTCACCCTATTTGTTTAACCTGTATGCCGAAAATATAATGAGAAATGTAAGAGATGATATAAACAGGGAGCCATATGATGCCCTAAATATCGGCGGTCATGACATACCAGAGATTCGATATGCTGATGATACAGTATTACTATCCACAACACAGAATGGCATAGAAAACCTAATAGCCTCAACACAATTGAATAGTGAAAATCACAACTTATATCTTAACATAGCAAAAACTAAGATAATGCATACAGATAAAACTACTATGGAGAAAGAAATATACATTAATGGGAGAAAATTGGAGGTGGTGGAAAATTTTGAATATCTTGGGTCATTGATTACGAATAATGGTGACACAATGAAAGAAATAAAACGGCGACTATCCATTGCTCTTCAAAGACTAAAACAGATGAATAAATTATGGTGTGGGACAGACAGAACTACAAAAATCAGATTTTTAAGAGCATGCATCTTTCCCATTGCAACATACGCCTGTGAGACATGGACACTTACTAAACAAGCTGAACAGCGCATACATGCCTTTGAATATAAATGTTATAGACGAGTTCTAAGAATATCTTGGGTAAAGAAAAGAACAAATGCATCCATACTTCAAGAGTTGAATATTGAGGAGGGATGGCTATTAAAGACGATAAAACAAAGAAAATTGAAGTATTTCGGTCACTTGAAACGTCACGACAGTTTGGAGAGAACAATAATGGAAGGGTATATGCCTGGGAAGAGAGGAAGAGGAAGGCCAAAGAGAAGATGGGTGCAGGATGTGGCGGATGATCTCCAGATGGGTGTATCAGACGCGGGACATCTTGCTTGTGATCGAGAAGTTTTCCGGAGGGTTGTTATGGGAGCAAGGTTCTGTAAAGGACATGCTACTGAATGAATGCAATGGTTATTAAACACATAATGAGTACATGTATCTACTGGTTAGAACTTCATGTACTGCTGTCTGGGTTTCAGTACAGTTGGTATTTCTTTATATTGTGTGTACGAAGAACACATTGAGGGACATGATTGTTATTTTACTTTTTTTTTACTTTTTTTTTCTCTTTTCGATGGGAGGGCGGCACGCCTGTTATGCATCTCTGATGTCAGTGTGGCGGACTTTGGCATGTATTTGTGTAGGTGTTGTTTCTTATTGACAAGACTCCATAATAAGGTACTCTATATACCCATGGATTTGTTGTCTTTCCTGTAAATATTTCCATCGCAATGTCATTATGATCTACTCTTCGCTGGTTCAGGTTTTTAACTTACAGAAGGACCTTCTGATTTATCCAGAAAGTTTCCAGCCTAATGATAAGATCGAATACTATACCTCCTATTTTATCTAGAAAGTTTCCAACCTTCTACTGTGATCGAATACGATACTTTCTGTTTTATCCAGAAAGTTTCCAACCTTCTGCTGAGATCGAATACGATACCTTCTGCTTTAACCAAAATGTTTCCAGCCTTAACCTGAGATGGAATAATGTACCTTCTGTTTTATCCAGAAAGTCCCCAGCCTTATGCTGAGATCGAATACGATACCTTCTGTTTTATCCAGAAAGTCCCCAGCCCTATGCTGAGATCGAATACGATACCTTCTGGGCCAGAGGCGGAGACTGTAACCTCTAATAGTCTAATACGTCGAAATTCGTGTTTTATTGTCAAATAAATACCCCACTAACATTAGTCACGTGATAACATGGTGGTTAATGTGCTTGTTATTCTTAGCAGTACAGCTCGGAGAACTATCAGCATAGTTTAAGTGACACTGGATAAATTTCAAGATTTACAGAAAATTATCAGGCGAATAAACTTGGTAAATAAGGGAACAAGCTACATAACCACGTTCTACGGGTGCCGCGGTAGCGCAGAAGTCAGCACTCTTGCTTTTGGTCCTTTCGTCATGTGTTCAAATCTCCATTTGGTGAGGATTATTTTCAGTGACTTTGACTTTCACGTCGACTCAACTTAAAACTGGAACCGGAATCCTGTTACTGGTTAAAAAAAAAAGGCGCCCACCGTGATGCTGACCACATTACTATTCGAGAGCTTATTCGTCAGAAAAACGTCGGACTAGCACCATATACCCATTATACGTTAAGGAGTGAAAGGTCGTCCTTTATTTATTTATTACTTACTGATCAACTCTCTTCACCATTACGGCAACATCGTTGTCTTGTTTGCACCATTAGCACAATACATCTAATGCAATAACAAAACCAATAGCGTTTCAGTTCATGTATAAAGACGATTAATTATTCATAGCCTGTTGCTCCCCCATTTAAACTAAGCAGGCCTGCACAAATATGGAAAGGCCATTCGTGACTGGAATATTTAAGCATTTCTAGAAGTAAGATCTAATATCAAGGTCGTGATTCGACCTAGTTCTTTAGCTTGTTGAGGTCGTGAACGTATTGATTATCATTTGAGCAGCGGTTTTCCTATGGCACCTGAATTGCCATCGTGTAATTACAGAGAGCATGCTCTAAGATGAGGAAGATATTCAAGTTTGATTCTCGCTTGGACTGGGCTTGTTATTAGCAAATGTATTGGTTTTATGATCACGCTGGCTACTTCTTTGAGATGTTAATGACCAGGAAATCCTAACAATGTAGGCAATTGTGGTCGTTCTCTCTCTCTCTCTCTCTCTCTCTCTCTCTCTCTCTCTCTCTCTCTCTCTCTCTCCCCCCCCCCTCTCTCTCTCTCTCTCCCAGACTGCTGTCTCTGTGTGTTTATAAATGAGGGGGAAGGAGGAGGAGGAGGAGTTAGCTTGATTCGTAGACGGTCATAATAATTCAATGACATATTTTCCCTTGACTTTCAAACTACGAAGTGAAAGTCATTTATATATACTGTATAAGTTAGTGCCGGTCTCCCTGGTGAAGGGTTTAAAGACGCTGTTTGTAATCCCGTATACCCACGTACGAAACACAGCTGCGCGAGATTCGTCAGCGGATTGCGTCGCGTTGGTTTCTGACGGAAAGGTTTGTGAGCCGGTCGTTCAGAAAGCAATGGCAAACTACTTAACGTAAAATTTGCCAAGACATCAACAGCAGCTGAAAAATGCTGGTGTTGACTGCAATGTCCTGTAAATAGGATATGCAATAAACAAAACAAAAAATAAACAATATATAAGTTAGTAAATTACCGAAATGAGGTTACCACCACCACCCACCACCACCGTCTTGCATGACATAGAAAGACCTGGTACCGAACTTAACATACAGGGTCAATCCCCGGGTTTCATGCTATCAGAAAAAATCCTTCCTCAGCTAGGAATCGAATTCCGACGATAGATTCAGTAACAAGTTATTGCATATCCTTTACAGGACGTAGCAGTCAACACCAGCAAAATTTGGCTGTTTGTGATTCCTGGGAAAGTTTACATTCAGTAGTTTCTCATTGCTTTCTGAACGATCGGCACCCATACCATTAAAAAACCAACGTAATGCAGCCTGCTGCCAAATCGCCCACAGTTGGGTTTCGAACACGGGTATGCGGGATTACGAGCTGCGTCCGTAACCACTTCGCCACGAAGCCGATATCGTTAGGGTAAACCGAAGCAATAATAACATTATACTACTACCAACCTGTATATGTATAACAACCAAGTCCTGTTCTGTTCGCCTTAAAGACGATATGTTAATAGGCTTAACAAAGCTGGACGTTTTATGAAAAGACACGAAGAAAGTTGACTGTCTCCATTTTTCCCCTTTGATACTAACGGGTCGACAGCAGGCAAGTTCCTGAGTTTAATTGCGTTGGCCTGTCAGCTGATATCGTGAATGTGTGTCAACAAATTCTGTCCATGAATACAACGCGTCAAGGAGAAATGACAAGCTAACTATGTCGGCATCTCATTAGTGGTCTCTGTTGTGTCACATGAGTCTAATTAATACACGCTTCCTGGTTCTCCTAGAATGTATAAAATATGTAATTAATTTGGGTGGTGTATTATTCAAGGACCAGCTTCACTCTTCTTCGTCTTCTACTTCTTATAGGTCAAGTTGTACGCTTTTGGTCATGTTTGCCCAAAAGCTCCTGTCATTTGTATGCCAGTCTTGTCCGATAGATATGTTTCTTCATGTTACATGATATACTGATTAAAATGTTGGAAGATACCAACATTGATGTGTAAGATCTAAGAATAATAAAGAATATTTACTGTAACCAAGTAACAATAAATCAAATGGCAAATAAAGAGGGCAGTTACGAACAGATAAAGCTAGCAGTACGACAGGGGTGTATCTTGTTACCGGATCTCTTCTCCCTATATAGCGAAGTAATAGTGAGAGAGATCAAAGTGAAGCCAGGAATACTAATCGGAGGTTATGGTATAAATAATAAACGTTATGCAGATGACACAGTAGTGGTAGTGGATAATGCAAAATACCTACAACAATTGTTGGACATTGTAGTAACAGAGAGTGCAAAGAAAGGACTCTTCTTAAATATGAAGAAAACAGAATTAATGGTGATGTCAAAGAAAATGGTGACACCAAGATGTGACATAGAAATAGTAGGGAAAATTCTTAACCAAGTGGATAATTTTAAATACCTAGGGGCATTCATAACACCAGATAGAAGATGAACAACAGAGATTAAGAACAGAATAGGGTAAGCAAAAGCCGCATTTCAGAAAATTAAGAGTATATTATGCAATAAGTCACTTTCACTGAATGTAAGAAAGAGAGTGCTAAAATGCTATGTAGAACCAGTTTTTCTGTATAGCAGTGAATCTTGGAATGTAAATGAACAAAGTAAGAAGAAATTAGAAGCAACAGAGATGTGGTTCCTGAGACGAATGTTGCAAATTCATTGGACTGCCAGAGTAACTAACAACGTTTGCCTGAAAGAGGCTAATGAAACTAGAACATTATATACAAAAATAAGAAAGAGACAAACAGTTTTCTTTGGTCATGTGATGAGAAGCGATGCATTGGAGAACATCGTGACAACTGGAAATATCTAGGGGAAGAGAGGCAGAGCAGACCAAGACAAATTATGCTGGATGGAATGGGATGGTGGCATGGAGGAATGTGAGCAGCAGAGTTTATCCAGAAAACCAAGGACCGAGATCTGTGGAGAGCCATGAACGCCTACGCCAGCTAGCAGGGCAGTTGATGATGATGATGTCACAATGTTAAGTTGTATAACAATATCTCTGTAGAACTATATATCTCTAATTTCCACAACTTTCTATTGTTCTATATTTGAAGTTTACCCATGGTCTTTGTGGTCACTGAGATTTGTAATGAAGAATCGACACCCTTACACTCCGAACACGAGCACAAACGCTATGTCTCTCCTATCTGGCGAATCCACTCAGACTTCTGCAGCCAGGTCAATGTAGTCACGCGGCAGATACATCCTTTAGAATTAGAAGTATTAGGCCTTCACATACTGCAGTCTGTCACCAACTGAGGTGGGAGTCGCCAGTTTCATTTCTTTCCCCCGCATGAAATATCCCCCCCCCCCCCAGAATATTAGGAAAATTACCCGTCTCCAAATCTTCTCAGGATGGGTCGACCCCCAGAGCAGTACTGATCGGGAGCAAGAATCATACCACTACTGGTGATGGAAGTGAACCCAATCTTGGCAAACAAGTGACTAGCCACTATGCTAAGGCTGCTCCTAATATTATCAAACATTTTGAAACGGATGGCTGGATATTGATATTTACTGCCCCGCCCATGTATGAATTTACTGCTCCTGCGTTCATTACGTAACTGACAAGTAGAATTGATGTGACATACTGAAACCGAAATGTCAGTGTTTAAAGGCATTATGATCCTATAATACTCATGTAAAGTGGTACAAGATTTCACTATTACTAATTGTGATTCATCATCGTCAAGTGCTTTGCGAACTGGCTCGGACGATGGTCAGTCTCCACATCTCGCAATCTTCAGCAGAATGTGTCAGTTCGTGTATTTATATTTTCTCTTTTGGTGATGTGGTTTATGTATATTAGTGGGGAGAGACAGACAGACAGAAATCAGGAGAGATGTCACCGGGAACAAATATAAATGGACAAGTAGATACAAAGTAATCGATACATACTCTGGCTCTTTCAAACTTGACCATATATATCTGCATTGTGTTTAATATTTTTTCTTGTTTTGCTGTTCACAGATTTCGGCATTGACGAGGGTGTGCAAGATAACAGAGGAAGTAAGTATGTTGATGAGCTGGTAAACGTGATTAGAAGTACCCCTTTATACGATTCTCATCGTTTTTATTTCTCAGAAGTTATAGACTTCAATGAAATATCGTAGCACTACGGTCTGATATGTTTGTTTGTTTGTTATTTGACCTATGCTGGTTTAATATAAAATGCTGGGACCTATAGTACTATTTCAATGGTTAGATACATATTCTGTCCTTATTCCATAGTTGTGGGTTCATGTGAATTAGGGGCCTGGCTAATGAAGACACCTTTGCCACGGGTGTCTAGCTGGTCATGCGTCGAAGTGCACATGTTCCTGCGGCGAGGCGCTGTCGTCATTTGGTGGCGATGGGTTCGGGTCCCGGTTGGTAGCTATAGCTTTCAATGTTTATGTTGTCTGGTGCATTGTTTGGTCCCTATTCTTTCTTCTGCTTCTGTGAGCGCCGGACGGTGTGTGTTTGTTTGTAGACTTCACTGAGCACTTCATTGCATTACGGTATGTTCCAAATGATCCTTTCTTCGACAGTTTTTTAATGTCATATCACTCCTTCAACAGTCACACTCCATTTGACTAACTGCATCACTTTTTCCAACATTCACACTCCAAGTTACTATTCACATCTAGTTTCTTCAACAATTATGCCTCATCCATTCATTCATCATGTGTCATTCCGATAAGCGTGGGCGGTCATGATTTGCCATTTCACTCGATCCAACCTTCCTGGTTTTCTCGATCCAACCTTCCTGGTCTTTCCCTCGTGTATCGAAGGAGAGCTCCCATCAAACACTAGTCCGACCTCACTCACACCATTCTCAGTGCAACGTCCTAACCGTTATACCACAGTACACTATAAAGTTTGTTACGGTCGGGCATTATTCGTGTCATCTTACTTTTATCAAACTTAGTTTTTAATTGCCCTGGTAATAGTGTGAACATATTTCCTTTACAACATGTATAACATACACACAGTTTCGTAACACAACTCGGCAATAGCTGACCAATACAATTCCATCTACACAAATACTCAACGAAAGTGATAAATCATGAACCAAGCAATGGAAAAAGATCTAACATGTTTCAAAAGTTAACTTTTAGCACTGAGGTCTGCTCCAAAAAAAAAATTAATCGATTAATACGAGTACTATCTGAAAGTCCTTCCATCCATGACATACCATGCTGATACGTGTGGGCGGTCATGAGTCGTGGATCAGCTCATTGTTCTTGTCTCGGCCATGCCACGTGGCCAGGACATCTAGATATTTATTTCTTTGTCTTCCCATTGTTCTCTTCCCCTCGATCTTGCCAGTTGTCACCAAGTTCTCCAATTTATTTCTTCTCCTAAAAATAATTTGGACTGCCTACGTCTAATTTCTCTAATGAATTTACGATTTGTATTTTTTTCTTGTTGGACTTGGTCATTGGTTTTTCTGTCTGCCATGGTATTCTTTACATTTTCCTCAGAAACCATATTTCTACAGCCATCAGATGTTTTTGAGCTTGTCTGCTCATTGTCCAAGTTTCACATCCATACAAAAGTACAGGTTCTAAGTAGCACCTCAACACTCTTGTTTTCCTTGCAATTGACATCTTTTTATTGGTCAGTATGTTTTTCATCTTGCAAAGGCTACTTTCGCTGTGGCGATTCTTGTTCTAATCCAATCAAGGCATCTCCCATCAGATGTTATGACCGTTCCGAGATAATTGTACCGATTTCCTTGTTTAAGAATATTCCCATTTACTTGTATATTACATTGTGCTATTTCCTCTTTCCTAGTGACGACCATAATCTGTGTCTTCTTACAATCTGAAAATAGCAACTGTCTAAAACGGACAGATCTCAATATTTTTGAACAGTGTCTTGTAAAGGACGTAGACAAAGAAGAAGACATAGACGAAGAAGGGTCCGGATACTGAATTGTTCTGTATTATGACCAGAGCTGCAACAGATGCGGAGTCCCCAATGTGGAGCTCGTGGAGGAAGCGAGACAGATATCGGTGGGTCAAGAGAAGAAAAGAGAATGCTGACGCTGAGAGGGACTTGTGTTGTGAAAGCCTAGCAGTGGTATGGCTTCTGCGGGCTTTGTATGGATTCCACATGGCAAAGGAAACGAAGGAGAACCCGAAACACTTGGCGTGAAGAGATGAAGACAGAGATGGATGGTGACATAAGCCTGGGTCATTGACAATGAGGTTGAGTGACCGGGCATGAGAAAGAATGGGTGAGAGTGGGAGACAGTAAAGTGGCTGACCTGGCTATGGAAAAAAACAGCCAGTCCTGAGAAATAAAATAGTGAGGGTAGAGGAAAAACCCCTAGGGTGGATGGGGCGAGAGATAGTGTATTTGTTGTGTGAAGTCAAGGGACTTCAGGGAGTTGCGTTTGAGATACCGAAGGAGTCGGTAGTCCACGGAGAACGGTGTTGTGTTGTTCTCCTAGTTGTGAAGACAAGCCTGAACCAGAGTGGTTTCTATAGTGAGTGAGGGCCTGAACCCAGAGTGGGTGATATAGTTAGTGGAAACTAAGACCCAGTGTGTGGGTGTATTGTGTGAGGGCCAGCGGTGGATAGGAGCTGGATTACCTGTCTTGTGGATTTGATATGAAGCAGGCTTGAGAAGGCATTGATGTGTGCTGGTTAAATTGTGAGGAGGATATTTATATTCTATGGATTACATTATTTCTGGATGTATAAACATGTTCCGTCTGTCCGTCTTATTTCTGGAATAAATGATTATGTGCGCCAACTCAATCTTGTTTCATGAGTGGTGAAGGTGCACTTCTAGGGTGAGTTGGATTAAGAGACAGTAGATAGCTCAATTGACACACCATGAACATCGTTACCTAGACAACGACCATCACACGACAATATCAAGCAAAGATCATCAAGAACATTGAACTTATCATAAAGAAAGACGTGTGACATCTGGGGTCTCTCCTGGCAAGAACGACGGGGATTTATTGAGAAACCCATTGCATTATAGACATTGGTGTCATTCTGAGATATTTGTGGGCTCTTCGCTGAAAGAGAGGAGTTAGTATCTGTGACTTCGTTCCATCAATTTAGACAGTACTGCGTCAAGAGATTAACAGCAACTCTTTTGTGTGTGTAAGACGCCACATCGAAGAAAAACGGTCAGCGCGCGTGAAAAAATACGCGGCAGAAATCACAAGCGAACAGACAGTTCACGTCAAGTTCACTACAGGTGAATTGGATACCAACCATATCGCTGAAGCGAGTGGGGGTGTCAGAGATTTAACGCAGCACAGATCAACCGGGAGAGTCCATTACGGTGACAGGCGTAGTCACTAAGTCACAAACAGCGCGTTGGGGAATACGCGGCACAAAAGTCTGCGCGGCGAGACGGGCTGGATATCTGCTGTCGGTGATAAAGACAGGATTAAAAATTCAAATATACTGACAGGTGTGTGTGTGTGTGTGCTGAGGCAACGCACTGTGTTGTCGCAAGTTGGCTGGTCAAGATTTGTCGACGCAGTTAATAGGACGGGGTGGAAACAAGAACCCTACCGCCAGAGTTGGGGAGGGTTAATGGTGGAAAGGGTGATTTTCCACGAAGTTAAAAAGAGCAGCCGTGTCGGGGCTGAGAAGGTTGTGTGGAAATATTTACGGAGGATTTTTCCACTGATTGTGATAAAGATGTACTGATGTACAGACGGAGGTACTGACTGAGGTTGACTGCGAAGGTCAAGGTCAGGGACAGTGGACATTTACTAAAAATTTTCCACAGGAGATCTGGATAAACAAGTTGTTTTGAAAGAAAGCCAGACTTGATGTTTCGTCTTTGTTCAAGCCCTTTGTTATCATTATTCTTTTATGAGCAAACAGTTTTAACGTCTTTGGTTGCAAAACGGATTTAAAGCGCTGGATAATTTTACTGCCATTCGTTGGTTTAACCTTTTCGGCAACAGTGAAGCCGTACCATCACTTCAAAGCAACAGCGACGACACAGTGAAACATTCATTGGCTTTAAAGTTATTTTCGTCTCCCCAAAACGCATCAGAACACTAATTCATTGTGGGAAGCTAACGTCGTAATTTTTTCAAAACAATAACTGACAGACATTTCTAGGCGATTTTCGGAGACTATTGAAAACAAAATAAGGACTTTTATGAGATTGCACCATCGCTTTGTTGTCGGCTACTTTGTTTTTGTTTCTCTTGCTCTCATCGTCCTAAGTATTGTTGTTGTGCGTTACGTAATTTTTGTACGGGGTCCAGTGGTCGTAATAAGTAGGATATTTTTGCATTGTTTCGCGACGTACGAGAGACAAAGCAAAGAGAAATTGTCTAGGTACACATTGTATGTTGTTGAGAGGCAGCTGACGAGTCAGTTTGTTTTGTGCGGTTGAGCATTGTGTCGTCTCGACTTTATACACGGTGTCCAAGTGTCTATCGTCAGATCTATGTACATTATTCATTTTATATTTGTTCTTTTTACTGTTTTCTTCTTTTCGTTATATTTACATATGATATTTGTTGTGGTCGGATATATGTTATTATTGTGATCTTGCGTCATATCTGCTGTCTAGTGGTCTTTGTCAGTTTATATTTATATATTACGCGCACTGTGGGTGTCCCTACACAAGCTTGTGGTTGTTACTGTAGTTTATTTCTGTGTGATCACCGTCTCCGTGTACTTGGCTTGTGAGTCTAACGTTTTTATAGAAAACACTTATTGTTATCATCCATTTGTTTGTATATGTATTTATATGTATGTTTAACAATATTTCCAGAAATGTCATACAACTATGTGTTATAGATATATGCCAGGGAGCATAGGTGATATTTCCCCTCACTACCTAGTGCTTATAGAGTGACTGGGTGAGTACAGAGTGATATTTTAGCACTACGAATTTACGTACACAGGGAGTGCTGGTGTACTTAGGGAAGTGACACAAAGACTAACAGCAGTCTTCACATTTATAGTTGGCTGACAGACAGCAACGTGTCCACAAGTACAAGATGCCTACTTTAATGGAATATATTGAAGCAGGTGAACGAATAGGCCTGAAAGGTAAAGAGTTACAGGAGTATGCCGAAGCAAAAGAACAGAAACAGATTGAAAGAGACCAATGACAAGCTGAAAGAGAACAGAGACAGGAAGAAAAGGTAGCTGAAGACAAGCGTCTACAGGAAGTAAAGTTAGATGAAATAGAAAACAAGCGTCTACAGGAAGAGAAAGAGACACAAATGAAAATGGAAATTGAGAAAGAGAAGATCAAGTGTCAGATGCAAACTGAAATCGAGTTAAGAAAACTAGAACTATCTTCGAAGGGTCAAAGTGAGGAAAGCAGAAGACCGTCGCAGTCGTCACAGAGATTAAAACTGCCATATTTTACAGACCGGGACCAACCTGAAAATTATTTGGCCAGGTTCGAGGCATCAGCCAAAGCGTTAGGTATTCCAGAGAAGGAGTATGCGATGCGACTTGGCGAGTTTCTTACGAGCAAGGCACTAGACACCATGTTCAATTTACCTGTAGAAGAAAGAAACAACTACACTATCTTACGTCAACGTTTGCTGACAAAGTTAACTCACTGAGCATGGATATAGGACAAAGTTTAGACAGTTAGTGCCAGAGACAAATCAAGATTTCACAGACTTTGTTAACACAGTAAAGAACACATTTAACAAATGGATGGAGCTCGCAGAAGTAGGGAAATATTTTAATAAATTAGTAGATTTAGTGTTAAGAGACAAAGTATTAGCTTCATGTAATACCAATTTAGTGGCTTTCTTTGAGGAACGTAAGCCAAAGGACATAGACACAATGTCACAGTTAGGGCAAAATTACATGACTGCACATCCTAACGTATCTATTGGTAGACAATTTAGCGAGGAAATAGTCTGTGCAGCGTACACTAAACAGGACCAGAATCCAGTCATCAGACCAAGGGCGTAAAGTGTGGATTCAGCACACAAAGGTGAGCAGCAAGAACTTCAAGATAATGGTTTCCGAGGAAACAATGTTGGTAGAGTAGGACGGTACCCATATAGAAGAGGGAATTTCCAGAGACGTCCAAATTATGCCGGATGTTGGAATTGTGGGAGTTGGAGACACAAGGCAGCGGAGTGTGACGTGCAGCCAGCCAGTGAGCCAACAAGTAACGCAAGGAAGGAGATCATCTGTTTCAAATGTGGAAAGAAGGGGTATATCAGCCATCAATGTAGGATGAGAGAAACAGAGCACTCAAATGCAGCGCAAGTAATTGAGACGATGAACAATGAAGATTGTAGTGGGTGCAAACCTCTTTTTGAAAAAGACAGTCAGCCAGTCCTAATATGTGGTCACACAGTTAAAGCAGGATCAGCAGTACATGAAGGAGGAAGTCTGAAGATGCATCATGGGTTTGTTAATGATAGGCCAGCGTTAACAATTAGGGATTCCGGATGTACGTCCATCGGGGTGAGAAAGAGTTTAGTGCATCCCCCGGATTATACAGGGAAAAAGATTAGATGCATAACATTCACCGGCACAGTAGAGCTCTACCCATTAGCCATAATAACAGTAAAAACACCATATATCACTGGAAGAGTGACAGCGTGTGTTTTGGACTCACCAGTGGCTGATTTGATCATAGGAAATGTTATAGGAGTTAAAGATTGTACAGAAGAGGACGTAGTTTATTGGGACCAAAAATATAGTGTAAGCAGTAATGAGGTGGTTACCACAAGAGAACCTAAATTAGAGAGTATAGCTGAGTTAGAAGAGGCACTTGAAGTAGACACAGGAACTCAGGACAAGGATAGTACAGCTGAGCAGATGAGAATGGATCCCAAATATAGTGCTAGTGACTCCCAGAGACAAGATACTACTCTGAACAAATGTTCCCAAGGGTGTAGGAGAGTAGAACATAGGCAGTCAAAGAAAGGTAGATGGTGCTTCGAGAGGAAGAACAATGTTCTCACTCACAGGTTTTCAGATAGCAGAACTGAACGTGGGCAAGGAGCAGTACCTTTAGCACATAGAGACCGATATACTAGAATAGCTCAGGATAGTGCATGTGCAGGGCACATAGGCATACGGCGTATGCAGCAGAAAGAAAGGTGCCAGATATATGGGCCAAGATTGAATAAAGAGTGCAGACTAAACCGAGACTCAAGTGTAATAGTGCAATATCCAGATAGGAAAGTTGAGTCAGGTCAAAAGAGTGTTCGCGACATTACTGACCCAGGGCTAGGGATAGCAAACAGATGTTGTAATTGTAGAGGTACCATGAGTCTTGGGTACGTGAAAGGGAGACACAGCATCGACAGGAATCAGAGGAGGGTTAATGCAAGAATAGAACCACCGGATATAGGGTCGGTACACAAATAGTATTGTGTGGTCGTGAAGTAGTAAGAGACCTGTGGGAACATAAGTATAATGCTTTCCTATGATGTATTATTATTATGTGATGTATTAGTTCATGCATTGATACACAAGATAGAAAGATGGTTGTATTTATGTGTGACGAATATAGGAGTGTACTATGAGCATTTGATGTATTATGTAGTGTGGTAGCTAGAGTAAGGTGCAGCCATACTTAGGGCTACCCAGGCAATATGTCTGGGTGTCGTGTCCACCTTTAAAGTGTCGTCCCTGGAGTGAAGAGAGTCAACACCCACATTATAATATGTTTTCCCTTATCAATATCCTGGAGAATCCACCAGCTTCCGTCCAACACACTCCATCAGCCCGTGGACACC
This sequence comes from Cepaea hortensis, assembly GCA_963921405.1. NCBI lineage: Eukaryota > Metazoa > Mollusca > Gastropoda > Stylommatophora > Helicidae > Cepaea > Cepaea hortensis. The sequence goes on from OY992886.1 coordinate 68,515,794, forward strand.
TTTTCCTATCACTCTCTCACTGTCGTACTATGCCCCCTCTCATTCTTCCCCAACGCAACATACTCAACAACTCTTGCTTCTAAAAATTAATAAAGATTAATTTATTAAAAGAAAAGTGTAACGTATATGAGACGTGTATGCGAATAAAATGTGTGACGTGTTCTATAAAGTGTGTAGAATCGGACTCTCAGACAACAACCCAGTCAGCTCATCCTAGCAAGGCTAGACCACAGCACGTTACGTCAGAACAGGTACATTTCACCCAGTGCCGAAACCATCTTGCCGGATACTGACTTGCCTCTGTAGACCTCTGGTAATCCCATTTCATGATCATCCGAAATAGACACCGGTGGTAATAACAGGTAATCATGGACCGGTTGCACCCTACACAATGTCCGTTCCTATCGTTCCTAAAGAATGCACAAGTCCTTTGTAGGGTGTACACAGTTATTAATGTTAATTGTTAATGTACTTGATCCTCACTCGTGTCTATCTAGCCTCAAGTATCATGTCTTGTGTTCTATTACACGAGCTTATATCACACTATGTAACTATTATAATTAATGTTCTCGGTTAGTTACTACTGTCTGATGCTGTGTGGTGCATCAACAATCATCACCCGTCTTTGGTGAATCATCTTCCTTCTAGCTTTAGTTACGTTCTGTACGAAACTTTATTGACTGTTCAACTGGTGTTCTTCCGAATGGGATTTGAACCTTTCCTAAAACCTTGTTGAGTTTCCTCGGATCTGGTAGGGAACCTAGGATAGAAACAACACATCTGGTGATAGTACTAGTCACTGATCCTAGAGGCTGAGTGTAAGCCTATTGCCTTGCTCAGTGATCTTTAGCTAACTAAACACTGTCTTAGAGCAGATTAGCTACCCACCTAGGGCCGAATCAGGCTATGACAAGGAAAGACCCATACAGAGTGCAAAACCCCAGCGGGCAATTTCCCCGTCTCCCAATTATCCATCATTACTCTATTCTCAACTAGTAAAGCTTATCAACACTTCACTAATCTATTTTCAACTAACAGAGCCAAGTATCACTTCCCTACTCTAGTTAGTTTTCCACTAACAGTGCTAATCATCACACTTTAGTTTTAACAAGGTTACAGTCGATATTAATTAGAACTAATAGACTATATTGACTACCTTATGCAAAACCGCCTCATTCCCGGGATGGCTACTACACTTTGCCATAACGACACATGCTAGTTAATCTTAAATTAATCTAACACTGTAGAGCTCTCCCACAAACACGTCCATCATAATCCACGGTTTTGGTCAACTCTGTTTCTCCCAATCATGGTTTATGGCAAAACCTAAAATTGGTCACGTGACATGGTTGATGTCCTGCAGGTGTTATTTTGGCATATCATCCATTGTCAGGAATCGATTTTCCCTTGCCTAGTCACTGTCAAAGTTGTCATCACTAGTTTTGACTCTCCCAACAAACTAACGAGTTACTGTATGCTCCCAACAACAGTTTTCCCCAACAAGCTGCCAATCTTCTTGATGTTCCGGAAACTATAAATTGACAGATAGACTGTTACCTGTCCCTAGCTGCCAATTGCGGTTGTCTCTGACTGTTGATAAATTGTCAAAGCGATGTATGCATTCATCTCACTTCCGAATGTTCCTATTTTTGCTGACCAGATGTACGAGTACCGCTGTTATTTATGCCCGACCTGTTTGGGAACACGTGCAGCCACAACTATGAATGTTTTCTCTGTATTAGTTGAAACAATTGGCGCTTAGCAGATCGTCCGTTTAATCAGAAATCCTCTATAATAATCAACGGGTTAAACTCACGGTTTTATTTTGTGACATAGGCCCCCTCTTAAGAGAGTAGTCCATCTCACTCTTCTCCACCGTGAGCTTAATCCAGATGATTCATTCTTTTTCTTCCGGAGCTGGGTGTCTTGACAAGAAGTCCGCTCCAACATTTTCCTTTCCAGGAATGTACTCCACTGTGAAATTATAAGGTTGAAGTAACAACGACCAACGCATCAACCGTGCGTTGAGCTTCTGAGAAGTAGCCAGGAACATCAGGGGCTGATGATCCGACTGGACTCGAAACTTAACTCCATACAAATATGGCTGGAATTTTTGCACTGCCCATACGAGGGACAAGCACTCTCTCTCTCTCGACGGTTGAATAATTCCTCTCCGCCTGTAGAAGTTTCTTGCTTGCGTATGCCACAGGTTTCAAAACCGAAGCATCGTCTTTTCCTTCCTGTAACAGAGCTGCCCCAATCCCAATCGCACTCGCATCCGTTCTCAACACAAATGGTTTGGAAAGGTCAGGGAGCTGTAATACAGGTTTGCTGACCAAGGCCTCCTTTAACTGACTATAGGCATTCTCACATTCTGGTGTCCAAATGATTTGGTCCGGGAATCCCTTTTTCAAGGTTTCCGTCAATGGAGCTCCCAATTCAGTGAAATGTGGGATAAATTTGTGGTAGAACCCACACAACGAGAGAAAAGATCGCACATCCTTCTTCGTTTTTGGCCTTGGGGCATTTCTGATTTTCTCCAGGTTCTTTTCTTCCGGGACAATGTGTCCTGGAGTGATGGTGTGACCTAGAAATTCCAGAGTCTGGTAACCAATCATGCACTTGGTTGGACGAGCAGTAAGCCCTGCTTCCTTGAGCCTATTAAACACTCTCTCCAAGGATTGTAAGTGGTCATCCAAGCTGTCACTGGAAATCAGAATATCATCCATGAAAGAGATGATGGACGGATCCTGTAAAGGATCAAGTAAAGTCCTCATCATGCGTGTAAACACACTAGGTGCATTGCTGAGTCCAAAGGGCATGACCTTGAATTCGTAGTGTCCACTGGGTGTACTGAAAGCTAACAGTGGTCGAATCTCCGGTTTGACTGGTATCTGATAGTACCCCCGACTCAGATCCACCTTTGAAAAGTACCGAGCCTTATGGAGCCTAGCGAATAACTGAGTTGGATTCGGCAAAGGTTCCACCTGAAATTGTATATGACTGTTCAGAAGTCGGTAGTCTATACACAACCGGTGTTCTCCACTTGGTTTCCGTAACAAAACTACCCCTGCATTGTATGGGGATGTGGATGGTGCAATCACGTCATCCTCCAGCAGTTTCTGTATTTCCTCCTCCAGGGCCTTTTCTTTAGAGAATGGCACTGGGTAAACCTTTTGGCGAACAGGCTCCTGTGTGGTCAAAGTCATCTCGAACTCCACCAACCTCGTTCGTCCTGGTTTATCAGTCAGTATCTCCTTATGAGACTTGAGAACCTGGGTTATCTTTTCCCTCTCCTGGGAGGTCAGATCAGGGTTCACTTGCACATCCCTATATGTTTCCTGGTGTACCAGGGGATATTCCCTGCCCTCGCTGGTTCCCACTTCTGTCTCCACTGCTACTGCCATTGCCATGAGGTGAGCTGCCTTGTCTCCGGGTCTCTCTTCGTATAAAATGAATAATAAAATAAAATATACACAAATGCGTGCAAAACGACACACAGGATGGCCGACGTTTCGATTCTCAGAATATTTATCAAGGACAGGACAACACAGATAGATAAAACAACGAAATACCGAAAACAAACAAAAAAACACAACTACTTCGTTCCCATGTGGGACAGAAAAGGCGGCTTTGCCAGTTGCGAAGGCGCTCGTTGGCTGCAGAGTTTAAGTATAGTGGGTTGCCAGATAGGATTTAGATCTCCAAAAATATGCGAACAGTCCGATATGAAAATATAGGGGTGTGGGGACAGTTAGGTATGAATATATGGGGGGGGGGAGGACAGCACAGTAATAGATAGTGTAAACAGTTGGAGAAGGTGGCAGTTATACCGTAGAGTCCGCAACAGTATTAATACCTGCTGGATGGACGCATCGCAGAGAGTTTATTAATTGGCATTCAATTTTTAGTCTGATGGAGCTGTTGGAGAAGCAGGGTTTCAATGCAGTGACACATACATTATCGACTCCATTAGGGTTGGAGGAATTAAAATGGTAGGGGACAGGTTTGTCAGCGCCCTGATTACGTACGTTTCTGCTCGAAGGAGCTAAACATACCTATTTGTTTCCATTTTATATTGTTATATCCTGCTGCAGCCGCTTGCTTTTTCGTTATATGTTGAGTTGAGTTGAGTCAAGAACCGACATCACTGCACTCAGGACATTCCCATACGTGCTCAGTCCCCTCGTTCAATAGGCAGCGAAGAGTCATACTACTAATCGTTCCCATCGCTATCTGATTAAATGTTATCCTGGTCTTTCCTCTCAGTTTTGAGATTCTTCCAGAACCCCTGTCGATCCCCCGCAATCTCATTCTTTCCACATATGGGTTCTCAATCTGTTATATATGTATCTCGTATATGTATACTGTATACGATATCATATTGTTTGAACATTGTACCCGAACAGTGTCCACTGTTTAATGGTGTCTCTTCCCGTGTAATCAGCGTTCTTCCCATTAATCACTCTGCTAAAATAAGGCTACCAGCCATTGAAGTCCTCTCTGGTAAGCATATAAATACAATAAACATTAAACTGTTTCCCCAGCTTGTACCTTTAATTACCAGAGCTCCATTAAGTCGTCTGGAAAAATCATCTCACCAAATTACAAAGGCCTGTACCCACGCAACACAGAGTGCCATTACTTGTTCTATGGGAGGGGCAACGAGAGGGTTCAGATCATCTTCACAGACTTTGACGTGGATGGTTTAAACCCAAGGTTAGATCACTTTTATCTTGTGTTTGTTTTCGTTGTTTTAGTTTTTAGATTTGTGTGACATTGACTCATTGCATAATATTATAATGTATTTATTACATACAGAAAAACCAATAAACAAGTTCTACAAGAAGCAAATGAAATTCCGTAAAATGATTAGAGAAATTAGATGCAGAAAGGCAACATTTTGGGGCACGTTATGAGAAGACATAAACTAGAGAACTTGTGACATTGGTAAAATTGAGGGGGAAAGAACAAGGGGAAGGCAGAGAAGTAAAATTTTGGATGGCTTGACCACATGGCATGGCCGGGACACTAACACTAAGCTGATCCACGACTCTGGTGATCGTGTGAGATGGCGAAACATGACCAGCCACGATTATCGGCACGGCACATGATGATTATGATAATATTTAGCCGACGCTGTGGCGAAGGAGTTACGAATGCAATTCGTAATCCCGTATGCCGCGTTCGAAACAGAGCTGTGGGTGATTTGGAAGCTTTGCTTTCATTCCCATATAAAACTATGAGTCCCGGTCATCCGGAAAACAATGGCAAACTACTAAACGTAAGCTTGCCAATAAATCGCAAACAATCATAATATACTGATATTGACTGCCTCGTCCTGTAAAGGATATGCATCTTTTTTTTTTTCATGTATTCTAGATGTTACTTTAACTCCGTAAGTCCCGCGCAGTTTTTACATATAATTTCTTTCTCCCATGGTGTTATTATCTTAAAAGAGAACTTGGTCGGAATAGAAATAGTTGATCAATAATTGATTGTCACGAACCATATTTCTCTTACAGATGTGAAGAAAGCACCAAGAGTGACTATGTATCTTTTTCCAACTTCGCGGAAACAGAGGACCGGAAAATGACCAGATTGTGTGGTCAGTCCCCTAAGGAAGGACGAGAGATATGGTCTGATGGTCCATTCTTCAGGGTGACATTTAAATCAAATGATATTTACGACTCTACGGGATTCCAAGCAGTTTATCGGTTTAAAGGTGAGAGAATCTGATAATTATTTTAAGAAATTTTAGTCTGGCTTGAGTATTTCCAATTCTTGTACAACTGTCTTAAATGATCAAAACTAAGGTAAAGCTATGGAAATGTGGGTAATTGGAAAACATAAAGTAAAGGGCAGCTTTACACAATACAATATACAGAAACAGAGGACATTCCAGGGACAAGTCTTCATCAGCAAACAATAAAAATAAGTCGCAACAAAACACAAACATTGGAAATGACACTACTATGACTACTTTAAAGCATGATAAGCAATAAAGAAATAAACTACATGATACTTAACTCAAAGGTTGTACATGTGAAGAATGTGTTCAATTTGAGTATTGTATTTTGCAAAGCTGTCAACTACTATGTGTTTTCTAATTGTTTGTATAACAGGACCACTGCCTGTCACCTTAACTAAATATTAATATAATCTGAGCTACTTGAAAAGGTTCAAAAATCAACTCATCCAGAATTTACCAAACTTCCCTTAGAATTGCAGCTGTAGTTAAATCTCTTAAATTCCATGTTAGGTGACACGTGTGGCTCATGTTCCATTCCAATATTTCTAAGAATTACGTCTGGCAATCTGTGTGTTGACATGTGAAGGAATTCTCAGCTATAAGTTGATCTGAAGCGTTGAGCTTCACATTAATAACACTAGTCGGGACTTGAAGCATCCTTCCAAACATGAGCTTGTCAAGAATCGGTTTTTTAGTCCGTATACGTAAAGTAAGAGTTGTACAAAAAGTTAAAATAATATCCTGTCACAGCCTCACAGGATCCACATTATCGGGTAAAACTAACATTAGGTAATTAAGATTAGCCAAGGGCTACAACTCCCGCCCAAGGGAAAGAAGTAAGACCCTCGAAGGCCAGAGTATTCCAGAACCTTCTCGAAGGTGTTAGTTAATGTTAGTTTTACCCGATAATGTGGATCCTGTGAGGCTGTGACATAGCTAAACTAAGATTTAAACTATTAGCTAAACTAAGAACCATGAATTAAACTAATGGCTGTTCTAAGAGTTAAACTACCAGCTAAAATAAGAGTTAAACTAACAGCTAAACTAAGAATCATGAATTAAACTAATGGCTGTTCTAAGAGTTAAACTAAGAGTTCAACTGAGAATTAAACTAACCGTGAAACTAAGAGTTAAACAAAGGTCTAATTTAACAGTTAATTTATGAGTTAAACTAAGAGCTAAACTAAATGTTAACTAAGAATTAAACTAACAGTTAAAACTAGCAGTTAAACAAAGAATTGCAATATATTGTTTACTATTGTAACATAAGAACTTTTTCTGAGAAATGTATAAAGTACTAGCTGACCCTGCCCGGCTTCGCCCAGACCCTGGTGGGGAGCATCTCATTTAATTCATATAAGTAGTCATATAAGTTCTCGTTCCCGTTACCGACTGTCTGTCTGTCTGTCTGTCTGTCTGTCTGTCTGTCTGACCCGGCCCGGCATTGCCCAGCTCCTGGCGTGGAGCATCTCATTTAATTCATATAAGTAGTCATATAAGTTCCCGTTCCCGACTGTCTATCTGTCTGTCTATCTGTCTGCCTGACCCTGTCCGGCTTCATTAAATTCATACAACAAAAAAAGTAACTTAAAAGAACGTTCTTCTACACACCATCCATTATTTTTAATGAAAACTCTTTCTAATCACCTGCATGACTACAGTAACTTCTTAAGCAAAAAAAGATGAGTTACAATGTTATGCATTGTGCATCATTTTTATGAAAACTTTGAAAATGCCTTACAGATTGTATCATTATTTATTATAACTCATATGCCGGTACATAACTATGGACAAAGAGTTTATAAATCTTTGAAAACGATGCCACAATATGACTATAAGTTATACAGAAAAGTTATGCCCCTTGAAATAACTTTTACAGAGTTAGGTCCCCTGAAATATATGAAATTATGATGAAAAATGAAAAATGAAATAATACTGGGTAAGCAGGCGATTTCACACTAACAAAATATCACAGTTGGCAGCTCTGGAATGAAAGGAAGGCGTGTAGAAAATTTCATCTCAATCGGATGGGCCGTTCGCGAACAAATAAAGGCCATACATACATACATACAGAGATACATAAATACGCACATCCTAATTTATATATAAGATTATTTATCCACATACGGACACTGAAACTAGTACACGTTTGCCTTACATATACAGGGAGATGATTTATATAATCTGAAGCCAAGTATGTCACCGGGGAGCCGCGGCAGTGTAGTTGCCAGCAACTCAGCCTACCAACCTGGTGGTCATGTGTTCGAATCCCCAGCAAGGAGGCCTTTTGTTTTCATTTATGGGCTCCCAGGTCGACCCAGCCGTTTTGCTCTCGCTCGCTTTGAACTCAAGCGTAGTCCATACACACAACTTCTAATAGTGCTGGACTGAATTGTGCGTGTGGATTAGCTTTCCCTATTACCAGTGTCCCTCGCCATCAGGCGAACCCACTCCGACTTCAGAGGTACTTATAATTTATGTTCCAAAGTCAAGGACGAGAAGTCAACATTTTAGTCCAACTTTCCGCTTGTAGGGGTTGAACCCCTTATTTCGGTATCAGCACACCTTATGCTTAAGAACGCGCGTTCTTATCCATTCGGCCATGCTGATCCTCAACCCGGCATATAATGGGTACCAAGAGATGCCATGGAAAATAAAGGCCACCAACGTAACATTCACCAAACGACCCATCGAGTGCTGCTTGGACTATATAAATTTGGAGCTGGCACCATATGCTTATAGTGTTGAGAGTCCATTACCCCATATGGACAACAATCACCTTCGGATTAATAAGCCTGTGACGGTAAAACCATGGGCAGCTTCTTTTGCGGCTGGCTCAGTCACAGGACTATTATTCTAAGCCTGTCATGGCCCCTACTATAACTTCTCCTTGAAGTCCTTAATACAACTCTGGGCGTATAAAAATGTCCTTTACTTTTGTTTAGATCCATATGTGTCATCAGATTGTTTTGAAATGTTTCAGAATGCTCATAATATTTATATTTATATTTGAACATTGAAATCACAATGTATATCATCAAATATGATAATTTAATCATATATATATTACTGCACATGTTCCTACAGGCTTTGATGAGAACAAAGAAGACAAAACTAACCACGCAGTAAGTAACAGTGGAGCAGGGACTTACGAGGTACAAGGTCAGAAGTCAAATTCAGCGCACAGTAACTATATTTTATCTGACTGGAAGACAGGAAGATCTTATCTGAACCTGATACCGTGTGTGGCCGTGGTTTGTACAGTCGCTGTGTCGTTTTTCCTTCCGCCCAGCATTTCTTCATAAATCACCGATCACAAAGACAATGTCCATGGAATCATACCTGTGTTTATATTCTGAAGATCAACTATACTTAACATGACTGATAAATTATGTTAATATCTTATTTATTATCTTCTCAAGGAGCCACGGATGCGTTGTGGTTAGCACTTCTGCCTGTTATCCTGGTGGCTGCGTTTGAATCCTCTTCGAGGCGAAGATTCTTTTTTCTTTTTAATTGACTTGGGCTGCTATGTGGACCCAGGCTAAAATGGGTGCCAGGAGATGTTCTGGGAAGAAAAGGCAGCCGTCATGATACTGACCACATCACAATCGAGCGCTGATTGGTCTATAATTAATATGGGTTTAACACCATATGCCACGTAGGCCACAGGACGCGAAAAATGGTCACTTAATTTACTACTTCCCGGTGTTATTACGGGATTGGGGAAAATTAGGCAGGTCTTCTTTATCCCAATGCAATAAACGTAATCGAGATTTCTTATTTTGAAATATATATATATATTCAGACGAAAAGCATTTTTTTTTTTTCATTTAAATATTATTGTATCAATTTTATCTTCTGCAAAGATGGTGTCAATATTTTTAGCCTCAATATTCCCCCAGTGTTTCTATCCTATAAATTCAGTTCCTGTTCATTTTCTCAGTATCTCCCCGCCAGTTCTTGCTACTTTGAGTCTACTCTGTTTTCTCGTTGCAAACCTAGTTTTGTGTCGAGGGTCATAAGTTCGCACCATCTTTTCCTACAACCAGCCTTATAACCAGAAAGTGATTTATTTTCTAAAATTCGTGCATACGTTATTATCATACTGGCGTCCGTTCCAGGATATCTTTACTGTTACGTGTGCACACGGGTGTTGGTCGATCTAAGCCTCTCCTTCCCAGAATCATCTTCCCATTACTGTTCGTTGCAAATCACTTTACATGTGATATGGCCAACGTACTCGTATTTCAGTTTCTGATACATGATACTGCTTATGGTCTTGCTTTCTACGATGTTCAGATCTTGTAGAATGGCAACGTTTTCTATACTTGTTTTCTTCTTCTTCTTCTTCTTCTTCTTCTTCTTTTTCTTCTTCTTCTTCTTCTTCTTCTTCTTCTTCTTCTTCTTCTTCTTCTTCTTCTTTTGATGTCTTCTTTCATTTTACTTCTTCTTTTTGATCCCCATTATTCTAAGAATTGTCATGTAACATTTAATATCAAAAGCTTCAGTTTTCTTATTTTGTTTAAGTGATTGCAAAATGATTCCTGATTCTCATGCGCATATCACCATATGAGTCATGCATGTCTTCAAAACTGTTATTATTATTATTATTTTTTCATGCTGTGCCATAGGGCCGTAATGCTGTTTAACCTCAGCAATGCTACAACCGGTTTTCTGAATTCTTTTAAACACCCCAAATGTTAGACAGTTAGTGACAATTCACTAAAAACAACTGGCGCAAGGATTATTTTGTTTTCTTAGATTATTTTCTTGTTTCGGATTGAGCTAAGGACGTTTGCTTCTGTCTGGAGCACTGTTTTATTTAAAAATATTGTTGAAATAATGTAATTTGTCAAGCAGATAAATTATTTTCAATTGTTTAATGTTTTCATTGCACAATTTTATGCGCAACAATAAAATTAAACTATCGTATACATAATATTCTCTTAATGAGTTTCAGATTTATGAATGTATGAATGTCATTCGTCATGGCTGATCACATGCATTGTGAATATGAATAAGTTGAAATGTGAAACGCTATGAAGGAACAGTATTATAAAACTTCAAAAATAATGTGGTACTAATTTTGACAAAAGCAGTACTAATTTTGTTTAGAAAGTACAAACAAACAAAATATACTATTAAGCAACAGAAAGTTAGGAATATGTACCCGAAGATAGAATCTCGACCTTGTAACTGATACTAATGATATTATGTAGAAGTATTAAACTTTGACAATACAATAAGTTACTCAAAACAGAACCTTCTTTTACCTTGACAAGGTTAACTGCTTTCTAGTGAAAGTATGTCAGAATATTTTTTTTTTCAAACTGCATTATTTTGAAACACCGCACTGTATATATGGAACCTTCATTTAATTTATTGAATATTGTGAGCCAAGTTTGTTTGTGTGAGTTTACATGTTTCCATGTTTGTTTGTGAGAGCGAGAGTGTGTATGTGTGTGCTTTCATATGTTAGTGTGTGTTATGCTTTTGTAAATGTCACTTGTGTGTTTATGTTTTTCAAAAGTAAATATGTAATACAGTACATAGCATTTTGTGTTTGTTCTTATGACGTTTTACCAAACATCATCTGATAACAAGATGTAGTTTACAAACACTATGTGCATGTGGGTAAGATTTCTAAGGTGCTCATTTTTTACCTGATCAGAAAGATTCAAGGAATTGAAGTTCATTAATTCCACAATGTCTCATGAATGTCAGTTTATATTTAAGACAAACCACCAATGTGTTTGTAAAACCGTTTGAATTGATTAATATTCATTAGTCATACATTTTTTTCGAGACTTATATTTTGTATTTTAGACCGAAAGATCTTTTTTATGCATCATGTATTTTAAATAACTATTGAAAGCAGTAGTTTTCCAATCATGTAATTGAATTAAGTAGCGATAAACCAATACTATAATTAAAATTAGTAGAGTTCGCCTTTCATATATTTGAAATTAATAGAGTTCACTAATCATATAATTAAAAAGAGTATAGATCATCAAATAAATCATTGAAATTAATAGAGCTCACCTATCATATTAAAATGAGTAGAGTTCACCAATCGCTTAATAAAAATTAATAGAGTTCACAAACATATAATCGGAATGAGTAGAGAGCGCCTATTATATTATTAAAATGAGTAATATTCACAAGCCATGTAGTTGAAATGAGTGTAGTTCACTAAATATCTGATTTTTTTTCGTAAGTGTAGTTTGTAGTTAAATAATTGAGTCCTTGGTGGTTTACTAGATGGTGTCCATTAGAGGACATAATCAATATGAAATATCACAAGTTTTCCTGGTTGATGTCCAATAGAGGCCATAACCAATATGAAATATCACAAGTTTTCCTAGTTGATTCCCAATAGGGTACATTACCAATATGAAATATCACAAGTGTTTCAAAGAGCCTAACTTCACCATGTAAATGGCCACTTTTGGAAGCCAGATTTCTATAATATGCACTGACCACAAGCAAAACGTAAGATAACATATTACGTGTTGGTTTAGATTCACAAGAAAGAGCCAATGACACATCGTACGTTGCTTGGGTGTGAAAGATTTAAGGCAGAAAGGTCATATTTTAAATGTCTTTTATTTTTACTATACAAATTTCGTAACGTACAACTCTGGGGCTGTGTCAAGGCTGCATACAAAATAGGAGGTCTACTGCTTGCCTATACTGCTTGTTAGCCTGCTGTGCAACACTGTATTCTAGAATGACAAGGACAAGGAAGATTTTAGACAGGATATAGAGGTTGCTATTGTATGCCTGGCACACAACTAAGTGCCAATATGGCGTTGCTGAAATGAAGAGTGATCAAATAAAACACACCAAGAAGCTGTAAAATAAAACTGTGGAGTTGAAGTTCAATGCGCACGGAAAAGTACGGGAGAGGTTTTCGCGATTTTACAGCATTCTAAAACATCATACACTGAACACAAATACCTGATGGTTATAGAAACTATCTGTAAAAGAATTATTACAGGCATTTTCTGTCTTATGTTCTTATGGCTTCAGAAATGCAACATAAAACTGAATGAAACTAATTTGAAGCACGTCAATGTATATTAGTATTTGGGTACTTTAGCAACAGCAGATGGAAGATATATTAAAGAAGTTAAACATAGAAAGTCGAAGTACAAGCAGCATTTCGCAAGATGAGGAATATTCTCTGCATCTTCTCAAGATGAGGAACATGCTCTGCATCTTCTCTTCAGTCTTTGTCAATCGAGGTGAAGAAAAGAGTTCTTTAAACCTATGTTAAGCCAATCCTGATGAATGGATGCAAATTATGGACAATTAGCAGACAAGTGGGGAATTATGTGGAAGCTGTGGAGCTGCGATTTTATAGAGGAATGACAAGAACACCATGATCGGAGAGAAAGAGCCATGAAGATATCTTTAAAAAAAATTATACAGAGAATTGATTACTAACCTCTCAGAAGAAGACAATACATATCTTTGGACCTGTCATGAGAAGAAGAAAACTGCAATATGTCGTCAAAACGGAAACGTTGGGGTAAAGGAGAAATGGGGGGGAAGGGGAATAGGAAGCGGACACCAAGAGAGATGATGCTAGAAAATTTGTCATCGTGAAGGAATATCGGTATCAGTAATTATAGACATGATCACCATCGCTTCAGGTCATGGACTATAAATGAAAATTTATTTTCTCTGCCTTTTGTCATCCATTGGACTTTTATTCTTTATTTATCTTGTAGTTTTGTTTTGTTTTTGTTTTGTTTTTTCAGCTCATTTCAGTATTACCATTTCTGGGTCCAGTTCTCTTCGCCGTGTGTTTTGTCTCGCTACATTTCTTTCCACTTGAGGATTCCTAAGAAGCACTGCTGATTTATTATGTTAACCAGTTTCCTTTAATGTTGCGTCCTAGTCTGATTCTGGAAATTGCCTACTTCTTTCCATGAGCTCACAATTACTGATTCTGTCATACATCATGGTCTTTATATTCATCGAAGGCCCCGCTTCATGAATGTAGCAATAAGTAATTATCTTTCTTCTAATGATTGTAATTTATTATTAATTATCCTTGTTCTCCGTGAGTATGATCCATACTGCAGTATTGCTTTCACATTAGACATCAAACAGTGTTCTGTTGGTTTTAATGTATTTTTATTCCTCAGAATGAAATTAATGTGAGTCCCGATTTGTGTTTTCATGTTGTCTCAGTTCCTCCAACTTTACTTCTTTTGCCACCGATTTTTGTATTCGTTTCTACGTATTCTAGTGGAGTTTCATCAATCGTAATCTAATCTGGTTGTTATTTGTATGGATAATTCTAATTGTTATTGTGTTTCCTTAATGCATTGTCACAATTGTTCGTTCTCACCACTTCTCAAGCTTTATATTTGATCTTGCGTCTTATTCCCACTAATAAGATAGAAAAGCATGTGGTATCTAAAATCATTTGCATGCGCCCTGCTAAGTAACGTAAATGTTCATCTCCTCCACAGATCTCTGTTAATTATATTAATCTATGCCACCACCTTAGTCTACCCAGCATCACCCACATCGGTCTGCTTCTGCATCCTTTTCCACTGATCTTTCCAGTCGTTACAACGTTTCCAGTGCCTCTCTTCTCATTATTTGACCAAAGAAATCAGTTTGTCTCTTTCTTATAGTTGTATATAATGTTCTAATTTCATTGGCCTTTTCCAGACAATTGTTTTTAGTTACTCTGGCAGTCTAAGATGTTTGCAACTTTCGCCTCGCAAACCACAACGCTGTTGCTTCCAAACTCTCCTTAATTTGTTCATTCAAGTTCCATGATTGATACCAACACAGCACCACGTGTCCCACATAACATTTTAGCTTTCTCTTTCTGACATTCAATGATAGTGACTTATTGCATCAGTAATTTTTCTTTTCATTTTCTGAAATTTATATATCATTTTGCGTGACAAATTCTTCTCTTAATGTCTGATAAAATCAGATAAAACAAATGTACCCATCGGAAAAGTCTTATAAATGGCCTTCTGATATTACAGAACATTTAATGTGCCTAATTTACTGTGATCACATCTCTATTTTGTGTCTGTATTCTCATGAATATGTGAAAACTTGTTTGATAAATTATGTTATGTTATACAAGCATGTTTTTCTCACGAAACATTCACCATATGGGAACAATATTGTTAACAAGTTGCACGTGCAAAAACCACAGTCTTAAATTATTGTAAAAGGAACGTACCAGTTTCCAAGTGGATGTATATTTGGCTAAAGAATACAGGTGTTTCAAAGTGACGTTGTTTTGTGTAATCCATGGAGAATATATTGCTGGTCCTGACAACATTTTTAAGTAAGCCAAGGCGGCACCACTCGCTGGTGCTATATATATATATATATATATATATATATATATATATGTGTGTGTGGTGCATTTTTTATGACTGGGGTTTTTGAAAATATTTCCATTCCATGTTTTGTATTCACCCTCTGTGGAGTTCATGTAACATGACAGGTACATTCAAAACTTGGAACGGCAATATTTTCAATGACCCCACAGTCATTAAAAATACACCCTGTAGTTCACGTATTGTTTTGAGACTCTTCTTGTGTGCTTTATGGGAGAAGTCTGGAGCTCCTCTGTGATTTATGAGAGATAGACTAGAGCAATTATGTGATTTATGGGAAAAGACGAGTATGTATGTGATTTATGGGAGAAGTTTGGGGCACTTAAGTGACTTGTGGGAGGAGACTGGGGTCCTTATGCGATTTTTCGGAGGAGACTTGAGTACTTACATGTTTTATGGGAGAAGACTGGAGCACATGTGATATATGGATGGCGACAGGACACTCATGTGATATGTGGGACAAGAATGGAGTACGTATGTGATTTATAGTAGGAGTCTGGGGCACGTGTCATTTAAGGAAAATGGCAAGCAATTTTGTAATTTAAGGGTTTAGCGTCCGAATACTTATGAAGGAATCCGTGTGGAAGGAAAGCCTTTTACAAACAAATAAAATAAGCAACTTATTCAACCTATACAGTTTTTTAGTGAAAACTATATATTTATATTGTCCTCCAAGCTATTATTGTGTCTTAGTCGTAGGGCAGTAAATGTTCTGAGTGTACAGCGAAGATCCTTATATACGTTCACTGTAAACGGTAAAGGGCTCTGTTTAATAGATTGGGGGAGCATTGGGTATATGGTCCTAGTTACAGTTTTGGACTGACCGACCGGCACTCGATGGATGAAGTGGTCAATATCCGGCCGGCTGCTTTTACTTCCCAGAACATTTCCTGGTACTCATTTTAGGCTTAGGAGAGTTCAGGGAGCCCAACCATTTTTTTTTAAACCTCGCTTTGATTTTTTTTTTTGGGGGGGGGGGGAGAGAGAGAGAGAGAGAGAGAGAGAGAGAGAGAGAGAGAGAGAGAGAGAGAGAGAGAGAGAGAGAGATTAATTAATTCTGACCATCGTGTCGGCAGGCAAGAGTTATAACTACTACACCGCAGAGATTCCCTTTCGTAGACGTCACTGTGAATGGTTTACGACAGGTAACTGGAAAACATAAATACATTTCTTAGTTGTTTTCAGAAGGTCCCTGTGAATATATATGCAGAGACATCAACCATATTCGGTATGCAAGTCTGGATCTGGGGAGACTGGTACTGATTTTAAAATGTGGAGATGAATATGAAGCAGAGCTCTAAATGATATGAATGACAACTGATATGATAGACACATTCGCCAATGCGTAAGATGGCGGACTGTAAATATATTTAGAGAAAATGGCTGCGTTTTAATGGCAAATGTTGAAACCTTACTGTATATTATTATTGGTGTAACGTCAGACATTCAAAATATGCTATTATTCTTAAGTTTAAATGTGACTGTATATTTTAATCTGTCATACAAAATCATGCTTGTATAAACATAATAACAAGAGCGTAGATGTTAAACAAAAGTGATGCACATTATATGTGGCAGTTGAACACAAGAGAAGCAAGAAATCATTTTCTGATGTCGTGAGACATGAGTACCGTATACTATGAAAAGTTGATGAATGCAATACTAATGAAAATGCCAAGTCTGAAATCATGTCTGTTACCAAGCGTTAGCAGGCAAAGATATTGTATTTTACCTCACTAACCACTTGAAAGACAAATATCACAGCATTTTTATTATGACGATTTAGTCAAACTGCTGCTTTTATTTCCATGAAAATTGTTTCATAACTGTTGGTGCACATTTGTGTGATGTCATACATTTTTAAATACCATCTAATCACAATTTGTCTCTTTATGATAATCATGTCTGTGATTACATATATTTACTGCATTTGCAATGTTTTTAACGAGAATGTTTTAGTTCTGAAAGTTACTTTCATCATTCTCATAGTATGCATGACAAAATGTTAACTGATTGTTAACATTTCATTTTAGAGTCACAGACGTTTACTTTGACAGTAGCGTCTAGTCTTAGATTCTGATTAGTTTCGTTGCTATTTCCCAGCCTATTTAGTCATATGTATTCAAATTTTCACCTTGGATTGAAGCATGTCTGAACATTAAAATATATCCTTTATTGGAGTTCACATTAAATTTGATGTATGGCCAATGTAAAATATTGTGAGCCGATTGTTTGGGTTTGACAAATAAATTCCGGCCACAATGTAAAATAATTATATTCACCATCACTTAAATATATTCAATGTAAAATAAACATTCTTGACTCTATAAAGATGAATATTTATTTCCATTGTGATTAAATTGTGCTTTCAAATGAGTTGTTAGTGTGTATATGTGAATGTTAATTGGTGAAAGTTAGCACAAACAACACTATCGCTTGAAATATAATACCCACACAAGAATATGGTAGTCAAAGTTAGTTGCATATCCTTTACATGACATTGCAGTCAACTTCTTCTTCTTCTTCTTCTTCTTCTTCTTCTTCTTCTTCTTCTTCTCCCTCTTCTTCTTCTTCTTTTTGTCCTACTACTTTTGTCGTGAATCGTCGCATAGAGGAGACATACGTAATTTGCTGTGTTACGATTGTATTGTTGGTTGTACTAACGTCATATTTGATTTCTTCAGTATCTCTATTACTCCATCTATCCAACTCTATCCTCTCGCCTTGCATCCCGATGTTCTCACGTAGAACGCTTTAGTCCCAGATTGATCTTGTTCTATTCTAGTAAATGTCCGAACAATTTAATCTTTTGGTGTTCTATAAAGCCCGTAATAAGTGTTACCTCTACAGTTGTTCTTAGGTCATTTGTTACTCTATCTCTTCTTGTTTTGTTTTTTCCAGCTGCGTTTCGAATGCATATGTAAAGGAATAACCCCCATTTCCAGATTTAAAATTACGCGCAGAATATTACCCCCTAAGGTTGGCGCGTGACGGACTCCCTGGCGAAGGTGTTAACGACACTGTTCGTAATCCCGTATACTCTCGTATGAAACACAGCTGCGCGAGATTCGGCAGCGGTTACTTGCGGAGAGTATGTGAGCCGGTCGTTCAAAAAGCAATGGCAAACTACTGAACGTAAAACTTGCCAAGACTTCAACAGCAGCTGAAAATGCTGGTGTTGACTGCAATGTCCTGTAAAGAATATGCGTAAAAGAAAAGGTTGGCGCGTACAACAGTTCGCAATCAACCAGCAGCACACCAGTCGTGGGAGCTCAATTGGATTCGCATCTATTCACAAACTCTAGGGGCCGGAGGTTAGAGTAAATAAACAGGAACGACTAACTAAATTACGTGGAAATATTGGAACCTCTTATATGTAAAGCTGACAGAAAAAGAAGGGAAATATGGACATCCAACAGAATTTTAAGTATAAAAAACATGGCCAGCATATAAGAGAAGATATGGAGTCAACGCAAGGAAACCTACCTTGGCGGCAATTATAGAAAACTTCAGAATGCTAATCTAAAATTGAGAGGAGAGTAGTCAAGTTTTCAAGGAGAGAAGACATGTTGAATTGTCAAGTTCCACACTAGGGCAACAATGAAACAGAATAAATATTTCTCCACAAACAGAGTCTCATGGTCCAGTGACCTTTTAATTTCGTGGAGCTTGCTCGATTTGAAAACTGTCAAATTGTTTGTTCTTTGTGTTGAAGTCCTGTTGACAATGCAGTAGATAATTTCCAGATACCTACATACCTACCATTGTTATCTTATGTGTAGTGGAAAACAAGGAATGTCTAGTGACAAACCCTGACTGCCAGCTGGGGAATTATATAAAGAACATGCTAGGATTTGACAGAAACCACCCACGGTCTTCAACAATACGTCCTGCACGATATATGAATGTCAGAAACCACCCATGATTTTCAATATGTCCCGCATTATATATCATTGCCAGAAATCTCCCATGAGGGACAGGATAGCAACCCTGTTCGCCATCTGTAATATAATCATCTAGTGGGAAACAACAACATTGTGGCCTGTGGTTTATATACTTACAAACATTTAGGGTCATCCTTCTGAGAGGTTGATCAGCCTTCTTGAAACCGATTATTCAAGTCTCTCAGTGGCGCGACGCACTATTATCGTTGTTCTGAAATTTATGCATCAGCATCTAGAGGCTTCATAAATATCTTTTCTGGACATTTTCTGTTCATGTGTTCAGAATCTCTATTACTTATTGTGCAAAATGTCTTGCATCAATTGATGTGAAAATTATCTTTATGTATATTTGGCTCCAATCACTCTTACATTTGTTCAATATAATATACACCGTTTCTGATTTCAATATGTGTGATTCAATCCTTTCATGTGTCACATGTCAAGTTATTGTGTTTTTGCAAAACACTTACAATTTAAATACTGAACAACCTAGACAGGGAGTAGGATATCCCCTGTGCAAAAATATATATTTAAAAACATATTGATCTATTCACTTCATGTAATATACAACTCTGCGGTATGCACAAAATGTAGAGAAATAAATATGCCAGACATCAAATTGTGCAACCTGTTTGTTATTGCTTTTTTTTTAAAATAAAACAATGTCAACTTTATCAAAATATTATGTGATAGATTTATTGGCTTTAATACCCAAGTACAACATCAAAGTACATGGAACCACTCTGAAACAAGTCATTGTATTTAATTATTTTGTTTTTGTAATAATAATTGTTTTTAATGTTGAATATCCCTTGCAGGACGTTGCGGTCAACACCAGCATTTTTCAGCTGCTGTTGATGTACTAGGCAAATGTTACGTTCAGTAGTTTGCCATTGCTTTCTGAACGACTGGCTCCCATACCAACTCGTTATAACACAACGGAACACGGTCTGATGCACAAATCGGTCGCGGCTGCGTTTCGAAAGCCTGGTAAACGGCTCCCGAACCGCGTTTGCAAGACTTTGGCCACGGAGGACGGCGTAATAATAATAATTGTCGTTAAATGACGACCACAGGACAATACGAGATGTAACGGTCTTTCTCTTCCAGCAGATATTTCCGTAAGATGTCTTCCTTAATACGGCGTAAGTTTTCTGTCGGCGCACTTAAGTCTCCAACCCCAAAACTAGAGTTACAGACATACAACTATTACCACAATCAGACACAGCTCTTCACAATGTAAAGACAGAGTGTAAATAGTATAATAATGAGACAAACAGACACATCACGGGAAAAGCTTCACACTTACTCGGTGAAGTGACAAGACCTTATTCAAAATATAACAAACAAACTTTAATTAAGAATGTCAGTCTAAAGACTGAGACAGAAGATGTGAGAGTCCGGGAGAAGAACACGGAGAATGTCACTGAAGATAATCTGTCCTACTCCTGATAAGTTGTGAAGTTGTGTCCAACGCCTGATAAGTCTAGTTGTGAATAACATCATTGGAAATATGTCACAGTGAATGTTAGCAATAGACATCTGTAAGTGTAGACGGACTTATAATCAGATTGCTACTGGTACTATTAGTGTTGGAACTCTTCGCTGGCTGCTGAGGATGGGGACGGAGCACTTATAGGAATGCCCCGAATGCTGTGATGTCGATTCCTAAATCAATCAATCAATCAATCAATCTGTAAGTTTAGTGAACGTTGAACACAACTGGATACCGAATCACTTTATAGTCCCTTATTTCCTGCTACGTTAAGCCCACACGACAGATATAGCTGACTTTCTTATTGTTTCAAAATCACTCTTTTACGTAGTAACTGGAAAGGTCAGTAATCACACAGCATGGTGAACACCGGGTGATCTTCTAACATACCCATATCAAACATGCAGTGGACATCGTCAATGTCCTCGTTATTATTGAGTGACAGTAAATCACCCCAACATTCATCCAAGCCATCAGGGGGATCCTGAAACAAACAGGAACATGTGTGAATATCTCCAGCCGTACCCAAGCTTTCCTCCCCACCAACATTATCCACCATAAACAAATTGATTATCCCCTCAGATCAATAAGATTGAATTAAAAGATGGTCTGCCACAACAAGACTTTATTCTCTTAGATAAGAGGCCGTTTATTTATAAAGATCTGAAACTAAGAATACTGTTTTCTATACGATTCCTAAAATATACTCACAATAGTGATAAGAATCCATCTTCTCAGAATCAGTCCTCCTAGTATAATATACAATAAATAAGGACAGAAGAAACTATTGCAGCCTAATAGGGTAGAATATCTAGAAAACTCCGGGTCATGGCACGACACAGGATGATGAGAAGATGAATTCCATTAAACTCCCCTTGAAAGAAGTCAGTCGATTTCTGTCCGCTCAAAGAATTAGATTTCAAGTGAATTTCTTAGATATTCTATCACCTACAAACTACAGGATCAGAAAAAGTCCAGGAAAACATATGAAACAGAATATTGAAAAATATCTAGCCATTTTCCTATTCGGTCCAACAAACGGTTGACCTTATCAAGGCAAACAAAAAGGATATGGCAACTCCTTCATTTCTTCTTTCGTTCAGGGGGAAAGGAATGTCTGTAGGTTAGATTGCCTACTATGATATATTAGGTTCTTACTTTACAAATAAAGCATAACTCCTATTCAAACTGGTCAATCCTTCGAAGAAGTTAATTCTAGGATCTTCTGGACAACACAGTTTCCTCCTTCCACTCAACAGCTGATGGAAGTAGCAATGATTTCCAGACTTCGAAGTGCAACCATGACGTCATGCACAATCAGTGCCGTCTAATGCAGTGAAAAAGGGCATTACGGAGATTCCCAATATTTGGAAGATGCACAAAAGTGGAAAGAGGTGCATACAAGGATAGGATGGTCAAACTTAACCTCCCCATAGCATTCACTCACAACAACAATAATATTAAATATATAATTATGGGAAACTATATGTATATACATCACTAAGGTTATATAGGGAAGGGAATCGTTTATCATTTGATATAGTGGTTCAAGGGAAGGGACACATGAACGTCATTCAGCAGACCAGTAAGTGTCTGGTTCTGTGACAATAAAAGCAGATGGAAGAATATTAAGGTTTAATTTAATATAGTCCAAACAAGTATTCGATAAAGCTATATTAGCCAATCCTGATGTATGGTTGCGAATCATGGATATTTAGCAGACAAATGGAATCTGCGAAGATGTAGTTCTACAGAAGAAGGATGAGAACACCTTGGACCGAAAGAAAGAGCAATGTTGATATCACGAAAGAAGTTAACTAAGAAAGAGAACTGATTACTCGCATCAGAAGAAGACAGTCCACATTGTTTTGGCATGTCACGAGAAGGAGAAAGTTGGAGTATGTCGTCACAACGGAAAAGTTTTAGCGACAGAGAATCATGAGGAGACCAAGAGAATAAATGCTGGACAATTTGACATCATAATATGGAGGAACATCGATATCAGAAATGATTGGCAACACATGAGACAGAAGGCTGTCGACGGGCATGATCACTAAACGTCGCACGATACGGAATATAGGAAGAAAAAGAAGGAGATTTATTGAAGAATCTTGATTGCCTGTGTGTGCTCCAGGCAAGGCACCCGGGGTATATCATGAAGACGCACAATTAATGGATTGGACGTCTGACCTTTCTAATTGAGTTAAGTTAAGCTAAGAACCGACATCACTGCACTCAGGACACTCCCATACTCTCTCCGTCCCCTCGTTCAACAGCCAGTGAAGAGTCATACAATTAATCGTTCCCACCACTATCTGATTGAAAGTTCTCCTTTTCTACCCTCTCGGTTTTGAGAGTCTTCCAGAACCCCTGCCGATCCACGGCAATATCATTCTTCCACATACGGGTTCTCAATGTGTTCGCCCGCCTTCTTCACCTGGTCCCTCGGGTGCTCGATCACCTCTCCCTTGCCCATAGGTAATCTACCACCAAGAAGTGCATTCCCTGCCCTGTTCATTGCTCCGCACTCCCGCATGGTCAGGGGTAAAATATCCATTCAGTTGTCACAATCCGTGACCTCTGAAGCGAGGATAGCCATTTCACACGAAACGTTCCTTTCTCCACATGACTAAGCATACTCCGTTAGTCCATAATGAGTGCAATGTGTGTTGCCGTGGTCTTTTCAGAAAGGGGTGAACAACTTGGAGAACCTGTGAGCACGGCGTGGACGTAAAACTTCCCTCGGCTGTGGGAAATCGAAAATGGCAGGTCGATTAGGTCGTTGTCCGAGCTCAATTTCAAATTTATAAAACCTACTCACAAAATAATATGTAGAGCATGTGTTAATCTAGCGAGTACTGGCTGGTCGAGTAGCTAGAATGTAGGGTTCTCCTTCAGGAGACCCTGGTTAGAATCCTCGGTAAGGTGTGGATTTTGCTTTTTTTTTTTTTTTTTTTTTTTTGTATTTTTGTCTGGGGTAAAGGTAAAACCATAACCCTGCACAGTTCGCATCGATTGATTGCACTAGCCAAGCGGCCTTAATTTCTCAGGCTCAAGATCCCCTCTCCCCTATCCTACACCTCAAGGTTCTAAAGGCAGTTGTGCGTGACAATTTTTTTAAATAGTGAATCAAGTGTAGGAACATTGATCCTAGGTCCAGTGCTAAGGTTATCTATCACTGTGTTGAAATTCTCCTTAAGTGATCTATAGCAGGACATTGGATCGATTATATTGATCAATCAATCAATCAATCAGGTTCCGTCCCCACAATGAAGGTTGTCAATCTCTCACCTTGATTGTACATTATGTCTTATTGATGTTCGTCCATCTTTTGATGTTATCTTCCCACTTGTATCGTTGTCTACCTCTTGCTCGTTTGCCTTCAACCTTACCCTCCAGTAAAGTTTTTATAACAATGTTATGTCTTTTTACAATCTTGTATCATGGCACGGAAATGAGTCAACACACGAAATGATCCATGCCGTCGGAGATCGCAAATTGTGGAGAGGCATGATCGCCCACGCCTACCGGCAAGACACTTAATGATGATGTCTTTTAACGTGGCCGATATATTTCACTTTTTCCCCTCAACTCTCTTTTCATTCCCAGTTTTTCTAGAACTGCCGTATCTGGTTGATTTCTTTCCGTGAAATACGTCACATACTTCTGTATATCCATATCTCCACGGTATTTGTTCTTCTTTCTAATTGTTTGTTCAATTTAAATATTGAGCACAACCCACTACTGGCAACGCCGATCGCATTCTGGTATGAACCTAAGGCCTATCCACGTCAATATGGAAGCACTATACTCGAGTTTCGCCCTCGTTTGAGCTCGTCAGTAGTGCATATCCCTGACCGGATCCGGAAACAGTCCCGGATCACGCACGTGAAGCGGGTGTGTAACCACGCTGCACACACTGGACACACCAAATTATCACAACAGAACATCAATGTTCAATGTCCAGGCTACGCGCCAAATAGTATTGTTGAATATGGCGATATCTGCCTGCTACGAAAATCCTTTGCCGAAAACCAAAAATGAATATACCATAATATATATTACATAATCAGTTATACCATAATAATAAGCTATATCAATTCTACATTTATAAGGAGGTTTCACATTCTCACCATTATCATTCAAGGTTTCGAGAATCTGCTACAAATGTTTAAAGAACCATTACTGGATAGCATTTATTGTCTTTAATCTTTAACACGGTGATTTCCCTTGACAGCTTGTCAAATTTAGTGCAGGAGACAGATTTTGTTACGTTGGCTTATTCTGTAAGTATTGTTTTCATGTTTGCTTCATCATCATCATCATCATCATCATTTTCCACTTCTGCCGTCAAGCGTCGTGGGGAGGAATAATTTGCGTTCCAGCGCCCGGTGGGCGGCACTGGATAGTGTCATTCCGTGTGGTTGTACAATGTCTTTGATGTTGTCAATCCATTTTCTTCTTGGACGTCCTCGTGGTCTCGTCGCAGATGATCTTTGATGTAAGGACAGTGATGGTAGTTGTTGGTGTTGCATTCTAACAACATGGCCAAACCACTTGATCTTCTGTCTTTCAATAAATGTAGCACAAGGTGTTGATCCCACAGTCTGTCTGATAATAGCATTTCTTACTCGGTCTCGGATTGTTAAGTTGGCAGCTCTCCTCCATCCATCCATCATGTGCCATGCCGGTAAGCGTGGGCGGTCATGTTCTGCCATCTCACTCGATCAACAGAGTCGTGGATCAGTTCCGTGTTTCTGTCTCGACCATGCCACAAGGCCAAGCCATCCAGATACTTGTTTCTAGGTCTTCCCCTTGGTCTGTTCCCCTCGATCTTACCAGTTGTCACCAAGTTCTCCAAATCATTTCTTCTCATAACATGCCCAAAAAATTGTGACTGTCTACGTCTAATGTCTCTGATCAGTTTACGATCTTCATTTGTTTCTTGAAGGACTTGTTCATTGGTCTTTCTGGCTGTCCATGGTATTCTTTGCATTTTCCTCAGAAACCACATTTCTACAGCCATCAGATGTTTTTCAGCCTGGCTGCTCATTGTCCAAGCTTCACATCCATATAAAAGTACAGGTTCTATGTAGCATCTCAACACTCTTTTTCTCGTTTCAATTGACATCTTTTTATTGGTCAGTATGTTTTTCATCTTGCTAAAGGCTACTTTTGCCATGGCGATCCTTGTTCTAATCTCTTCAAGGCATCTCCCATCAGATGTTATTACTGTTCCGAGATAATTGTACCTATTCACTTGTTGAAGAATATTCCCATTTACTTGTATATTACACTGTGGTATTTCGTTCTTCCTAGTGACGACCATAATCTGTGTCTTTTTACAATTTAATTCTAACCCTTGTTGTTCACTGTGTGTAACAACCGCATCTACTAAATTTTGCAGGTCCTGTTCATTGTCTGCAATCAAGACTGTATCATCTGCATATCTAATGTTATTGATGCATCGTCCCCCAATGTTGATTCCTTCCATATTTTCAATATTTCTGAAAATATTTTCACTGTACAGGGAAAACAGATCTGGAGACATTACACATCCCTGTCTCACACCTCTCTTAATAGGCTGATATTGGCTTACTTCATTATCAACTCTTATGGCAGCTTGTTGTTTCCAATATATGTTTTTTACAAGTCTAAGGTCTTTCCCATCAATTTGTAGATCTTCAAGCATCCTTATCATGTTGACATGTCTCACTTTATCAAAAGCCTTTGTGTAGTCAATAAAGCAAAGGTGTAGATCTTTGTTTACTTCTATAGAACGTTCGATTACGGTTCTCAGTATATACACAGCATTTACTGTACCCTTGCCTACTACTCTCCTCAGGCATCTCATTTCGCAGGTGTTGATTTTGCGAAGGTGTAATTTGGATAAAGTCCAGGTTTGAGATTAGCAGCATAGGGTTGGTGTGAATATGCTGATTATTATCTGTCGTTTTGAGGACATGGGTATGTTTGGATGTTTCAGTAAGGGTGATAGTTGATATGTAAGTGCACTAGCTTTTTGACATCTGATTTCAATTTATCTGTTCAATCTGCCATCTTCTGTGATCATACTTCTAAGGTATTTGAATTCTTTAACTTGTTTCAGAGTTGTGTTATTTATCTGTGTACTTAGTGGGCCTGGCGATCTGCTATCTTGCATTACTTCGGTTTTGGTTGTGTTTATACTCATATTGTATCTGCTGCAGGTTGAACTCAGATTAGTAATATGATTTTGTACTCTGCCCTCATCGCTGTAAAACAGGCACTGATCGTCTGCAAATAAAAGTTCATTTATTCCCTGTGGGTCAGTTGTTTCATCTGGAGTAAAGAGTTCTAAATTTTCTGAATCTGTTCTGTCGAGACTTGCTTCTTTGGAAATTATGTCCATGTAGATATTAAATAGCAGGGGAGAGAGCACACATCCCTGCCTCACTCCTGTATTGACTATGAACATATCTGATATACCTTCTTGTGTTCTTACTGCACTTTGGCTCGAGTGGTACATGGCTATGATGTTTTCTAGCAATTGCCCTTGTATCCCATAGTCTTCAAGGATGGTCCATAATTTGTATCTGTCTACTCTATCGAAAGCCTTTTCCTGATCTACAAACACAATATTCTGTTGGTCACTATATTCGATAGTTTTTTCACATATTTGTCTAAGTGTAAATAATGCATCAGTGCAACTTTTACCTTTCCGAAAACCGAATTGTGCTTTGCTTAACTGTTGTTCAACCATTGGTCTAGCCCTTTGTTCCAATAGTTTTGCATACAATTTCCCTATATGGCTAAGGAGTGATATACCTCTGTATGTTTCGCACTCTCTCATATTGCCTTTCTTTTTCCATATTGGTACTATTATTGCCTGTTGCCAATCATCTGGGACTTTCATGTCTGCTTGTTGTTGTAAAATTATGGTAACTTTATGTATTAACCAAGAGAACTGCCTAATTATTAATGATCACCATCACCACATGCCCTGCCAACTGGAGTAAGCGTTAAGGTATCTCCACAGATCGTGGTCCTTGTTTTTTTTTTTCTGGGCTCATTACTTTGATTTATCATCATACTATTGTCCTCATTGTCATCATACTATCAAGAACAAGTCGCCCAAACTATTCAAGAAGCCTGATACGGGAGATGAAAATGTCACGTCGCAAGACCAATACCAAGAGACAATAGACACACGAGATGTGCAGCGTGGGAGCCGCCAAAACCGTAAAGAAGACGAGCGGAGAGAATCCGACGGCGAGCTGCAGCCAAGAACCTGAACCTACAGCCACATAAAAGGAAGCTACCACGAGGGAGACCCACGACAACCCACCACAGACAAGAACCATATCTACTGAGAAGAAGGAGGAGAAAGACACCAGAGTCGGAAACACCAACTCAAAAACAGTCAGAAGGGTTTTCAAACTTATTCCAGCGGAGCTGACAGATGAACAAATCCAGAAGCAGCTACAACAAGAGAATCTCCACATCCGAATTCTGAAGGCGGGGCGGATTCTGGCGTACTCCAAGATCCCTACTACGCTAGCGGTAGTGACAACCGAGGGCAGCGAGATACCACGCCAGGTATCGATAAACAAAAAAGTACTACAGCTGAAGGATTTGTCCTAAGAATCACCCAGGGTCAAGATGCCAGAGGGCCGGCAACAGCAGAACAACATGTCGCAGTAAGACAGAGATCTGCCGATACTGTGCCGAGCACCATGCATTCAAGGAATGTCCGCTGGCCAAACTGGACAAAGACTTACGACTTCCCAACAACAACAGAAGGTGTGCCAACTGCCTTGGCAAGCACGGAGCAAGATACTTGGGCTGTCCGTACCTCCAAAGACACAGAGACGTCTTAAACATCGCCAATACCATAAAGAGACTATATAAGAAAGCAATGCGGAGGTGCGAGACAGCCACGTGCATCTCACAAGCTGAAAGAGCTCAACTGCAAGACCAGATCGACGAGCTAAAGAAACAAATCAAGCTACTTCAAACACCGGCACCAACTAGCGACAATGAAAAACTGCTTGCAGAAATAAAGGAGATCCAGCAAAACATCAAGCAAGAGGTAGAACGCATGGCCTTTATAAAAAAGGAGAACTAAGAAATCCTAACAGCCATCAAAACAGAGAAAGAATTGCGGAAAGCCGAAAGAGAACTATTCCAAAACAAACCAGCAGAAGCCATGCAAGAGACCACAGAGAAGCCGCAAGATGAAACCCAGCAAAAGACCAAGCCGGAACCGCAAGCCGAAGCCAGTAGCCCAACCACGATGTCCAGGAAATTCAAGTTGAAACCAATATCCCGCCAGCTCTCTGAAAAAAACCTAGAGGAGCACTATGACGACGGCACAGAATACACCCAGCCGTCAACATGGCTTACACTTTCACTTCCCTTGGAGCTTCTCCTCAAGGAGAGCGCAGATTACGAAAAGCGACAGGAACGCAAAAAAAAAAAAAAAAAAAACTCGGAAAAGAAAATAGGCGCAAGAAATTCGAAAGGGAAAGGGACCAAGAAAATGAAAACATCGAAAAGCTGCTACAGACCAAACACCCCAAAAAGAAAATTAGGCAAAAAGACCAAATAATAAGTTCTTATATGGACTGCAACCAGTCAAGCCAAACTAGCCAGGAGCCTTCACTAACCAAAAAACAAAACCACCAGAGGAGACGGGAACAATGGACAACTCGCCGACCAACCCCCCAGCCGACGTCACAGGCAAAAACGCTTAAATAACAACTCCGAGATAGGACTCACTCGTAAGAGCGCACATACAAAAACAGGATTAAACCCACAATAACCACGGACCTCAATGCTAACCAAGGCTGAAGAAGCAGGTTGAACGAGACCGAAATTTTAATTTTTGCTTTTGAGCCAACCAACCAGCCATCTTTGGTCTCTCTCTCTCTCTCTCTCTCTCTCTCTCTCTCTCTCTCTCTCTCTCTCTCTCTCTGTGTTTCTCTCTCTCTCTCTCTGTGTTTCTCTCTCTCTCTCTCTGTTTCTCTCTCTCTCTCTCTCTCTCTCTCTCTCTCTCTCTCTAGTATTTTTCTACAGAAAGAGATAAGATACGTTGACAAAATACATCGTTATTTACTCCTACTCTTTACAATGCCCATCTTTATTCTCCTTCTTGTTCTTCTAATTATAATTCTGAGTAGGAGTCTGGTGACATGATGTATGAGGTTGATTATATGAATTTCGTCACATTCAATTGCTGCTGATCTCTTTGGTCTAACTATGCATATAGATTTCAGCATCCTTGTAACGGACTGGGTACGTACGAGACAACGCCGCAACCTTTTAGCCACCTCTGCTTAAGTTGTATGTCCTCTACGGGACGTCGTATCAACCCAAACATTTATAGACTGTTTGTGATTTTCTAGACGGTTTTACGTTCAAGAGTTTGCAATTGCTTTAATGGACGGTAGACACTTATTCATTCATTCAGAAGCATGTCCTTTGCAGAACCTCGCTCCCATCTCAACCTTCCGGAAAACTTCTCGGTCATAAGCAAGATGTCTCGCGTCCGATACACCCATGTGGAGATAATCTGCACCCATCTTCTCTTTGGTCTTCTTCTTCTTCCTCTCTTCCAGGGCATATACCCCTCCATGATTGTTCTCTCCACACTTTCATGGCGTTTGAAGTGACCAAAATATAATATTTCAATTTTCTTTGTTTTATCGTCTTTAGTAGCCATTCTTCTTCAGTATTCAGCTCTTGTCGTACCGGTGCATTTGTTCTTTTCTGTATCCAGGATAATCTTAGAATCCATCTATAACATTTATATTCAAAGGCATGTATGCGCTGTTCAGCTTGTTTAGTAAGTGTCCAGGTCTCACAGCCGTATGTTGCAATGGAAAGTTGCATGCTCTTAAACGCCTAATTTGTTAAGGTCTATTTGTTCCACGCCACAATTTATTCAGTTATTTTAGTTTTTGAAGAGGAATAAATATTCAGAGGCTTATACCATTGTAAAAATCAACGCTCCAAAATCGATTGCGGCTGATGTCGAGATTGTAAACTTTCGTTCACTGCTCCTTGGAGACATAAATGCCACAGTAAAGGAAGAAAGAGGGTAAACTGTACGTGTCATTAAGAGACATTCTGAATGTGCTTGAAGTCAATATTTGTATTAACTGGGTGACAGACGGAAGGATATCTGATCGGTATTGTTCCAGCTGCCGTTACCCCTGGGATGAAACATCTCTGATGCTCATTTCATACAAAAGGCAAGAGTAGCTTTCAAAACACTCATAGAAATAGAGATTTCACGGAAGTAGAGGAAAGAAGTAGAGATTATTGGTGAGTCCTTGAGGCTGTTTGAATCTTTCTCTACTTCTTGTGTCCGTGATTGCATTTCTGTTTAAGTGTATGTGTGTGTGTGTGTGGGGGGGGGGGGGGGGGGCGTTGTGACAGAAAAAGTAATCGAAGCTATACTACGTTGCTAATTCTACCAGGATGTTGCCATGTGTTCTAAACTGGAGTGGAGGGGGGATGTCATCAAACCTTCTAACCTACTTCTACGTTACAATCTAAACACGCGATGGTAACACGAGGTCTGTTTAGCCTTGACCCTATAATTAAATTGTCAGACTACTTATTTATGATCTGTTTACGCGAGTTTTAATTAGCTCACCACTGTTAATCTGTCAACAAGCCAAGCGTTACTTGTAAAATTAAAGCAACATGTTCGCCAACACTTTCGCTCGCAATATAAAACTCGTGACAAGGTGTGTGTGTGAGTGTGTGTGTGTGTGTGTGTGTGTGTGTGTGTGTGTGTGCGTGCGTGCGTGCGTGTGTGTGAGGGAGGGGCGAAAAGAGAGAGAGAGGAGAGAGAGAGAGAGAGAGAGAGAGAGAGAGAGAGAGAGAGAGAGAGAGAGAGACTAGCTGAATCTGTAGTCGCCATGTTTTAGCACATAAGTATTACTGCGTTTGAGACACAACAGTGTAATGGACTCATACCCTAATCTGTCTCTGTTCTATCTACCGTAAAGTCTATTATAAGATTGGTCATATATCTTATACTAATCCGTGTTTATAAATATCACTATTTGGCAGATCCTTTGCAGAACGTTGTTCTCATCAACGTCAAAAGATGGTCGATCATTTGCCAGTTCCCCTGTTTAATGTGATTTTATGCCAAAGGTGTCGTCAATATCCTGTGTCCTGTGTGATTGTAAACCCCTGCCTCATCTTCCGGGAACCATATCTTCCTTCACTGTTATTTCCAAGCCATTGTGACATTTAATACTGGCTTATGAGTTACAAGGCTCAACCCCAGAACAGGGATAAAAGTCTTTTTCCGAGGATCATATGAATATAATAATATTACACGTTCCCCTGATATCTTAGGCAGTGAGATCAGACACTTAGCACTTTTTGGCCTTTCGTGTAAGGGCCAAAAACTGGAGATTCCGTGTGTAAGTCGCGCGCTTTAAAAATCCCACAGCATTTAGAAATAGCAAAGAACAGGCCTTCAGGCTCCTGTCCTGGTTAAATTGCTAGGAAATAAAAGCTACCCATGTTTAGACAAAGATACGTTGGGTGACATCTGTCTAGAGGAAGCAATCCTTGCAGAAATGCATGTCGTAGTCGGAACACGCTGACCTGAAAACAGTGTCTTCCATCAGAATATTTGTTTGTTTTGATATGATATGGGGTAGTGTCACAGCGTGAAAACAGTGTCTTCCATCAGAATATTTGTTTGTTTTGATATGATGTGGGGGGTAGTGTCACAGCGTGAAAACAGTGTCTTCCATCAGAATATTTGTTTGTTTTGATATGATGTGAGGGGGGGGGGGGGGGGGGGGGTAGTGTCACAGCGTGAAAACAGTGTCTTCCATCAGAATATTTGTTTGTTTTGATATGATGTGAGGGGGGGGGGGTAGTGTCACAGCGTGAAAACAGTGTCTTCCATCAGAATATTTGTTTGTTTTGATATGATGTGGGGGGGGGGGGGGGAGGGGGTAGTGTCACAGCGTGAAAACAGTGTCTTCCATCAGAATATTTGTTTGTTTTGATATGATGTGGGGGGTAGTGTCACAGCGGGAAAACAGTGTCTTCCATCAGAATATTTGTTTGTTTTGATATGATGTGGGGGTAGTGTCACAGCGTGAAAACAGTGTCTTCCATCAGAATATTTGTTTGTTTTGATATGATGTGGGGGTAGTGTCACAGCGTGAAAACAGTGTCTTCCATCAGAATATTTGTTTGTTTTGATATGATGTGGGGGGTAGTGTCACAGCGTGAAAACAGTGTCTTCCATCAGAATATTTGTTTGTTTTGATATGATGTGGGGGTAGTGTCACAGCGTGAAAACAGTGTCTTCCATCAGAATATTTGTTTGTTTTGATATGATGTGGGGGGGGGCTAGTGTCACAGCGTGAAAACAGTGTCTTCCATCAGAATATTTGTTTGTTTTGATATGATGTGGGGGTAGTGTCACAGCGTGAAAACAGTGTCTTCCATCAGAATATTTGTTTGTTTTGATATGATGTGGGGGGGGGGGGTAGTGTCACAGCGTGAAAACAGTGTCTTCCATCAGAATATTTGTTTGTTTTGATATGATGTGGGGGTAGTGTCACAGCGTGAAAACTGTGTCTTCCATCAGAATATTTGTTTGTTTTGATATGATGTGGGGGTAGTGTCACAGCGTGAAAACTGTGTCTTCCATCAGAATATTTGTTTGTTTTGATATGATGTTGGGGGGGGGGGGGGGGTAGTGTCACAGCGTGAAAACAGTGTCTTCCATCAGAATATTTGTTTGTTTTGATATGATGTGGGGGTAGTGTCACAGCGTGAAAACAGTGTCTTCCATCAGAATATTTGTTTGTTTTGATATGATGTGGGGGGTAGTGTCACAGCGTGAAAACAGTGTCTTCCATCAGAATATTTGTTTGTTTTGATATGATGTGGGGGGGGGGGGGTAGTGTCACAGCGTGAAAACAGTGTCTTCCATCAGAATATTTGTTTGTTTTGATATGATGTGGGGGTAGTGTCACAGCGTGAAAACAGTGTCTTCCATCAGAATATTTGTTTGTTTTGATATGATGTGGGGGGGGGGGGGTAGTGTCACAGCGTGAAAACAGTGTCTTCCATCAGAATATTTGTTTGTTTTGATATGATGTGGGGGTAGTGTCACAGCGTGAAAACTGTGTCTTCCATCAGAATATTTGTTTGTTTTGATATGATGTGGGGGTAGTGTCACAGCGTGAAAACTGTGTCTTCCATCAGAATATTTGTTTGTTTTGATATGATGTTGGGGGGGGGGGGGTAGTGTCACAGCGTGAAAACAGTGTCTTCCATCAGAATATTTGTTTGTTTTGATATGATGTGGGGGTAGTGTCACAGCGTGAAAACAGTGTCTTCCATCAGAATATTTGTTTGTTTTGATATGATGTGGGGGTAGTGTCACAGCGTGAAAACAGTGTCTTCCATCAGAATATTTGTTTGTTTTGATATGATGTGAGGGGGGGGGGGGGGGGGGGGGTAGTGTCACAGCGTGAAAACAGTGTCTTCCATCAGAATATTTGTTTGTTTTGATATGATGTGGGGGTAGTGTCACAGCGTGAAAACAGTGTCTTCCATCAGAATATTTGTTTGTTTTGATATGATGTGGGGGGGGGGGGGGTAGTGTCACAGCGTGAAAACAGTGTCTTCCATCAGAATATTTGTTTGTTTTGATATGATGTGGGGGTAGTGTCACAGCGTGAAAACTGTGTCTTCCATCAGAATATTTGTTTGTTTTGATATGATGTGGGGGTAGTGTCACAGCGTGAAAACTGTGTCTTCCATCAGAATATTTGTTTGTTTTGATATGATGTTGGGGGGGGGGGGGTAGTGTCACAGCGTGAAAACAGTGTCTTCCATCAGAATATTTGTTTGTTTTGATATGATGTGGGGGTAGTGTCACAGCGTGAAAACAGTGTCTTCCATCAGAATATTTGTTTGTTTTGATATGATGTGGGGGTAGTGTCACAGCGTGAAAACAGTGTCTTCCATCAGAATATTTGTTTGTTTTGATATGATGTGAGGGGGGGGGGGGGGGGGGGGGTAGTGTCACAGCGTGAAAACAGTGTCTTCCATCAGAATATTTGTTTATTTGCGCTCGCTCGCTTTGAGCTCAAGCATAGTCCATACACACTACTTCTAAGTAGCTGGGCTTAATTTTGCGTGTGGATTAGCTTTTCATATTAACAGTGTCCCTCGCCACCAGGAGAACCCACTCAACTTCAGAGGTACTTGTAATTAACGTTCCCAGGTCAATTACGATAGGTCAACATTTTTGTCCAACTGTTCGTCGTAGGGGTTGAACATTATACCTCGGCATCAGTACACTGGATGTTTACGAACACGCGTTCTTATGCATTCGGCTATGCTGACGTGAATATCAGGATACGAAACGCGTCCTTTAAATTCTGGGGCGGATATATATATATATATCCATTTCGAACGTGATTTTTTTTTTTTTTTTTGTAGTCTTGAATCATTGTAACTTTGACCTTTTCTTATCGTTTTATAACATGTTATTTGCAACGTTGTTTACACACCCAATTCCCTCTTATCATCTGCGCTGTTTTATAAGTTGTATTTACACATTACATACCGTGTGATCTCAATGGAAAGATTTAGCTGTTCCTGCTGAACCTGTTTTTCTCAATTGCGATAAGTTTAAAGGTCATTCCGTGGCAGCGAAATGGCTAGACCGCTTGCCTACTCCCCAGTGGGCATGTATTCATGTGCCCACGAGACTGGGGTGGTTTTTAGTTGACATTGACACTCAAATCGTCCCTGTCTAAAATACGTTCAAGAAATATTTCTGGGAAGTAAAAGAGGCCGCGTGAGATTGACTACATCACCCATCGAGGGGGGGGGGGCTGAGTGGTCTCGAGGTATGGTGTCCCCCTCGAGTGCTGGAGGTCCCGGGTTCAGACCCCGGTGAGGACCGGGATTTATTTAAAAAATCCACCTGGACTTCCAGTAATAAAATGTCCCCTGGTCTCTGGGTACTGAGATCGGACGCCCGTGTGTATTGTTGCGGACGTAAAAATTCCCTTGGCAGTTGGAAATCGAAAAAAGAGTAGCCTAACGGCGCTGCCCGGGCAAAATTTCGAGTTTAAAATCTACCCAAAGTATTTCAGGATCCTCGCCGATGCAACGGAGTTCGTGCATTGAGCTGAGTTTCTCCAGACTCAGGTTTGAGTTAGGAGGAAAACGGAGCACTTATGGGTTAAACCGTGTGCCGTGATGTTGATCCAACCACTAAACGACTAAACCCATCGAGGGTCGACTAGTCTATACAAAATATTGGGTCCGCACCATATACTCAACATGCTTCACGTTGAGAATCTCGTGCAACTAATTAAACTATTACTATCCTACAGTCATTTGACTGAAACTGCTGACGTTTGGCATAGAAACAGGTAACCTTGATGTCATTATCAGGAATTTGCTTTACGTGACATCTGACATCTGGTTTGTTTTTTTTCTGGTTTATATGTGGTCTACAAACACCAACATAGATAATCATGAGAGTGTATTCATAGTTTTTCACTATCTCAATGGAAATTATTTGCAGAGCAGCTTTATTGATATGAATTTCCACGTGGTTTGAGACAAAGTCCTGAAGTTAAGTAAGTTACGAAGGTCAACTTGATAAGATCAATTGGACGAATATTTAATAGTATAAGTCAAACAAGTTAAAACGATGCTGTGGGATTTCAATTTCAAGGTGTGGTGTCGTAGTATAATGTAAAGTTTGACCTGGGGAGAAACTAGATCAAATGAATAAATTACTGAAGACACTGAAAATGGGGGGGGGGGGGGGGGGGTATACTGCCTAAAGCATGCAAATCAAATAATAGGCATTTAGAGCATGAACATCGTGTGCGCTGCAGTGTGTCGTAGGTCGTAGGTCGTAGGTCGTAGGTCGTAGGTCGTAGGTGTTCGAGTCTCTCCACAGATCCATGATGTTCTGTGTGAATTATAATGATGATATTGTTCATTTATGTTTTCCTATCAGGGGTTTGATGACGCCGTGCCATCATTTATGTTTTCCTATCAGGGGTTTGATGACGCCGTGCCATCATTTATGTTTTCCTATCAGGGGTTTGATGACGCCGTGCCATCATTTATGTTTTCCTATCAGGGGTTTGATGACGCCGTGCCATCATTTATGTTTTCCTATCAGGGGTTTGATGACGCCGTGCCATCATTTATGTTTTCCTATCAGGGGTTTGATGACGCCGTGCCATCATTTATGTTTTCCTATCAGGGGTTTGATGACGCCGTGCCATCATTTATGTTTTCCTATCAGGGGTTTGATGACGCCGTGCCATCATTTATGTTTTCCTATCAGGGGTTTGATGACGCCGTGCCATCATTTATGTTTTCCTTTCAGGGGTTTGATGACGCCGTGCCATCATTTATGTTTTCCTATCAGGGGTTTGATGACGCCGTGCCATCATTTATGTTTTCCTATCAGGGGTTTGATGACGCCGTGCCATCATTTATGTTTTCCTATCAGGGGTTTGATGACGCCGTGCCATCATTTATGTTTTCCTTTCAGGGGTTTGATGACGCCGTGCCATCATTTATGTTTTCCTATCAGGGGTTTGATGACGCCGTGCCATCATTTATGTTTTCCTATCAGGGGTTTGATGACGCCGTGCCATCATTTATGTTTTCCTATCAGGGGTTTGATGACGCCGTGCCATCATTTATGTTTTCCTATCAGGGGTTTGATGACGCCGTGCCATCATTTATGTTTTCCTATCAGGGGTTTGATGACGCCGTGCCATCATTTATGTTTTCCTTTCAGGGGTTTGATGACGCCGTGCCATCATTTATGTTTTCCTTTCAGGGGTTTGATGACGCCGTGCCATCATTTATGTTTTCCTTTCAGGGGTTTGATGACGCCGTGCCATCATTTATGTTTTCCTATCAGGGGTTTGATGACGCCGTGCCATCATTTATGTTTTCCTTTCAGGGGTTTGATGACGCCATGCCATCATTTATGTTTTCCTTTCAGGGGTTTGATGACGCCGTGCCATCATTTATGTTTTCCTATCAGGGACTTGATGACGCCGTGCCATCATTTATGTTTTCCTATCAGGGACTTGATGACGCCGTGCCATCATTTATGTTTTCCTATCAGGGGTTTGATGACGCCGTGCCATCATTTATGTTTTCCTATCAGGGACTTGATGACGCCGTGCCATCATTTATGTTTTCCTATCAGGGGTTTGATGACGCCGTGCCATCATTTATGTTTTCCTTTCAGGGGTTTGATGACGCCGTGCCATCATTTATGTTTTCCTATCAGGGGTTTGATGACGCCGTGCCATCATTTATGTTTTCCTATCAGGGACTTGATGACGCCGTGCCATCATTTATGTTTTCCTATCAGGGGTTTGATGACGCCGTGCCATCATTTATGTTTTCCTATCAGGGGTTTGATGACGCCGTGCCATCATTTATGTTTTCCTATCAGGGACTTGATGACGCCGTGCCATCATTTATGTTTTCCTATTAGGGGTTTGATGACGCCGTGCCATCATTTATGTTTTCCTATCAGGGATTTGATGACGCCGTGCCATCATTTATGTTTTCCTATCGGGGGTTCGATGACACCGTGCCATCATTTATGTTTTCCTATCAGGGGCTTGATGACACTGTGGCATCATTTATGTTTTCCTATCAGGGGCTTGATGACACCGTGGCATCATTTATGGTTTCCTATCAGGAGCTTGATGACACCGTGGCATCATTTATGTTTTCCTATCAGGGACTTGATGACGCCGAGCATCATTTATGATTTCCTATCAGGGACTTGATGACACCATGGCATCATTTATGTTTTCCTATCAGGGTCTTGATGACATTTTGGCATCATTTATGTTTTCCTATCAGAGGCTTGATGATGTCATGCCATCATTTATGTTTTCCTATCAGGGACTTGATGACACTGTGGCATCATTTATGTTTTCCTATCAGGGGCTTGGTGACGCCGTGGCATCATTTATGTTTTCTTATCAGGGACTTGATGACACTGTGGCATCATTTATGTTTTCCTATCAGGGGCTTGATGACACCGTGGCATCATTTATGTTTCCCTATCAGGGACTTGATGACACTGTGGCATCATTTATGTTTTCCTATCAGGGACTTGATGACACTGTGGCATCATTTATGTTTTCCTATCAGGGGCTTGATGACACCGTGGTATCATTTATGTTTTCCTATCAGGGGCTTGATGACACCGTGGCATCATTTATGTTTCCCTATCAGGGACTTGATGACACTGTGGCATCATTTATGTTTTCCTATCAGGGGCTTGATGACACTGTGGCATCATTTATGTTTTCCTATCAGGGGTTTGATGACACTGTGGCATCATTTATGGTTTCCTATCAGGGGCTTGATGACACCGTGGCATCATTTATGTTTTCCTATCAGGGACTTGATGACGCCGAGTATCATTTATGATTTCCTATCAGGGACTTGATGACACCATGGCATCATTTATGTTTTCCTATCAGGGTCTTGATGACACCGTGGCATCATTTATGTTTTCCTATCAGAGGCTTGATGATGTCGTGCCATCATTTATGTTTTCCTATCAGGGACTTGATGACACTGTGGCATCATTTATGTTTTCCTATCAGGGGCTTGGTGACGCCGTGGCATCATTTATGTTTTCTTATCAGGGACTTGATGGCACCATGTCATCATTTATGTTTTCCTATCAGGGGCTTGATGACACTGTGGCATCACTGATGTTTTCCTATCAGGGACTTGATGACACTGTGGCATCATTTATGGTTTCCTATCAGGAGCTTGATGACACCATGGCATCATTTATGTTTTCCTATCAGGGACTTGATGACGCCGAGCATCATTTATGATTTCCTATCAGGGACTTGATGACACCATGGCATCATTTTTGTTTTCCTATCAGGTGCTTGATGACACCGTGGCATAATTTAAGGCTTGCGGTAGTCCCCACTGGACGAGGATGCCCAAAGACAACCATTAATGTCGTTCTCTGGCTCTGATCTGTTTCTAGCGATGAAGACTTGGGAAGATAATGTGATGGTTTTCCCTCGATTTCCATATCTGTCTGTGGGTATGTAATCTCTGCCTTTGACAGGAAGCTCCGATCATGTGAACAAATGCTGTGCTCTGTTCTGCTCAGTTACAGAGTTATTCACTTATACCCGTGGATTCTATGTGCCCAGTGTTGATTTTGCTTTTCCCATCTTCACCAGATCCACTGTTTAAAATATTGGATTGTGTATGTACTGTTGAAGTTTAAAGGTTTCTTTTAGGTATTGGATTGGAACTTAAAAACTTGAGGAGAAAAATGTGAAACCTAGACCTAATCTAAACCATGTCTTCTGAATCTTGTTACATCCTAACACGCATCTGCGGATATAGTGTTTCTATACCGAATTTGCACAACCCGCTTATTCATGCCTTTGGACAGGGAAAGGAGAGATAATATAACACATGCCCCTTGGAGATGGTATTTTGATACCGGGTTTGAGAGAAATCTCTATTCAACCTTACATCAATAGATGCAAGACATGTTGAGGCCTCAGACGAACTAAACATCAATGCATCGGACCTGACAGTTTAAGTCCGCTGTCTTCCAACATCAGCGAGGCTGAGAGTCTTAAAGCTCTTATCACCCTCCTGACACACCACCGCCATAAACTTTCCCTTTTTGACCTTCATTGACTTTGGGACGTAAATTACAAGTACCGCAGAAGCCGGTTCGCCTACGGCGAGGAACACTTGTACTAGGGACCGCTAACCCTATCGAAAAAATCAGTCCAGTGTTCCCAATAGTAGTCGCAACTATTATTAGTAGTAACGTGTGTGGACAACCCTCCAATTAAAAGCGAGCGAAGGTACACACAAAATGTTTCCCACAGTACTCACGACAAATCAACCAACTAAAGTTTCAGGGTTTGAAATTAACAGGATTTTAATTAAAATAAGAATAGTAATTTTTTTTTTTTTTAAATAGGTTTATCGCATATCCTTTGCAAGACATCACAGTCAACCCCAGAATTGTCCGGCTGTTCGCGATTTCTTGGCAAGTTTACGTTCTATAGATTGCCATTGCTTTCTGAACGATCGGCACTCATCAACATGATGTGCCATGCCAGTAAGAGTGGGCAGTCATGTTTCGCAATCTTACACGATCACCAAAGACGTCGATCAGCTCTGTGTTCTTGTCCCGACCATGCCATGTGGACAGGCCTTCCAGATATTTACTTCTCTGCCTTCTCCTTGTTCTTTCCCTCTCAATCTTGCCAGTTGTCACC
Organism: Cepaea hortensis; assembly: GCA_963921405.1. NCBI lineage: Eukaryota > Metazoa > Mollusca > Gastropoda > Stylommatophora > Helicidae > Cepaea > Cepaea hortensis. The sequence continues at coordinate 68,556,713 of OY992886.1, forward strand.
AAGTTCTCCAGTTTTTTCTTCTTATAACGTGCCCAAAACAAAGTGACTGTCTTCGTCTAATTTCTCTAATCAGTTTGAGGTTTTCATTTACCTCTTGTAAAACTTGCTCATTGGTTTTTCTATCTGTCCATGGTATTCTTTACATTTTCCACAGGAACCACATTTCCACAGCCATCAGATGTTTCTCAGCTTGCCTGCTCATTGTCCACGTTTCACTTCCATACAAACGTAAGGTTCTACGTATCATTTAAACATTCTTTTTCTCGTTGCAATTGACACATTTTTATTAGTCAGTATGTTTTCCATTTTGCAAAAGGCTGCCTAAAGAAGAAGAAGAAGAAGAAGAAGAAGAAGAAGAAGAAGAAGAAGAAGAAGAAGAAGAAGAAGAAGAAGAAGAAGAAGAAGAAGAAGAAGAAGAAGAAGAAGAAGAAGAAGAAGAAGAAGAAGAAGAAGAAGAAGAAGAAGAAGAAGAAGAAGAAGGAGAAGGAGAAGGAGAAGGAGCAGGAGGAGCAGGAGGAGCAGGAAAACAACCACGAAGGAGAGGAATAAAACGAATGTGTGATTAGGAGGAATTGTTGTTACCGGAAAACACAATCAAAACAACGTGTTTATAACACTTAAGTTATTTGTTTGCGCTTGTTCTTGACAATTCTTATCAAACCCTTATGGCTGGTATAGAAAAGCGGTAAAGATTTATTAAGTAATACAGGACATTTCGTGTGTGACGACCGGATACAACATGAAATCAGTGTTAGTCATTTACTGAGTTGGGATAACGTAAACTAGATTGTTGAAGATTGAATTCCCGAAAATTTGTTCCTTCTATTTAACTCGGAATTATGAAGTTTCCAGTGTAAATGTAATGTTTTACGTTTAAAATTTTAAAATGACATTTTTAACTACACAGAAGTACAGAGAAACAGATAGACGGGAGGAAGAATATTTATATATACGCGTAGTCACACAGCAATCAAGCAGATAGACAGACATATCTTAATATAATTGATGAAAAATAGTGTAAGCTACAGAACGACTCTCTGACTTTTAGACAGGCAAGCAAGTAGAGAGGCTAACAAACAGCCCGATATTTATATAGACAGACAGACTGGTAAACCTACTGGCATACAGAGATAGATAGGATAGACAGACAGACAGACAGACAGACACAATCTAAGCATATAATTAACTGTCAATTTTACTGACTGATTACCAGCAGTGTTTCATACAGACAGGAGATAGGTCAGGCACTGTTTTCTAATACAGGATTCTTTTAATTGACTTCGTCCTTGACACTGTTTACTTTGGTGGCGCGACTCTGAACTTTGGTCTGGGACAGCTATCATCAGTGTTGCCATCTCTCTTTGATGAAAAAGCACCAATATCGACCCCAAAAAGCACTAAAAAGCATCAACATTTTTTAGGAAGCACTCCAAAAAAAAAAAAGCACCAACTGTTTTTATTACAAATGTAACAAGGTAGCACAGTATAATTTATTATTATCCTCCCGTGTGTTGCCGGGGCCCATAAGGGAAGCAAAGAATAGCAACACTGCAGCCTACTACGCATGTCGTAAGAGGCGACTAGGGAGGCCTGATGGTTCCGTCGCCCTGCTACTGAGTGAGTGCGTGGCGCGACACTGTGAGCTGTGAGTTTCGTGTGAAATGCTTTTTAATCTGTCCGAGGTTTTTTGGAACGTGACTGCATGTTCTGAGCGATGGCAGATGGCTATGTCCCAGAGTTGACCGGGTTTTGCCTTATGCAGAAATGCGTGGCTGCTGGGCTTCTGGTTGACTGCCACTACCATCGATGATGAACTGTATTTCGTGGACTGTGTGGGTAAACATCTAGGAAACATCCAGATGGGAAAATGACTGCCGATTCCATCAGAAATTAACTGGGTGTTTTGTGGGGGACTATTGTGTTGACATTCTGGCGGCGGCATTATGCACAGTGTATCTGTGCGGGCTGTTGTTTGTCGAGACTCCTGTCTTTTCCACTTTTCACATTGGGCAGTGGGGAGCGTTTTGTGTGATATTCACTTGCACAGGAACGGAGCATAATGGGGACGACCCGTTGCTGTGAAGTTGGAACTGCGACTAACTAACTAACTAATTTATTATTATCACTTCATATTACAATGAAGTTTATTCCAGATCCTCCAAATCCCAATCAGAACTACTTTCGAGCCAAAAAGCACCAAATTGCAATAATATTTTTCTCGAAAATCACTAAAACAAGCACTGGTGGTATTCATTCAAAATGTTATAAAGTAGCACATTATAATTTATTATTATCAATGAATATTAGAATGAAGTTTATTCCAGATCTGCCAAATCCCAGTCAAACAACTCCTCTTCAGTTTCTGTAGCTATTTCCTGCTGTGTTTGCTCCTGTGATGATTGTGACAGGTTGGCCCACCTCTCAGATCGTTTTTTATTAGATGGAGATAGCCCTCAGTAAACCCCTCTATGTATTCTGTATTATTTTTCATTGTTGTCTATATTTTCATATATTAGCTAAGATCATCTGTGGTTAGTGTATTTATACACATACCACTATAGAGAGAGCTAAAATACGATTTCTTCTAATAGTTAGAAGTAGAGGTAGTGTATAGTTTGTTTACACACCAATAATCCACGTCAGGCTGAATATAATATTCAGTTTGGCTGTGAATTTAATTTGGCCACAGGAAGTGGGGAATTCTTCTATTAGGGAAGATACCCCACCTGTAAAAACCCTACAAACTGCCATTTCTACATGAGGCTTGAAGGTGACTGGAGCTATCACGTCAGCTGGCTAGAATAGAACACATATCTGTGTCTTAGACCTTTTTCTGGCTCTTGTTAAGCCGACCAACCCACTAAAACATAGAAAAGCCAGCGATAGTCTCCACACCCGATAGGCCAGTCAAAATCTAGTTGCAGAAGCCTGCACCCTGATCATCTGTAGCCGTAGTCACGACCGGTGATTGAGCTACGAACCACTCACTTGATGCAGCAGAGAGTGGAGTCCATACCACTATCCAGTCAGCACTGTCAGCTTACCATCCAGGAGACCAAGAATTATCAGACGAGTGGCTAACCACCCGTTTGCCACTGCACAGCAATCACCAATTTTGTTTGCTATTGGCTATGGTACAGATTGTCAGTGATTTTAACATCGAATAGCTGATTAATGTACACTACTATAATCATTTAGGTTTATCAGAGATCTGCGTTTCTCTTATGTGTCAGTGAGTTCCCCGTGGGGCTCACGTAGTGTTCTTTAGAATTAAACAAGCTATGTTATATTTGTAATTTTAACAAACTGCATCTGTCATTATAGAATTAGATTATAGCATCATCAGATTGTGTGACGAGTGAAAGGACTATATCTATACTTATAAATCTGTCTTATCTCCTGTTGTGTGAGAATACATTAGGCAGTGGGGGCTCATTATTCGTCCAGGCACGTTAGCAGGAATCACTTGACATACTGTCTTCGTTTGTTAGTACAGTTAGTCGTCATAACTTTCCGCCTGGCACTGTTTAGAAGTAGTGATCCATTCTGGGACTTTGATAATCATTCTTCTAGAATTGCGAGCCATTTGATCGCTTCTTCAGCAGTGGTTAGATTCTCTATTCGTAGAAGTCTATTTAGTAACTACTTTGATCCATTTCCATCCTAGTAGTATACTCTACGCTACAATGATGAGGATGGGGAGGATGATTGAAAGAAACATGTATATGCCTCCTGTGATCCAATTTTTCGCAGAATATCCTTAGGTAGTTTATAATCATGACAGAATTTGCCATATCTTTTCATTCCATATCTAATAGTCAAAACAACTGTCAAACTCTTGATGCTCAGCCTGTTCCGCAATTTTGATTTTATAACTCCCATCTGACTGAAAATACGCTCCATGTCCGCATTAGAATGAGGTAAAATGAGCACAGTTAAAGTTAAATGTGTAAGATCTTGAAAAGGATTTTCACCGGTGGCATCCCTGTATGGGGCTATTTCTGCCCATAGCCCAAGTGTGTCAGAGGTCTGTGTCCACTGCATATGATGAAGTTTTCTCCACTGGAAATCGATGCGGGTGAGAGTAGCTGCATCTTCTACAAACATTTTAACAAGATCCAATATACAGGGCTTCATTGGCTGTAGACATTCACTTCCACTAAGACATGACATGGACTTCAACACTCGAACGTTATCGGGTGTACGTAAACGCAGCTGTGTCAATAGCTCTATTAAAAACTGGATGCACCTTCCACGAATTTCTTTCTCATCGGGAAACTTGTAGTCTGCTATTTATTTCTCAAACTCATAACCTAGATTGGGATTAGGATCTAAATAATCATGAATAGCATCACTTTCTGTTATTTTTTTCCCAGGAATAGCAATCTTTGAACTGACAGAATCAATGAGCTGGACAAGATCGCTGAGTAGTTTTGTTGAATCCTGTATATCTGCTTCGAATTTCTTATTCACACTTTGAACTTCTCCGAGAATATACTTGAGAAATATGAGATACACATAGTTTTTCATGTCGCTAAACATAGAATGTAGAAGTTCTGCTGTATAACAGCGCTCGTTGAGTCTTGCTACATCAAAATGAGTTCTGAGCCCGACCCACTGCTGCAATATTCTGACAATGGCAGATTGAATGGACATCCATCGTGTCTGGCTTAATTTAACAATCTTCAGCGGATGTTGAAGCAAAATGCTCCCTGTACTTTGCTTGACGAAGACTTGAGTGAGAAAACCAGTTATATGTTTCTCTAATCATGAACTCTATGTTCCTGGGCAGACAAGCAGCTGCAGCCGGTGACACTGCCAGCTAAAGGAAATGACATACACACCTAATTAGTACCAGATGAGGAACTTCGGATTTTAATTGTGTATATACTCCATTGTTTACACCTGTCATGACAGGCGCATTGTCAGTGCCGAGTGCAACTAGTCTTTGCAACTCAAGTCCATTCTTGTTTAAACAATCTTTTAACGCATTGCATATTGCCTGTGCGTTGCAGTCACTCAGTTCAACTAAATCTAAGTAAGTAACCACAAACTGCTTTTTTGTCTCTGAATAGTACCTAATAGCTACTCCAAGTAGCTTAGTTTCAGAAATGTCATTGCTCTCATCAATCAATAAGCTGCATTTACTTTTGCCAATATCAGCTGTCAAGTCTGTTGTGAAATATGGTGCAAGTACATTTGAAATAACTGCTCTGCGCTTAGTTCTCCTAAGCTTAAAGTTCTTGCAACCTTTGCTGTCACCAAAGTGTACCTTGCAGAGTTCACTTAAATGGTCAACAACGCGAAGCGAACAATGGCCAGCTATGAACAAAGACATGCATCCTTCTGTTTCTTTGGCATCTTTCAGTTTGTCAAATGCAATTGTTGTTTGCCTTTGTGTATTGAATGGTTATTCGGCTTTCTGATTGTCGTAATAAGTGTCGTCCCTGGGGTGAGGGGAATCAACACCCACATTCTTTTAACCCCATATCATTATCTTGAGGATCTCCTGGATTTCTGTCCACAACACCCCATCAGTCTCTCTCTCTCTCTCTCTCTCTCTCTCTCTCTCTCTCTCTCTCTCTCTCTCTCTCTCTCTCTCTTACCACTGGACCATGCCCCCTCTCATTCTTTTCCAAAACATACTACACAACTCTAGCTTCTAATAAAAATGACAAATTAATTTAATAAAGAAAAGTGTCAGGTATGTGCAAAGTGTATGTGTAGGATGTCTGTCGTATAATCTAGCGTGTATGAAGAATCAGTCAGACCGAACAGCTCAGGATCAAAGTCTGCTTCATCACAGTACTGGCCACACAACAGCACCATAGATCAAGTACAGAAGAACCTCACCAAATGATGCGTCTCTTCGGCCAGATGTCGACTTCCTCCAATGGCTCTTGGATAGTCCAGATGCCTGGTCACCAATAGTGGATATAGTCCAATACTGACCATGAATCTGACACATACAGCGTAACTAATATGTCACTAAAAGTTATGTGCTCTGATAACACTTGTACAGTAAAATAATGTTTACTGTCAATTTGAAACTAAATGTTAGTAGTTAATTTCTCACCGGAATTCACCTATTGGAAAACACAATGTTAATTTTCAAGTTCTTTATATAACTACTATTGTTCCTGTTTCTGGTGGTATTGTAAGTATCTTCACTCCACTATGATGAGAACTACCACTGAGGAATCTCTTATATGATCATCGGTTCCTGCTCAGCAGAGGCCAGGCTCCTGCAGACCCTCTGGATTATGGGCCCGGTGCAAAGCCCGCTGAGTAAAAACTTCCTTCAATGATCGAGCCATAATCATCTTCTATGACTTTACTACTAGCTTTGTGGAACACCTGTAGAAGAGAGAACACACCTGGTGAGAGCAACCCGATTCCAACCTTTATTAGGTGAGTGTAGGCCGACGGCCGCACTCAGATATATATAACAGAGAACTAAACTCTGTCATAAGGCAGAGGAGCTCATCACATCGGTCTGAGTCATGGTAAGACAAGGAAAGACTAAAGGAAAAGTGCAGAAACCCAGTAGATACCCTACTGGAATATCCTATCACTTTACATTTCCTCCATCCCCCTCCCCCAACATCCTCAATCTCCCTAAATATCATCCCACTACATTGTTCTTAACTCACTGAGTTAATTGATATCTCACACTAGCTAGTTTAAGCAACGCGATAGCCTACTGCTGCCGACGATCTTATAATACGTTCTCATAACGAACATTACCACTCTAGTCTCCTAAGAATCATCTAATTTGGGTCTATTTAATTAAATACCATAGATTTATTCCTGTTTGAAATCGAGACTACTAAATCGCACAATGGATAAATGTCCGCCGATGTAAATCAACATAAGACACTGTAGTCTCTCTCCATAATAAAACCAGGAATATCACACACGTCCTTGTTGCTTCACAACATTTGGTCGACTCTTCCAAAGTTGTTTATCCAGACTGTTTTAATACTGTGTCTGAATGACGTCACAAATCTGACTAGACACTAGGCGTCGAGAATCTATTTTTTCTCTCCTTTCTCGACTCGATGTAAACAACCGGCCAGCTGTCCCGCTTTCTTCTGGAGACTTGTCCCGGTACTCCAAAAGTCTTGCCGGCCTGTAATCTGGAGAATCTTTTCCCCACAACAAAAGATCTTGCCGGCTCCATCAGGACAGTCTGTCTCCAACATCAAAGAATGACGGCCGCCTGTAGACGAATGGCGCGACAGTCTTTCATCGATCGACAACACATCAAAGAATGACGGCTGCCTGTAGACAAATGGCGCGACAGTCTTTCATCGATCGACGACACCAAGAATTTTCGCGACACTGATGTTTCGTTGTATTCTTGTGCCTTTCAATATCATTTAACCTGGCTGCAATTGAACATTTGCAATATTTGCAAAACACTTAGTATTATCCCCTTCTACTTTTAACAACCATTTTTGAAATCTCGTGTCATTGAGCCACTGTTCTCTGAAATGTTGACAATATTTCTGCTCATGGTGAAACACAAATAAGCTTAAATGAAAGGATAATGTAGACACCACAAAATTATGAACTCGATTACAAGCTAATATATTGACGTTTGGACTTGTCTGCAAGATGGCGTTCGCTTTCAGCTAAATAGTATTAAAGGGAGTTAAATTAGTTGAATATTGCGCGGTAACGTACTTAGACTGTTTTACTCCCTCGCTTCAGTTCAAATTCGGCTTTTTAGTGTTCCCAAAATGATTTTTAAAGTAATTTTTACCCACCCCAAAAGAGCACCTAAAAGCACCCAAAAAATGTGTGAAGCACCAAATTCGCGCGGCCTCACTGAAAGCAAACTTTTCACACTAAATGACTTGAAAAAGCACTAAGTTTAGTGCAAAAAGCACTAAAATGGCAACACTGGCCACCACCATCACATCTCCATTGCTACTAGTTTCCGCCTTACCTTCCTGCTCCTTTTTTCATGTACCACTTACACTCATTTACCTTGGATCTTCACTGAACCGTTACCATCTCCTACCCCTGTCCCCATGACCCACAGACTCCCACAGCTGTCTATAAAAGAGTATCAACGTGAAACTCATGTTAATATCAGAGCCTGGAATTTCGAGATACATGGCAAAAGATTATTTTTCAAATTTTCATGTTCTCTTCATTGTTCTCATTTTTGTTTTCATTTTTTCATTCTTCTCATCCCGTTCTTATGCCCTAATGTAATCACTGGAGTGTCTTCTCCGTGATTATATGTTTAGTTTTTTGTATGTATTTGTTTGCTGATGAAAACAAGTCGCCGCAACATCATGTATGTTTCGTAATTCTATTCTGTAAAACTGTATTACTTTGTGTTAGTTTATATTGTAAACCTGTTGTAGAATAGTATGCTTCAAGTAAATGGAGCTTATAAATCATCTCAACTGTGGCATATAACAATGTTTATAGTAATTCATCATTCATTATCATCGGTATATATATATGTACCTATATATATATATATATATATATATATATATATATATATATATATATATATATATATATATATATGTGATCAATTAGAAAAGAAGAAGGGAGAAGAAGGAGGAAGTGAGGAGAGAGAGAAGAGAGAGAAAAGAATGATGAGGGAAATGATGTAAATAGTGTGAAGCCTAAAAGTTCGTTCCTCAGTCGAACTCTGCCTACTACACACTACCTTTGATAGTAAAGAAAGATGAAGAGAGAGGAGGAGAAAAAGAGGATGAGAGTGAGGGATACGACAGATGTAGGTTCGTGTCTCCGCGTGAGAACAATAGTTAATTACTATTGCACCATCAATGTCTCGTGGTGTAGGTTATCAGGTTATAGAAGAGATGTACAGCCTCACAAAGTCTCTAAGCTACTCTACTTATATTACTTCAGACTAACAAGTCGAAATAAAAGACAACTCAATAATATATTTATTTCCTTCTTGAACAATAACAGAGTGACAATCTACAACATAATCGCATAGAGTAATCAGTACATGCATTGCAGACACATAATGCATATTGAACTGTAATAATACGATGCTGCATTGCCTCACAAGAGAGAGATAGATAGTATAAGTCTATGCAACTGGACGTTAGGGGAATGCCACTTATTAACCGCATGGAGTAAAAGACTAAAGCTAAGAATTACACCGGCCTTTGTTTCGTAACTATCTTTCCGTAGGCTTATTAGTGGTCCATATATTCAGCCCAAATACCCATTGATCCAATAGATTGATCTATCAATCCATATACCCAGGGATTTAATTCGCTCCCATCCAACTTGTTCAGCGGGTAACTGTTTATTCAGCTATGCCTGGTTTATCCAGGCGACTCCAGTTTACCCAGACGATGTCTGAAACATTATAAAACAATACCCGTGAGTTTTATGTCACTATCAACCTTAGTCTTTCACTACCTACAAAGTCCTTACCAGCTATAGCTTCCCTATCTACGCTAGTATCAATATATCTTAGCTATAACATAAATTAAGAACAGTATTTTAAACACAGTAATTTATCGTTTATATATATTTAACTAATATTATTATCGCCTATTTCCCGACGCGCCGCCTACAGCCAACATTAAGTATTTAACCATTTACCGGAAGATTTGAACTCGCGGCCTGTACCACGCCAGGCCAGCCTTAACTACACAACAGCAGAAGCGCGACCTCCTTTCACCTATGTCCAGCGAACAAAAGACACGCATCCTTTCCTGTGCCCGCCCCGTCTCTGGCCAACGAGCTCACCTATTGTCTGGTTGACCTAGTGATCGCGAGTGCCTTGCCATCTTCTTCTACCGTCTGCTGTGTTTGGTCGCTGTGTTTATATCCTTGCAATACTGCCATCTCTGCGTATTTAAATGCCGTGTTGACCCGCCTAGTTATCATTAATCTTTTAGTTCACTTACATAATTTACATGCACATTTACAGTTTATCCACACTCTGCTTATCTCTCCGATTAATATGACTCCCAACACTCTATTTCGGCCATTTAAATATAGGTCATATGCAAGACGTCGCATTCAGTCTTGATCCTTTGCCGGGTCGTGATCCATTTAGCGGGTTAACGTTCAGTAGTTTGCCAATGCTTCCTTGCTTAGACTGCTATTATAGTTAGCTAGCTAGTTAGGTGTGGGCCCTTTGCAGGACGCTGCACTCAGTCCTGACATTTGTCGGTCGTTCATGATTACGCGGTAAGTTCACCTACGGTAGTTTGCTATAGTTCTCTAAACTAAGGTACCCGATTATAATATACAATTAAACTAATTAGGTCTAAGTCTTATGTCAACTTACATTCAACTTCTGCCGTCCAGTGGGTTTTCTGGTCGTCCTTCTGGGTTTCATATTTGAAATACGATTGCTCTCTTCAACCTCGTTTGCCGTGGATCCCACCACCGGTTTCCAGTCGTATTTGACATTAGTCTCCTGTGTGGTTCCAACCGCAGTGTCCATGGCTAGTGGTTGTCCTATTTGACGTTAGCCATCATCTGCAACTAATGAGCGGTCTCCTTAGCTGGCGGTCCTCTTAACTCAAGTGGCTTTCTTGCACTTTAACGACCCTCGGACTCTGCGTGTCTTTCCCTTCTTCGGCTTATCTGCCTTGGGTAGGTTCCGTTCACAGATCCTTAGTCGCTCTCACTCCTATCAGTGATTCAGACGAATTCTAGCATGAGCGCTTGTCCGTCTTCCTTCACTTCCTCCTCCTACAGATACTATACAGACTTGGGCACGGATTAGCCACAATTTCTGAAGTCCTGTTACTATGTTCCTTGGGCTGCCCCAAGAGGGCCCAGGCCCCGCCGCTTCCGGAGTCCACTATTAACTGTCCTCTCTCCTGCTCGACTCTTCTAACTGACTGGATCCCAAAATATATATAACTATATACTTGGCGCTTCTTTCTGGAATCACGTGACGTCGCTGTCCCTTGTCATCCAATCAGTACTTCGCGTACCCTGCTTCAATTTGCATACTACCATCATATCATTAACCCAAATCTACATTGTCTCTGACGTTCATGGTCCTGAGTTCATCGTCCTTGTTTGAGTTCATGCTCTTTAAATTAGATTTCCCAGCTCAAGCACGTTCCCACTGCTATAAATCTGCCACTCCGTTGTATTTCTTGCCCAAACTGACAGTTCCCGACAAAGCCTATGCTAAGTTTGGCTTCATGTTTCCTGAATTTCTCATTTCACTAACAACTAAAGGTAAACCCTCGGTTAGCAGGCCATGATCAAGTCAGCGCCCGGTCACTCACAAATTTTGAACTTATACTGGTCGGTGAACTTTCTGTTTCAAAAAGGCGGTATGTGAAAACCATTTTTCCATACTGTCTCATATATATATATATATATATATATATATATATATATATATATATATATATATATATATATATATATATATATATATATATATACTAGCTGACCCGGCCCGGCTTCGCCCAGGCCCTGGCGGGGATCTATCTGTCTGCTTGTCTGTCTGTCTGACGCGGCCCGGCTTCGCCCAGCTCCTGGTGGGAAGCATCTAATTTAATTCATATAAGTAGTCATATAAGCTCACGTTCCCGACTATCTGTCTGTCTGTTTATCTGATCTATCTATTTGATTTATCTATCTGATCTATCTATCTATCTATGTTCGGCCCGTTCCCGTTAAAAATATAGATAGAATAGAAGAATAGATAGATTGATAGTAGAAAATATGATTGGAAGAGATCTATCTAAAGTAATCTTACCAAGATATCACGAACAGCCAATAAATGGTGGGCAGTGGGTTGACTGCAGAGTACTGCAAAGGATTTGTAACTAACTTTCTATCACAAACAATTACTTATTTCTGCCCTTCTTCTCTATTTCCTCTAATACATTCTTTCATTCAACATCTCTTTTGAAGCAATTCTTTGACAACTGTCATCAGAAATACCCAACGTTGTTGTAACGCGCCATACATATGAGAATGTTAAAAAAAAAAATTAATGTGCTGTTGAAGCAAAATATAAAGATGAGTTAGAAAATTTTCACTATTTAAATAGATGCATTATTTGTATGAAAACTATGAAAATGCCTTAAAGATTATATCATTATTTATTATAACTCACATGCCTGTAAATAACTATAGACAAAGAGTTTATAAATCTTTGAAAACGATGCAACAATATGACTATCAAGTATATAGCAATGTTATTAAAAGTTATGCCCCTTGAAATAACTTTTCTTATGTTAAGTCCCCTTGCTATATGGAAATGATAATTAAAATTAAATATTAAATTTTAGTAAGTAAGTAGCCGATGTTACACTAAAAAACTATGACAGTCTTTTGCATGGGAATGAAAAGAAGACGTGAGTAAATTTCATCTCAATCGGATGGACCGTTATCGAACGCATCAAATACATACGGATACACATTGCCTTTTATATAAAGAAAATTGAAATATTTTGGTAACTTGAAGCGTCATGAGAGTTTGGAGAGAACAATAATGGAGGGGTAAATGCCCAGGAAGAGAGCAAGAGGAAGGCCAAAGAGAAGATGGGTGCAGGATGTGGCATATGATCTCCAGATGGGTGAATCTGACACAGGACATCTTGCTTATGACAAAAGTTTTCCAGAAGGTTGTTATGGGAGCAAGGTTCTGCAAAGGACATGTTACTGAATGAATGTATGAATGAAATAAAAACACAACTCAAAAGAAGTGTATGAAAATATAAGAAGTCTTACGAACAAGTATCAGAAGTAAAGATGGTTCCAAATTGCTGTTATGTAGCCAGGAGTGAATCGAGTGAAATAGAGAGTCATGACCGCCCACGCTTTCCAGAATGTCACATGATTGATTGATTGACTTCATTAATCAGTCAGTCAGTGAGTTGCGTGCCATATTTTGCTGAAAGATCCAAGCACTTTCTTTGTTTATGACAGTCACACCGAATCAATTAAGTGCCATCTCCACAATGAAGGTTGGTTACCATACATCTCTACTGCACCATGATGACCTTGACCGTGTTTTGGAGTCCCTCTAGCTGCAGACAGTTTGGGGATTGGTGTTGATTCAGTGGACCAGTACAGCTTTCTGCAGATGAGCTCAATCAAGCACATACATCACTGCTTGGGGATTGGTGTTGATTCAATGGGCAAGTACAGCTTTCTTGACAGTTTATACAAGAGGCAACATTGCAGTTATAGACACATTTCAAGTGAACAAAAGAACAAGTACCAACATTTGGTGAAACAAGTACTAATATTTGGTCGAACAAACATGAAATATGCTCCACAACAAACAAATGAAAGTATTATGATAAATATTTATTTCATAACTTATGTTTAGTCTGGAGTACATGTTAAATGCTAGTCATAATATGCCAGTGATAAAGTGATACAATGTCACAGTATTTACATCACACACAGAGGAATATCTGAAGCAAAACTGTCTCAAACAACAAACTCTATGAAGATTACAAGTCAAAGGATGAAAGTCACAGAAAAAAAGCCCATAATTGCTACACAAGAATCATTTGTAACCAATGTAATGTTACAATGTGTGTGCAAGATTACACAATATATCAATGGCATTACAAATGACACACACATGTTTTGTGGGCAGACTGGACACCTCATTACATATAACATGTGGAAACAACCAGCAGCAAACAGTCTTTCAGCATCATCTTCCAGGAATGTAGATAATAGCGCTGATGATGATGTCAGGTGTGATCAGGAGCCTAACCACTGAAGATGATGTCAAAATGTGTCATGCTAGATATGTAGTCCTCAACAGAGCTCTATACAAACAATACAAATATTTTAGTACAAACACTGCAAGAATTTCAGCACATACAATACTAGTGTTTCAGCACCAACAGTACAAGTGTTTCAGCACCAACAGTACAAGTGTTTTAGTACAAACACTGCAACAATTTCTGCACATGTAGTACAAGTATTATAGCACCAACAGTACATGTGTTTCAGTATAAACAAGGCAAATAGTGCATAATTAAGCATCAAGTTACAGTAGAGATGTGCTGCAAGTAGTATATTGAGGTTTCCAGACCCCACTTTTGGGAGGGTAATTTGGAGGGTAATGGCGGCTGATAGGGTTTATGAAGGAAATATGGGTGTATTTTTGGGGAAAATGTCGACTCGGTAAAAATTTGTGTGGGAACGGGTTTTTTCGGCGAGTGATGGTGTCTGTGAAAGTAATTAAGGTAAAAGTATTCGGTGGGAATAGAAAGGTTGTGCGTACGGATGAAGGAGGGGTGTAAGTTACGTATATGAATGTGTTAGTATGGGTAGTAATGTATAAACAAGGGTGTGATGGGTCGTGGTTTCTACTCATGGGTTGGATATATGGTGGTTACGTATATGAATGTGTTAGTATGCGTGGTGTAGTGATGTATAAACAAGGGTGTGATGGGTCGTGGTTTCTACTCATGGGTTGGATATATGGTGGTGGCGTAGACATAATGTATTAGTATGCGTGGTGTAGTAATGTATAAACAAGGGTGTGATGGGTCGTGGTTATACTCGACGAAGTAAGAGGTGGTTACTATCATCTGAACAGTGTGATAGTAGTGAAGGTAAAGGGTGGTATATTCACCGATTACAAAGGAAAGCGTATAAAGTTATAATGGGTATGGTGGTAAGGTGTATTAGTGATCAAGTAGGAGTGATATAGGGGTGGTCATAAATATAATAAGAGGTGTTCGCAATTACACACTGGTCAACCAGTGGTCAAGCAATGGTCAAGTAAGGGTCAAGTAGTCAAGTAAGGACATTTTAGGGAAAATTGGTCGTAGTGATATGGTAATGTTTAAATTAGTGGTAAATTAGTGGTCAAGAAGTGGTCAAGTAAGGGTCAAGTGGTCAAGTGAGGAAATTTTAGGGAAAATTGGTCGTAGCGACATGGTAATGTTTAAATTAGTGGTAAATTAGTGGTCAAGTAGTGGTCAAGCAGTGGTCAAGCGGTGGGCAAGTGATGAAAATTTTAGGGAAATTTTAGGGAAAAGTGATTGTAATGATATGGTGATGCTTAAAGGATGGTAAATTAGTGGTCAAGCAGTGGTCAAGCAGTGGTCAAGTGGTCAAGTGAATAAATTTTAGCGGAAAGTAGTTGTAGCGACATGGTGATGCTTAAAAGGTGGTAAATTAGTGGTCAAGTAGTGGTCAAGTAGTGGTCAAGCGGTGGGTAAGTGATGAAAATTTTAGGGAAATATTAGGGAAAAGTGATTGTAATGATATGGTGATGTTTAAAGGGTGGTAAATTAGTGGTCAAGCAGTGGTCAAGCAGTGGTCAAGTGGTCAAGTGGTCGAGTGACCACTTAAATTGTAGAGGACGATGTGCCTAAGATTATGGTAGTGGGTAAAATGATCGATGACGTGGTCAAGCAGTGGTCAAGTAGTCAAGTAAGGAAATTATAGGGGAAAGTACGTATAGTGCAATGGTGGTGGGTAAAGTGAGGAGGAATCACTAGTAGTGATAATACTACTACCAATATTAGCGACAAGAATATTAGCTGGTGCGTTGTTATTATACTATTTTTTTTTTGTGGGGTGTGTAAAAATCATACAAAGAGGGTCATACAAACACAAGTACACACATGTACACACTTGATACATTTGTACATACATACACATAAAGACAGACAAGCACAAAGACACACCCATACTATTACTACTGTCATCACAACCAGTACACACACAAATACACACCTACTGCAAACTCAAAGACAAATACAAAGACAGCCAAGTACAAAGACACACCCATCGCCTAGGATTACTACTGTCATCACAACTATACACAAGTACACACCCATAAACAAATACACAAGAACACTCAAAGACAAACACATCTCCTAGCATTACTACTGTCATCACAACAACCACACACACACACACACACACACACACACACACACAGACATACACACATGAACACAAATAGAACCAGACATCAACTACACACATACACACTTGATACACTTGTATGTACACACCTACAAGCGTACAGATACAAAGACATACTCATCGCATAGGATTACTACTGTCATCACAACTATACTCAAGTACACACCCATAAACAAATACACAAGAACACTCAAAGACAAACACAAAGATAACCATACACAGACAACCCATACCATTACTACTGTCACTATCAACAGATATACACACGTGCAGAGACAGCACAGACACACCCATACCATTACTACTGTCATCACAACTATACACAAGTACACACCCATAATCAATTACACAACTACATACCTACAAGCAAAAACACACAAAGACACAGACACACTTGTACATACAGACACAGAAGTACAGACAATCCATACTATTACTACTGTCATCACAACTATACACAAGTACGCACAGACACACTCACCCATAATCAATTACACAAATACACACCTACAAACAAAAACACACAAAGACACCGACACACTTGTACATACAGACACAGACAACCCATACTATTACTACTGTCATCACAACTATACACAAGTACACACCCATAAACAAATACACAAGAACACTCAAAGACAAACACAAAGACACAGACACACTTGTACATACAGACACAGAAGTACAGACAACCCATACTATTACTACTGTCATCACAACTATACACAAGTACACACCCATAATCAATTACACAAATACACACCTACAAACAAAAACACAAAGACAAAGACAACCAAACATACGTACAGATTCAGAAGTACAGACAATCCATACTATTACTACTGTCATCACAACTACACACCCATAATCAATTACACAAATACACACCTACTACAAACTCAAAGACACACACCCATACCATTACTACTGGTACCAGTACAGATACACTCACCCATAAGACTAAACTATACAACCCACAAATTTTTGGTAAAGAACGCGGATGTCCGAGAAGCCCCTACGTCATCAACGCCATATGCAAAAGTCATTAAGTATGAGTCATCGGTGTGTAGGGAAGCAGGCGTGAGAATAGCTTGTCTAACTGCCACGTCAGCTATGTCGTGTGCAGAACCAGTGTATAAAATAGAAGGCGTCTCTTGTGAGCTCAGTACCAGTTCACGGGCTGACTTGGGTATCTACAGAGGTGCTTCAGGCGGGTGTGAGCAGTGTTCGTGTAGTAAGCAGATATTGTTCACGTACTGACTTGGCTACATCGGTGAAACAGGTTGGTGTGAGCATTGTTCGTATAGTAACCAGCTATTATTCACGTACTGACTTGGCTACAGCAGTGAAACTTGGTTTGAGCCTTATTCGTGTCGTTGGCCTCTGATAAAACATTGAATCATTGTATACACCAGAACTCTTTGCGATTGTAAGGAAAAAAAAACAGTTTATCAATATGACCACCAGATCTACTTTCACGTGTTCAGTGTGCGACAAAGCCTATTGTGATAAGTATACCCTTAATCGTCACATTCGGACCATTCACGAGGGGAAAGACCAAATATATCCCTGTCAGTTATGTGATAAGGTGTGTAATACGAACGATGGCCTACAAAAACACAAACGAATACGTCATCAGCCACGTATGAATACATCAAACACTACAACACCAGAGACGACAGCACCACCTGTCTATTTACACCAGCCTCGTAGTCTAACGCAAGTACCAGACTGCCAACACTGTATCTTCAATGATAACCTTACCCGCCATAATGGGAACATTCACAATGATTATCCCTGTCAGATACGTACCAATCTATACAATTCGAACCTACAACGGTACTTACATCACCAGACATCACGAGAAAGGATGACACCCTTAGACACCCTGGCAACACCTCCACTCATAGTAGCAGAGGATATCCAACCAAATGATAGAGACAGCTTGGCAGCCCTTAAGGCGTACTGCAAGGACCTATCGCTTATGCTACCCAATCAAGTGGTAGTATTAGAAAAAAGTGTTGACCACCGCTATCGGGTGGTTTTGGTATGATAAAAAGAAGTATTCAGATATCTTGTATGATATCTCATACATGTCTTTATTCTGGATCCGAAACAAATAAGGTATGTGTGATGACTTCGACAACAACAGTGTTTTTGATAGTCAACCAGCAGAGCCCAGAAGAATGAAGATCACTAATCCAGAACTTTTTGGTTTTTCACTAAGCATGTATGTCATTGATTTTTTCTTATATCATTAAAGTGTTTTTCACTACTCATCTATGTCATTGATTGTTTCTTATATCACTAAAAGTGTTTTTCGCTAATCATGTATGTCATTGATTTTTTCTTATATCTCTAAACTGTATTGATGAATATATATATGTCTTTGATTGTTTCTTATATCACTAAACTGTTTTTCACTAAGCATCTATGTCATTGATTGTTTCTTATATCACTAAAGTGTTTTTCACTAAGCATCTATGTCATTGATTTTTTCTTATATCACTAAAAGTGTTTTTCGCTAATCATGTATGTCATTGATTTTTTCTTATATCTCTAAACTGTTTTTCATTACTCATGTATGTCATTGATTTTTTCTTATATCATTAAAGTGTTTTGATGAATAACACATTCTTTGATATATTGAAACCAAGATTTTTGTTGATTTTCTTTATTGGTTTTGTTTTCATGACGTTGTCTTGTCGGCTCAGAGCTTACATTACCAGACATGAACAAAGTCTTAGAAGACGTTATGGCAAATACAGAAGTATATGAAAAGTAACCAAGTATGAAAAGGCCTAAAGAGAGAAATGTCTCGGCCAAATTTATAAAAATAATCAATGGAAAAAAAATCTTGGCCAAATACGAAAATGTATCAACCAAATGAAAAAAAAAATATTGACCAAGTAATGAAATACACCATTCAAGGTTATGAAAAGTCGGAAAATTTGTCAACCAAAAAGGGAAAGATGTCGGCAAAATACAGATATAGATCGTCCAAACTTATAAAAACCTAGGAAAAAAATAATCAAAGGCGGAAAGGCCTAAAGAGAGAAATGTCTCGACCAAGCTTATAAAAATCTAGGAAAAAATATTACAACTAAAAGGTTGATCAAAAAATTATAAATTCAAACATTATAAAAATAACCAAATATGAAAAACATCGTCCAAAGACAGAAATATTTCAACTAAACTTATAAATAAGTCACCAAAAGGGGAAAAGGCCAAGTACAGAAATAGCTATGGAAAAAGTAAGTCCACAAAACCAAGAAAAAAAAATGTAACTTCTGTAGTCAAATGTGTCTTATCTGAAAAGACGCTATCAATGTCACCCCTTTCCTTGTTTTACTTTACCAAAGACCTTCACCGTATCTGGTACAGAAACCCTTATACAGCACTCATCTCTCCACAGTCTTGGTTTCTTTCTAATACAAAGTGGTCACATCACCAAGAACGTCAAACCTCAATTGTACACGTGCTCCAGTGAAACACCCATGACAGTTAACAACATGTATGGCCATGTAATCTGTGAGTCCATCGGGGATAGTTCATCCGAGTATTCCAAAAGATCCATTTCCCATGGCTGACATCTTCAACTTGCTATAACACAACTTATTCTAATATACACTTTACATGAAATTTCCCAAATTTTGGCTCTATTAAAGAATACGTAATGAGATACACAAAGACAACAAGAACATATCATACAAAACAATTCACAAATTAAAACTTAAACCATATCAGATGAACCACCCAACAAGTACTACTAGAACACAAACATATAATAAGGAAACACATGACACACAGAGCTTACAGACAAATCACTTGGACTCAAACAAATTTTGCTTCTTGTACTGTAGAATTCTACCAACACTTCTTTCCTATCACCAAAACTAAACATCTACCACACAACCACTGGTCATTTGTCCAACATAATACTCATACCCTCGCCAACGACATTAAGGGAATGCATACTAGTTTTATTTCAGGTCATAACTCTTTTAATAGGGCAGAGAGATATACATGCTAATTAGACTACAGCTGCCTTCTTCACTGCTGTCCTTTGTTCCATGACGTTTCTTCTGTGGTTGTCCCTCAAGACTGGGTTCAAGATTTTTTCCAAGTCTAGTATACGGCTTTCAAAATTCTCATGTTCTCTGGTTACATGATGCCAGTTACCATTGCGTTCTTCGTTGCCAACAGTATGGACTGTCAAGAAGTGAGGCTCTGGTGCAAAATTAACCTGTGGAGGTAAATAAAACACATTGAAACTTACAAGACTGCAATACCTACTACTTCAGTAAAGAAAAAACAGTAAAAAATTCACAAGGAGAAGTGGTAAAAGGCATAAAAACAGACTGTCGACATTCTTTTGGTCACGCCTTGAGAAAGGGTAAAGGTAGAGTCACTGATGGTTTGTGGTATAGAGAGATGTACATAGAAATCATGTATAGCACATAGGTTTTCGGTATTGGTCATGTTTACAAAAATACACATGTGAATTATGAGCATTACTACACCTTATTACACACCTTATTCGTTGAAGAGGAACACCTTCGGACACCATCAGTAGGATATTTTTCGTTCCACGTCAAATTAATTTTCTTGAGAGACTCTGGGGCATGCCTACTAGCCAAAAGGTCAATATCTTCATCTGAAGACGAATCATCACCCCAAGCAAAGGTTGTCTCTGGTACATCTAAAGCTGGCTGGGTGCCACGAGTAGGTTTCTGGCAGAACAAAATGTCTAATGATAAAGCTGGTGTGAAGAAGCCAGAATCATCTTCCTCCAAAACACTGTCATCTTCACAACAATCCTCATCTTCTGACCACGATGGCCGTCTATCAATTAAAGCTGTCATTGTACCTGGTGAATGGAAGGTGAAAAAAGTGTTACACAAGTAGGTTAAAACGTTTTTAAAACAAGTGTCAACGTTAGGATTACAATGTGATTCTATAGAAGAATCTCTGATCGCAGACTCATACTACATATACGACAGTGTGAGTGTTGGTTCTACGAGTCACAAATCTGGACTGGTGTAATGGTTTTCACTAACAACTGACAAGAGGGTGTTTTTGTGAAACGGGAACTCGACACCGGTGATATGTTAGTAGTAGGGGATTTAAATCTAATGTCTGATAATGTATAAGTATGCATTTCCTTAATGTCGTTGGCGAGGGTATGAGTATTATGTTGGACAAATGACCAGTGGTTGTGTGGTAGATGTTTAGTTTTGGTGATAGGAAAGAAGTGTTGGTAGAATTCTACAGTACAAGAAGCAAAATTTGTTTGAGTCCAAGTGATTTGTCTGTAAGCTCTGTGTGTCATGTGTTTCCTTATTATATGTTTGTGTTCTAGTAGTACTTGTTGGGTGGTTCATCTGATATGGTTTAAGTTTTAATTTGTGAATTGTTTTGTATGATATGTTCTTGTTGTCTTTGTGTATCTCATTACGTATTCTTTAATAGAGCCCAAATTTGGGAAATTTCATGTAAAGTGTATATTAGAATAAGTTGTGTTATAGCAAGTTGAAGATGTCAGCCATGGGAAATGGATCTTTTGGAATACTCGGATGAACTATCCCCGATGGACTCACAGATTACATGGCCATACATGTTGTTAACTGTCATGGGTGTTTCACTGGAGCACGTGTACAATTGAGGTTTGACGTTCTTGGTGATGTGACCACTTTGTATTAGAAAGAAACCAAGACTGTGGAGAGATGAGTGCTGTATAAGGGTTTCTGTACCAGATACGGTGAAGGTCTTTGGTAAAGTAAAACAAGGAAAGGGGTGACATTGATAGCGTCTTTTCAGATAAGACACATTTGACTACAGAAGTTACATTTTTTTTTTCTTGGTTTTGTGGACTTACTTTTTCCATAGCTATTTCTGTACTTGGCCTTTTCCCCTTTTGGTGACTTATTTATAAGTTTAGTTGAAATATTTCTGTCTTTGGACGATGTTTTTCATATTTGGTTATTTTTATAATGTTTGAATTTATAATTTTTTGATCAACCTTTTAGTTGTAATATTTTTTCCTAGATTTTTATAAGCTTGGTCGAGACATTTCTCTCTTTAGGCCTTTCCGCCTTTGATTATTTTTTTCCTAGGTTTTTATAAGTTTGGACGATCTATATCTGTATTTTGCCGACATCTTTCCCTTTTTGGTTGACAAATTTTCCGACTTTTCATAACCTTGAATGGTGTATTTCATTACTTGGTCAATATTTTTTTTTTTCCATTTGGTTGATACATTTTCGTATTTGGCCAAGATTTTTTTTCCATTGATTATTTTTATAAATTTGGCCGAGACATTTCTCTCTTTAGGCCTTTTCATACTTGGTTACTTTTCATATACTTCTGTATTTGCCATAACTTCTTCTAAGACTTTGTTCATGTCTGGTAATGTAAGCTCTGAGCCGACAAGACAACGTCATGAAAACAAAACCAATAAAGAAAATCAACAAAAATCTTGGTTTCAATATATCAAAGAATGTGTTATTCATCAAAACACTTTAATGATATAAGAAAAAATCAATGACATACATGAGTAGTGAAAAACAGTTTAGAGATATAAGAAAAAATCAATGACATACATGATTAGCGAAAAACACTTTTAGTGATATAAGAAAAAATCAATGACATAGATGCTTAGTGAAAAACACTTTAGTGATATAAGAAACAATCAATGACATAGATGCTTAGTGAAAAACAGTTTAGTGATATAAGAAACAATCAAAGACATATATATTCATCAATACAGTTTAGAGATATAAGAAAAAATCAATGACATACATGATTAGCGAAAAACACTTTTAGTGATATAAGAAACAATCAATGACATAGATGAGTAGTGAAAAACACTTTAATGATATAAGAAAAAATCAATGACATACATGCTTAGTGAAAAACCAAAAAGTTCTGGATTAGTGATCTTCATTCTTCTGGGCTCTGCTGGTTGACTATCAAAAACACTGTTGTTGTCGAAGTCATCACACATACCTTATTTGTTTCGGATCCAGAATAAAGACATGTATGAGATATCATACAAGATATCTGAATACTTCTTTTTATCATACCAAAACCACCCGATAGCGGTGGTCGACACTTTTTTCTAATACTACCACTTGATTGGGTAGCATAAGCGATAGGTCCTTGCAGTACGCCTTAAGGGCTGCCAAGCTGTCTCTATCATTTGGTTGGATATCCTCTGCTACTATGAGTGGAGGTGTTGCCAGGGTGTCTAAGGGTGTCATCCTTTCTCGTGATGTCTGGTGATGTAAGTACCGTTGTAGGTTCGAATTGTATAGATTGGTACGTATCTGACAGGGATAATCATTGTGAATGTTCCCATTATGGCGGGTAAGGTTATCATTGAAGATACAGTGTTGGCAGTCTGGTACTTGCGTTAGACTACGAGGCTGGTGTAAATAGACAGGTGGTGCTGTCGTCTCTGGTGTTGTAGTGTTTGATGTATTCATACGTGGCTGATGACGTATTCGTTTGTGTTTTTGTAGGCCATCGTTCGTATTACACACCTTATCACATAACTGACAGGGATATATTTGGTCTTTCCCTTCGTGAATGGTCCGAATGTGACGATTAAGGGTATACTTATCACAATAGGCTTTGTCGCACACTGAACACGTGAAAGTAGATCTGGTGGTCATATTGATAAACTGTTTTTTTTTTTTTCTTACAATCGCAAAGAGTTCTGGTGTATACAATGATTCAATGTTTTATCAGAGGCCAACGACACGAATAAGGCTCAAACCAAGTTTCACTGCTGTAGCCAAGTCAGTACGTGAATAATAGCTGGTTACTATACGAACAATGCTCACACCAACCTGTTTCACCGATGTAGCCAAGTCAGTACGTGAACAATATCTGCTTACTACACGAACACTGCTCACACCCGCCTGAAGCACCTCTGTAGATACCCAAGTCAGCCCGTGAACTGGTACTGAGCTCACAAGAGACGCCTTCTATTTTATACACTGGTTCTGCACACGACATAGCTGACGTGGCAGTTAGACAAGCTATTCTCACGCCTGCTTCCCTACACACCGATGACTCATACTTAATGACTTTTGCATATGGCGTTGATGACGTAGGGGCTTCTCGGACATCCGCGTTCTTTACCAAAAATTTGTGGGTTGTATAGTTTAGTCTTATGATTGAGTGTATCTGTACTGGTACCAGTAGTAATGGTATGGGTGTGTGTCTTTGAGTTTGTAGTAGGTGTGTATTTGTGTAATTGATTATGGGTGTGTAGTTGTGATGACAGTAGTAATAGTATGGATTGTCTGTACTTCTGAATCTGTACGTGTGTTTGGTTGTCTTTGTCTTTGTGTTTTTGTTTGTAGGTGTGTATTTGTGTAATTGATTATGGGTGTGTACTTGTTTATAGTTGTGATGACAGTAGTAATAGTATGGGTTGTCTGTACTTCTGTGTCTGTATGTACAAGTGTGTCTGTGTCTTTGTGTTTGTCTTTGAGTGTTCTTGTGTATTTGTTTATGGGTGTGTACTTGTGTATAGTTGTGATGACAGTAGTAATAGTATGGGTGTCTGTGTCTGTATGTACAAGTGTGTCTGTGTCTTTGTGTGTTTTTGTTTGTAGGTGTGTATTTGTGTAATTGATTATGGGTGAGTGTGTCTGTGTGTACTTGTGTATAGTTGTGATGACAGTAGTAATAGTATGGATTGTCTGTACTTCTGTGTCTGTATGTACAAGTGTGTCTGTGTCTTTGTGTGTTTTTGCTTGTAGGTATGTAGTTGTGTAATTGATTATGGGTGTGTACTTGTGTATAGTTGTGATGACAGTAGTAATGGTATGGGTGTGTCTGTGCTGTCTCTGCACGTGTGTATATCTGTTGATAGTGACAGTAGTAATGGTATGGGTTGTCTGTGTATGGTTATCTTTGTGTTTGTCTTTGAGTGTTCTTGTGTATTTGTTTATGGGTGTGTACTTGAGTATAGTTGTGATGACAGTAGTAATCCTAGGCGATGAGTATGTCTTTGTGTCTGTACGATTGTAGGTGTGTACGTACAAGTGTATCAAATGTGTAGTTGATGTCTGGTTCTATTTGTGTTCATGTGTGTATGTGTGTGTGTGTGTGTGTGTGTGTGTGTGTGTGTGTGTGTGGTTGTGATGACAGTAGTAATGCTAGGAGATGTTTGTCTTTGAGTGTTCTTGTGTATTTGTTTATGGGTGTGTACTTGTGTATAGTTGTGATGACAGTAGTAATCCTAGGCCATGGGTGTGTCTTTGTACTTGGCTGTCTTTGTATTTGTCTTTGAGTTTGCAGTAGGTGTGTATTTGTGTGTGTACTGGTTGTGATGACAGTAGTAATAGTATGGGTGTGTCTTTGTGCTTGTCTGTCTTTATGTGTATGTATGTACAAATGTATCAAGTGTGTACATGTGTGTACTTGTGTTTGTATGACCCTCTTTGTATGATTTTTACACACCCCACAAAAAAAAATAGTATAATAACAACGCACCAGCTAATATTCTTGTCGCTAATATTGGTAGTAGTATTATCACTACTAGTGATTCCTCCTCACTTTACCCACCACCATTGCACTATACGTACTTTCCCCTACAATTTCCTTACTTGACTACTTGACCACTGCTTGACCACTGCTTGACCACGTCATCGATCACTTTACCCACTACCATAATCTTAGGCACATCGTCCTCTACAATTTAAGTGGTCACTCGACCACTTGACCACTACTTGACCACTACTTGACCACTAATTTACCACCCTTTAAGCATCACCATGTCGCTACAACTACTTTCCCCTAAAATTTATTCACTTGACCACTTGACCACTGCTTGACCACTGCTTGACCACTAATTTACCACCCTTTAAACATCACCATATCATTACAATCACTTTTCCCTAATATTTCCTCGCTTGACCACTACTTGACCACTACTTGACCACTAATTTACCACTAATTTAAACATTACCATATCACTACGACCAATTTTCCATAAAATTTCCTTGCTTGACCACTAATTTACCATTCTTTAATCACAACCATATCATTACAATCACTTTTCCCTAAAGTTTCCTTACTTGACTACTTGACCCTTACTTGACCATTGCTTGACCACTGGTTGACCAGTGTGTAATTGCGAACACCTCTTATTATATTTATGACCACCCCTATATCACTCCTACTTGATCACTAATACACCTTACCACCATACCCATTATAACTTTATACGCTTTCCTTTGTAATGATGATAGTGAATATACCACCCTTTACCTTCACTACTATCACACTGTTCAGATGATAGTAACCACCTCTTACTTCGTCGAGTATAACCACGACCCATCACACCCTTGTTTATACATTACTACACCACGCATACTAATACATTATGTCTACGCCACCACCATATATCCAACCCATGAGTAGAAACCACGACCCATCACACCCTTGGCCGTTTATACATCACTACACCACGCATACTAACACATTCATATACGTAACCACCATATATCCAACCCATGAGTAGAAACCACGACCCATCACACCCTTGTTTATACATCACTACACCACGCATACTAACACATTCATATACGTAACCACCATATATCCAACCCATGAGTAGAAACCACGACCCATCACACCCTTGTTTATACATTACTACCCATACTAACACATTCATATACATAACTTACACCCCTCCTTCATCCGTACGCACAACCTTTCTATTCCCACCGAATACTTTTACCTTAATTACTTTCACAGACACCATCACCCGCCGAAAAAACCCGTTCCCACACAAATTTTTACCGAGTCGACATTTTCCCCAAAAATACACCCATATTTCCTTCATAAACCCTATCAGCCGCCATTACCCTCCAAATTACCCTCCCAAAAGTGGGGTCTGGAAACCTAAATATACTACTGCTGCACAACTAAACTAAGATTGCCTAAACACAAGAAAGCAGGAGTTCCTGAATACATCTGTGAAAACATGCAATGATACACCTTCATGATTTATTTGAGTCATACTCAGTTGTTCAATTAAGAGCCATTTTTGGTGAAAGCCCAAGTAATTTCTTACTTGTATTTTGTGAAAAACTATCAATCAGTATCTTTAGTTGAACAATCCAAGTATTTTCTTAGTTTATGTGAGCCACAATTCATTAATCAGTCAGTCAGTGAGTCATGTGCCTATTTTGATGAAAGACCCAGGCACTTTCTTTGTTTATGACAGTCACACTGAATCAATCAAGTGCCATCTCCACAATGAAGGTTGGTTACCATGCATCTCTACTGCACCATGATGACATTGACCGTGTTTTGGAGTCCCTCTAGTTGCAAACAGTTTGGGGATTGGTGTTGATTCAGTGGGCCAGTACAGCTTTCTGGAGTTGAGCTCAGTCAATCAGTTTGGGGATTTGTGTTGATTCAGTGGGCCAGTACAGCTTTCTGGAGTTGAGCTCAGTCAATCACATTTTGGGGATTGGTGTTGATTCAGTGGACCGGTACAGCTTTCTGGAGTTGAGCTCAGTCAATCACAGTTTGGGGATTGGTGTTGATTCAATCGACCAGTACAGCTTTCTGGAGTTGAGCTCAGTCAATCACAGTTTGGGGATTGGTGTTGATTCAATGGGCCAGTACAGCTGTCTGGAATTGAGCTCAGTCAATCACAGTTTGGGGATTGGTGTTGATTCAATGGGCCAGTACAGCTGTCTGGAGTTGGGCTCAGTCAATCACAGTTTGGGGATTGGTGTTGATTCAATGAGCAAGTACAGCTTTCTGGAGTTGAGCTCAGTCAATCACAGTTTGGGGATTGGTGTTGATTCAATGGGCCAATACAGCTTTCTGGAGTTGAGCTCAGTCAATCACAGTTTGGGGATTGGTGTTGATTCAATGGACCAGTACAGCTTTCTGGAGTTGAGCTCAGTCAATCACAGTTTGGGGATTGGTGTTGATTCAATGGGCCAGTACAGCTGTCTGGAATTGAGCTCAGTCAATAACAGTTTGGGGATTGGTGTTGATTCACTGGGCCAGTACAGCTTTCTGGAGTTGAGCTCAGTCAATCACAGTGTGGGGATTGGTGTTGATTCAATGGGCCAGTACAGCTGTCTGGAATTGAGCTCAGTCAATAACAGTTTGGGGATTGGTGTTGATTCAATGGGCCAGTACAGCTTTCTGGAGTTGAGCTCAGTCAATCACAGTTTGGGGATTGGTGTTGATTCAATGGGCCAGTACAGCTTTCTGGAGTTGAGCTCAGTCAATCACAGCTTGGGGATTGGTGTTGATTCACTGGGCCAGTACAGCTTTCTGGAGTTGAGCTCAGTCAATCACAGTTTGGGGATTGGTGTTGATTCAGTGGGCCAGTACAGCTTTCAGTAGTTAGTCCAGTCAAGCACAGACATCACAGCTTGGGGATTGGTGTTGATTCTCTGGGCAAGTACAGCTTTTAGGAGTGGAGTCCAGTCAAGCATAGACATCACAGTTTGGGGATTGGTGTTGATTCAGTGGACCAGTACAGCTTTCTTGAGTTGAGCTCAGTCAAGCATAGGCATCACAGTTTGGGGATTAATGTTGATTCAGTGGACCAGTACAGCTTACTGGAGTTGAGCTCAGTCAATCACGGTTTGGGGATTGGTGTTGATTCAGTGGGATAGTACAGCTTTCTGGAGTTGAGCTCAGTCAATCACAGTTTGGGGATTGGTGTTGATTCAATGGACCACTACAGCTCACTGCAGTTGAGCTCAGTCAATCAGTTTGGGGATTGGTGTTGATTCAATGAGGCACTACAGCTTTCTGGAGTTAAGCTCAGTCACTCATAGTTTGAGCATTGGTTTTGATTCAATGGACCAGTACAGCTTACTGCAGTTGAGCTCAGTCAAGCACAGACATCACTGCTTGGGGTTTGGTGTTGATTCAATGGGCAAGTACAGCTTTCTGGACAGTTTATACAAGAGGCAACATTGCAGTTACAGACAAATTTCAAGCGAACGAAAGAACAAGTACCAACATTTGGTGAAACAAGTACCAATATTTGGTCAAACAAACATGAAATATGCTCCACAACAAACAAATGAAAGTAGATAATATTCTGATAAATATTTATTTCATAACTTATGTTTAGCCTGGAGTACATGTTACAATGCTAGTCATAATATGTCAGTGCCAGTGATACATGTCACAGGGCCAGTATACAAAATGATACAGTGTCACAGTATTTACATCACATACAGAGGAATATCTGAAGCAAAACTGTCTCAAACAACAAACTCTATGAAGATTGAAAGTCACAGAAAATAAAGCCCATAATTGCTACACAAGAATCATTTGTAACCAATGGAATGTTACAATGTGTGTGCAAGATTACACAATACATCAATGGTATTACAAATGATACACACATGTTTTGTGGGCAGACTGGACACCTCATTACATATAACATGTGGAAACAACCAGCAGCAAACAGTCTTTCAGCATCATCTTCCAGGAATGCAGATAATAGCGCTGATGATGATGTCAGGCGTGATCAGGAGCCTAACCACTGATGATGATGTCAAAATGTGTCATCCAAGAGATGTAGACCTCAACAGAGCTCTATACAAACAGTACAAATATTTTAGTACAAACACTGCAATAATTTCAGCACATACAGTACAAGTGTTTCAGCACCAACAGTACAAGTGTTTCAGCACCAACAGTACAATTATTTCAGCACCAACAGTACAAGTATTTCAGCATCAACAGTACAAGTATTTCAGCACAAACAGTACAAGTATTTCAGCATCAACAGTACAATTATTTTAATACCAACAGTACAATTATTTCAGCACCAACAGTACAAATATTATAGCACCAACAGTACAATTATTTCAGCACCAACAGTACAAATATTATAGCACCAACAGTACAATTATTTCAGCACCAACAGTACAAATATTATAGCACCAACAGTACAAATATTATAGCCCCAACAGTACAAGTATTTCAGAACAAGCAGTACAAGTATTTTAAAACCAACACTACAAGTATTTCAGCACTAACAGTACAAGTATTTCAGCATCAACAGTACAAGTATTTCAGCATCAACAGTACAATTATTTTAATACCAACAGTACAAGTATTTCAGGACCAACTGTACAAATATTATAGCACCAACAGTACAAGTATTTCAGCACTAACAGTACAAGTATTTCAGTACTAACCGTACAAGTATTTCAGCACAAACAGTACAAGTATTTCAGCACTAACCGTACAAGTATTTCAGTACTAGCCATACAAGTATTTCAGCATTAACAGTGCAACTATTTCAGCACTAACAGTGCAAGTATTATAGCACCAACAGTACAAGTGTTTTAGTACAAACACTGCCAGAATTTCAGCACATGCAGTATTAGTGTTTCAGCATCAACGCTACACATATTTCAACACCAATAGTAAAAATATTTTAATAGAAATTGTACTAGTATTTCAGCACAAGCAGTACAAGTATTTTAATACCAACAGTACAAGTATTTCAGCAGCAACAGTATAAGTATTTAAGCAACAACGGCACAAGTATTACAGTACAAGTGTTTTAGTAAAACACTGCAACAATTTCTGTACATGTAGTACAAGTATTTCAGCACCAACACTACACATATTTTAGCACCAATAGTACAAGTATTTTAATACAAATAGTACAAGTATTTCAGCACCAACAGTACAAGTATTTCAGCAACAACGGCACAAGTATTTCAGCACCAACAGTACAAGTATTTCAGTATAAACAAGGCAAATAGTGCATAATAAAACATCATTTTACAGTAGAGATGTGCTGCACAACTAAACTAAGATTGCCTAAACACAAGAAAGCAGGAGTTCCTGAATACATCTGTGAAAACATGCAATGATACACCTTCATGATTTATTTGAGTCATACTCAGTTGTTCAATCAAGAGCCATTTTTGGTGAAAGCCCAAGTAATTTCTTACTTGTATTTTGTGAAAAACAATCAATCAGTATCTTTAGTTGAACAATCCAAGTATTCTCTTAGTTTATGTGAGCCACAATTCATTAATCAGTCAGTCAGTGAGTCATGTGCCTATTTTGATGAAAGACCCAGGCACTTTCTTTGTCTATGACAGTCACACCGAATCAATTAAGTGCCATCTCCACAATGAAGGTTGGTTATCATGCATCTCTACTGCACCATGATGACCTTGACCGTGTTTTGGAGTCCCTCTAGTTGCAGACAGTTTGGGGATTGGTGTTGATTCAGTGGGCCAGTACAGCTTTCTGGAGTTGAGCTCAGTCAGTCACAGTTTGGGGTTTGGTGTTGATTCAGTGGACCAGTACAGCTTTCTGGAGTTAAGCTCAGTAAGTCACAGCTTGGGGATTGGTGTTGATTCAGTGGACCAGTACAGCTGTCTGGAGTTGAGCTCAGTCAGTCACAGCTTGGGGATTGGTGTTGATTCAATGGACCAGAACAGCTTTCTGGAGTTGAGCTCAGTCAGTCACAGTTTGGGGTTTGGTGTTGATTCAGTGGGCCAGTACAGCTGTCTGGAGTTGAGCTCAGTCAATCACAGTTTGGGGATTGGTGTTGATTCAGGGGGCCAGTACAGCTTTCTGGAGTTGAGCTCAGTCAATCAGTTTGGGGATTGGTGTTGATTCAGTGGGCCAGTACAGCTTTCTGGAGTTGAGCTCAGTCAGTCACAGCTTGGGGATTGGTGTTGATTCAGTGGGCCAGTACAGCTTTCTGGTGTTGAGCTCTGTCAATCACAGTTTGGGGATTGGTGTTGATTCAGTGGGCCAGTACAGCTTTCTGGTGTTGAGCTCAGTCAATCACAGTTTGGGGATTGGTGTTGATTCAGTGGGCCAGTACAGCTTTCTGGAGTTGAGTCCAGTCAAGCACAGACATCACAGCTTGGGAATTGGTGTTGATTCAGTGGGCCAGTACAGCTTTCTGCAGTTGAGCTCAGTCAATCACAGCTTGGGGATTGGTGTTGATTCAGTGGGCTAGTACAGCTTTCAGTAGTTGAGTCCAGTCAAGCACAGACATCACAGCTTGGGGATTGGTGTTGATTCAGTGGGCAAGTACAGCTTTCTGGAGTTGAGTTCAGTCAATCACAGCTTGGGGATTGGTGTTGATTCAGTGGGCCAGTACAGCTTTCTGGAGTTGAGCTCAGTCAGTCACAGCTTGGGGATTGGTGTTGATTCAGTGGGCCAGTACAGCTTTCTGGAGTTAAGCTCAGTCAGTCACAGTTTGGGGTTTGGTGTTGATTCAGTGGGCCAGTACAGCTTTCTGGAGTTGAGTCCAGTCAAGCACAGACATCACAGCTTGGGGATTGGTGTTGATTCTCTGGGCAAGTACAGCTTTCAGGAGTGGAGTCCAGTCAAGCACAGACATCACAGTTTGGGGATTGGTGTTGATTCAGTGGACCAGTACAGCTTTATTGAGTTGAACGTTTTCAATGACTTTTGAAGCATTTCCTTTTGTTTCTGCATGTCCTCAAGTTGATTCTTCAACACTGAACACTTGGCTCGCCACAGATTGGCCGATTGTGTTTTTCTCCTTATTTTTTCATTCAGCGTTTTCAGTGAAAACATCCTCCTTTCCTGTCTATGGCGCATCTTTTGTTCTTTCAACTCCAGGCGCAAACGTTTGTTCTCCTTCAGCATATTCATACATGTCCGCTGCTTTGCTACACAGTTGTTACAGTCCCTTCTCAGTCTCTTGGGTGATGGTGGGCCCGAAAGCATTGGACCAGACAATATTTCATTAGTAGCGTCTGGGGTTAAGTCTGTAGCTGTAGCGGTAGTTGCTGGTATTTCACGAGTGTTCTCTTGAATGGGCACTGGTGTGCATGCAACTGTTTGACTTTTAAATGGTATGTTAAATGTCTGGTTGTGTAAATTCAAAATGTCAGTCCAATATAATGTGTAATTAACTTTTCTTGTAGCTATTCTTTTAAAATTTACAATGCTAGCCTGTATATTGCGTTCATGTACTTGCCGGTCTGGATCTGCTGCCTTAACAATGTCAATGATTTTCCTGGCAATCTCAACAGTGGGCAGTTTCTCATTCACAATCAGCCGAGCTATATAGCCCTTCTTAACTGGATACTCAGGTTCAAAGCTTGACAGAAACAGTCTCATGTCACTTGCAGTTTTCTTCTCCATGATGATGATGAATTTCAGAACTGGGGAAGGAAACAATTTTTCTAAAATAATTTCAGTGGCATGCATGATGAAGTTGGAGGGAGAGGAAAGGGAGAGAAAGAGAAATTAAATTAAAAAGAAAAGGGGGAGGGGCAGGGGAGAGTTATAATAATGAATAAGGTCATATTTATTAATAATTAATCAGGTTTTTATAATCTATTTTACACAGAGATATAGAAATGGATGGAGAATTAAATTATTATTAATATTACCAATGTGGCTTTAGCAATGAACTGTTAAATAAAGAATTGGTATAAACAATGACAAGTCCTATTTTAAACTATTTAAAATGTGTATAAGTATAATAAGGAAGGATAAAAGGCAAGATAGCTGCCGATTTTTTTTTCACTTGAGATCGGCTGATGTGACCCACTTCAAACAGCTACTGTAAATCCCACAAATCATTTCAGATAATGACATTTTAAACAAAGATATAAAAGTGGATAAAGAATTCAATTATTACTAATATTAATCCATTAATGACTTAAGCAACGAACTGTTCAATAAATAACCAGTGTAAACAAGTCGGAAGTCCTATCTCAGAAAAGGCAAGATGGCTGCCGATTTTTTCGCTTGAGATCGGCTGACGTGGTTCCACTTCAAACAGCTACAACAAATCCCACCGATCATTTCAAGTAATGACATTTTAAACAAAGATATAAAAGTGGATAAAGAATTCAATTATTACTAATATTAATAAATTAATCACTTTAGAAACAATCTGTACACACGTGAACTTATCTCAATACTTGACAATACACAGCAATTTTAGTCACCAACGAATGTGCTTTCTATGCACATGTGCTTGAAGCTAGACCACATGGCATTCCAATTCCAATTCCAAAAAGAAATTCCAAATTCGGCCTCGTCTAACCTGCTTCGTCAGCGGTGGTTATTGTTGAGAGCCGTGGTTGTGTGGATTGTTGGTCCTAATTCCTACTGGTTTTATTTGTTCCGCTCTGTTCGCCGGATAGATTTGTTTTGTGCTGGTCCTGGTAAAGACCGGTCCTTGGTTGGGCCTACTGGGGCCAGCATTCTCTCGTCTGTTGGCTTCTTTTCTCTGTTAGCACTGCTACGTGCTTGTCGCTTCTTGTGTTATTCTCATGCGTCAATAGTCCACCTTTACAAACGTAAAGGAAACCGCCAATCCTGTGACAACCACCGAGGCATCTCCTTGCTTTCAATTGCAGGGAAGATACTCGCCAGAATTCTTCTCAATCGCCTCACAGCCCAGCTCGATCAAGGTCTTCTTCCTGAGAGTCAATGTGGCTTCAGACAAGAACGTGGAACTGTTGACATGATTTTCGCTGCAAAGCAAGAGAAATGTCAGGAAGAGAACTGCGAAATGTTCTCCACTTTCATTGACCTTACCAAGGCTTTTGATACAGTCAGCAGAGGAGGACTGTGGAAGATTATGGCAAAATATGGCTGTCCACGAAAGTTTGTCCAAATAGTGCGGCTATTTCATGACAGCATGCAGGCAAGAGTACAGGAAAATGGTGAACTGTTTGAACCCTTTCCTGTCACCAATGGAGTGAAGCAAGGATGTGTCCTGGCACCAACACTGTCCAGCCTCATGTTTTCAGCCATGTTGATGAATGCCTTCAAGAACGACAACAATGGAATAGACATCAACTACCGTATGGATGGACAATTATTCAATCTCAGAAGGCTGAAAGCTAAAACCAAAATTAACAGTGACACCGTCAGAGAGCTCCTGTTTGCTGATGACTGCGCTCTATACGCCAACTCAGAGGCGGACATGCAACATAATGTTTCAGCTTTCTCACATGCTTGTGCCAACTTTGGGCTCAATATCAACTTGGAGAAGACTGTAGTTATATACCAGCCAGCTCCAGGGAATAATCACTGTGCCGAATATCAAAGTGAATGATCATAGACTAAGTGTTGTGGACAAA
Organism: Cepaea hortensis; assembly: GCA_963921405.1. Lineage (NCBI taxonomy): Eukaryota > Metazoa > Mollusca > Gastropoda > Stylommatophora > Helicidae > Cepaea > Cepaea hortensis. Next base: position 68,591,749 of record OY992886.1, read on the forward strand.
TTCACCTATCTTGGCAGCACTGTGTCACAAGCTGCCACAATTGATGACGAAGTGAATGCAAGAATCTCCAAGGCCAGTGCGGCCTTTGGCAGACTGTACAAGAATTATGGGACAGAACTGGAATAAGCCTGCAAACAAAGCTAAAAGTCTACAAAGCAGTTGTATTATCCACACTGCTATATGCTTGCGAAACCTGCACTGTTTATCAGCGACACGCTAGGAAATTAAACCGCTTCCACACAGTCTGCCTTAGGAAGCTACTGAAGATTAAATGGCAAGACAAGATTCCAGACACTGAAGTCCTAGAAAGAGCATCCATACCCAGTATCCACACTATACTGATGAAGAATCAGATTCGTTGGGCTGGTCACCTGACTCGCATGCCAGATCACAGGCTCCCTAAACGAATTTTTTACAGCGAACTGCATTGTGGTAAACGCTCCCAAGGTGGCCAGAGAAAACACTTTAAAGACACTCTGAAAATTTCACTGAATGCTTTTGGAATTCATCATGACACCTGGGAGGCTGCAGCCAGAGACCGAAATTCGTGGCGTGCATCATTACGCAAAGGTGCAGTCATATGCGAGTCAACAAGGACTGCAAGAGCTGTGAAGAAAAGGCAGGACAGAAAAACCACTGCAGGAAATCCTCCTCCAGAGACGTCAAGCATTCTTTGCCCACAATGTCAAAGAACATTTCGAGCCAAAATAGGCCTTATCAGCCATCTTAGAACCCATGACTCCATACCTTCAACCCCACTGGATGAAATGAATGGTCATCATCATTCTTGATGGACAAACAACAACAACATATTCTCATCGGGGCTAGTCCCGGTCATGTTCAGTCCTCATAAGGACTTGATGTAGGCAAGGGCAGAGAATTTAATTACAAGTCTCAAGTTGTCCCCCCTGGTCAGCGGCCCGAACTCCTTTACGTATGAGTTTTGGCGTTTTTCTTCATCGCGTGTGGGTGTGGTGTAGCTACAAGATGACCAGGTCTCCCTGTCCTCCTAGTTCAGGTGCTCTACCAGAAGAGCCAACCCACCTTCCTGCCATTCACCCCACCTTTTTTTTTTGGGGGGGGGGGGGGGGGGGTTATTGTCACAGAAAAACTTGATAGTTTAGATCGATGAAGAAAAAAAAACCGACATTCGTCTACAAAAACAGGCAATCCTTTGATGAGTAGGGGACTGTGGAACAAAGTACGTCGCGTCAAATGTCTACACACAGTCGGCATTTTGTTAACAAGTTGTTGCGCGAGACGGGACAATAGCGCCATCCGTCTGCTAGGCGGTAGTCAGCCTTTGAAGTCGTAGACGGAATGTCTGGACAGACGTCGGATGGATTCTGTGATGTGAGGAAAAATCCCCTGGTTCAACGGCAGACGGGACCTTTGTTGTACGAGACAAAAGATTCCCCGATGAAAGCAAACTAGACGGCGGGTTGATTCCAGCCAGTCTAAAACAAGGGGAAAAGCCAGACTCTGGACTGATCAGCGTCTAGACTTTTTGGTGACGTCACTCAAGCCCCGAATTAAAACCAGTTGCGGTAAACAAGTTCGAGTTAGTTGACCAATTGTGTGAAGTGCTAAGGATCGGCGCAGTATTCCGAGTTGTGTTATAGAAAGAGACTATAGTGTCAAAGTGTTGATATTTATCGGCGGATATAGATCCAGTCTGTGATTGCTTAGTCTCAATCTTCAACCGGAATAGCCATATGGTATTCTATTAATAATATCTAACTTAGAGTATGATTAGGAATAGAGTACAGTACTGTGCGGTGATAGAATGTTCTATAAGTGCGGTGATAGAAGGTATTATAGGAGCGTCGGCACTAGTAGCCTATTGTGTGGCTTTAACTAGCTTGTGTGATATATCATTTAACTCAGGGAGTTATGGACAAGGTAGTGGGATAATAATTAGAGAGATTGAGGATGGTTGGGAGGGATGAAGGGAATGTGAAATGGTAGGATCTTCCAGTAGGGCATCTGCTGGGTTTCTACCCGTTTCCTTTAATCTTTCCTTGTGTTCCCATGTCTCAGACCAATGTGATGAGCTATTTGGCCGTATAACAGAGTTCGGTTCTCTGTTATAGATCTGAGTGCTGCTATCGGCCTACACTCACCTAATTAAGGTCAGAATTGAATTGCTCTCAACAGGGGATTCTCTATTCAACAGGTTCCACTTGATGATGCTACGATATACTACCAAGAAGTTAGTACCAAAGTTAAAGAAAGCGATGGCTCACGGATTGAAGACAGAGGTTACTGAGAGGCTTTTACATGGGGCTCATAACCTAGTTGGTCTGCAGAAACCTGGCTTCTGCTGAGCAGGACTTGATGAACATATTTGTGATTTTTTTCTTGAGTGATATGCTACATCACCGAAGATTCAGAACACTATAAATAACACATATACCAATATACATAACTACCTGGAACATTAATAGGTTGTTTGTTTAATATGGGGAAAATCTTATAACCAGTGACTTATGAACAGTTAGATTTTCCCAGGTGACATTTAAGTTATTTGAAAGATTCTCTGATCAACGAACATTATTGATGTCGTGTCCTCCTTTACAGTGTCGTCCCTGGAGTGAAGAGAGTCGACACCCACATTATAATATTTTTTTCTCTCAATATTCTGGAGAATCCACCAGCTTCCGTCCAACACACTCCATCAGCCTATGGACACCTTTTCCTATCACTCTCTCTCACTGTCGTACTATGCCCCCTTCTCATACTTCCCCAACGCAACGTATTCAACAACTCTTGCTTCTAAAAATTAATACAGCTTAATTTATTAAAAGAAAAGTGTAACGTATATGAGACGTGTATGCGAAGAAAATGTGTGACGTGTTCTATAAAGTGTGTAGAATCGGACTCTCAGACAACAACCCAGTCAGCTGATCCCAGCAAGGATAGACCACAGCACGTTACGTCAGAACATGTACATCTCACCCCGTGCCGAAACCATCTTGCCGGATACGGACTTGCCCCTGTAGACCTCTGGTAATCCCATTTCATGAACATCCGAAATAGACACCGGTGGTATTAACAGTTAATCATGGACCGGTTGCACTCTACACAATGTCCGTTCCTATCGTTCATTTAAAAAAAATGCACCAGTCCTTTGTAGTGTGTACACAGTTATTAATGTTAATTGTTAATGTGATTGATCCTCACTCGTGTCTATCTAGCCTCACTTATAATGTCTTGTGTTCTATTACACGAGATTATATAACACTAGGTAACTATTAGACTGTTCTCATTTAGTTACTACTGTCTGATGCTGTGTGGTGCATCAGTAATCATCACTATCTTTGGTGAATCAACTTCCTTCTAGCTTTAGTTACGTTCTGTATGCAACTTTATTGATTGTTGAACTGGTGTTCTTCCGAATGGGATTGGATTCTTTCCCAAAAACTTGTTGAGTTTCCTTGGATCTGGTAGGGAACCTAGGATAGAAACAACACATCTGGTGATAGTACTAGTCACTGATCCTTTCGGCTGAGTGTAAGCCTATCACCTTGCCTAATGATCTTTAGCTAACTAGACTTAGTCATAGAGCAGATTAGCTACCCACCTAGAGCCGAATCAGGCTATGACAAAGAAAAAATCAGCAAACAGAATGCGGAACCCCGCCCACCAGGGACACCTACGGGAAGATCCCAATTATCCCTCATTACTCAATTCTCAACTAGTAAAGCTTATCAACACTTCACTAATCTATTCTTAACTAGCAGAGTTAATATCACTATTCTACTCTAACTAGTTTCCACTAACAGTGCTAATCATCACACTATAGTTTAACAAGGCCACAGTCTATATTAATTAGAACTAATATTATAATAGGTTATACCTTAAATGGCACTACTGCAGTCCTATCAATCATATCTACATCTGCCATTATAGGCACGTGTAAAATTAAGTCACTAATTAACACACGGTAGATATTATTTCCACTAAGCACTGCAGTGCCCTGGCACTCCGACTAGAGCATTTTCAAGTCCCCCTAGTTGGTCCCAACTCGGGTTTATATGGCAAACTACCAAAGTTGGCCACGTGACGTTATCCTTTATGCCCCACACAGGTGGCACATTGGCAGATCATCCCCTGTCAGGGATCCATCCCCCCTCTGGCTCCCTCAATGTTAGATTTGTCATCACTGGTTCTGACATCCAAAACAATCTAGAGAGTTACTGTCGAGTTCCAACAAAGAGTTTCGATACCAAGCTGCCAATCATGGTTTTCCAAACACGCTTACATTGTGCACGTGACGTTGTTCATGTCCGGCAGGTGTTCCACTGTTTTCAATAACACCCTCAACTTTCTGTCATGTGCTGACAGTCAAACCTCCATTCCGTCTGATGTCCGGAACTATAGATGACAAACGGAACCATTCCATATCCTGCGCGGCCAATTATATGTGATTTTAACTGTTATGAACTGCCAACGCGTTTATCCCTTCCTTCTCACTCACCGCCAAATGTGTATATGGGCTGACCCGATGTAACCCGTGCAGCTGTGTTTACTCTGTTAGTACGACTGTTGTGGCCTAGAAAATATACGCCAAGCAAACGTCGGTATTATTATCTGGTTAACTCATGGCGAGCTCGTGACATAGGCCCCCTCTTAAGAGAGTAGTCCATCTCACTCTTCTCCACCATGAGTTAAATCCAGATGATTCATTCCTCTTCTTCAGGAGCTGGGTGTCTTGACAAGAAATCCGCTCCAACATTTTCCTTCCCAGGAATGTACTCCACGGTGAAATTATAAGGTTGAAGTAACAACGACCACCGCATCAAACGTGCGTTGAGCTTCTGAGAAGTAGCCAGGAACATCAGGGGCTGATGATCCGACTGGACCCGAAACTTAACTCCATACAAATATGGCTGAAATTTTTGCACTGCCCATACAAGGGACAAGCACTCTCTCTCGACGGTTGAATAATTCCTCTCCGCCTGTAGAAGTTTCTTACTTGCGTATGCTACAGGTTTCAAAACCGAAGCATCGTCTTTTCCTTCCTGTAACAAAGCGGCTCCAATTCCAATCGCACTCGCATCTGTTCTCAACACAAATTGTTTGGAAAGGTCAGGGAGCTGTAATACAGGTTTGCTGACCAAGGCCTCCTTTAACTGACTATAGGCATTCTCACATTCTGGTGTCCAAATGATTTGGTCCGGGAATCCCTTTTTCAAGGTTTCCGTCAACGGAGCTCCCAGTTCAGTGAAATGTGGGATAAATTTGTGGTAGAACCCACACAACGAGAGAAAAGATCGCACATCCTTCTTCGTTTTTGGCCTTGGTGCATTTCTGATTTTCTCCAGGTTCTTCTCTTCTGGAACAATGTGTCCTGGAGTGATGGTGTGACCTAGAAATTCCAGAGTCTGGTAACCAATCATGCACTTGGTTGGACGAGCAGTAAGCCCTGCTTCCTTGAGCCTATTAAACACTCTCTCCAAGGATTGTAAGTGGTCATCCAAGCTGTCACTGGAAATCAGAATATCATCCATGAATGAGATGATGGACGGATCCTGTAATGGATCTAGTAAAGTCCTCATCATGCGTGTAAACACACTGGGTGCATTGCTGAGTCCAAAGGGCATGACCTTGAATTCGTAGTGTCCACTGGGTGTACTGAAAGCTAACAGTGGTCGAATCTCCGGTTTGACTGGTATCTGATAGTACCCCCGACTCAGATCCACCTTTGAAAAGTACCGAGTCTTATGGAGCCTAGCGAATAACTGAGTTGGATTCGGCAAAGGTTCCACCTGAAATTGTGTGTGACTGTTCAGAAGTCGGTAGTCTATACACAACCGGTGTTCTCCACTTGGTTTGCGTAACAAAACTACCCCTGCATTGTATGGGGATGTGGATGGTGCAATCACGTCATCCTCCAGCAATTTTTGTATTTCCTCCTCCAGGGCCTTTTCTTTAGAGAATGGCACTGGGTAAACCTTTTGGCGAACAGGCTCCCTTGTGGTCAAAGTCATCTCGAACTCAACCAACCTCGTTCGTCCTGGTTTATCAGTCAGTATCTCCTTATGAGACTTGAGAACCTGGGTTATCCTTTCCCTCTCCTGGGAGGTCAGATCAGGGTTCACTTGTACATCCCTATAGGTTTCCTGGTGTACCAAGGGATATTCCCTGCCCTCGCTGGTTCCCACTTCTGTCTCCACTGCAACTGCCATTGCCATGAGGTGAGCTGCCTTGTCTCCGGGTCTCTCTTCGTATTTCCGCAAGAGATTGATATGGAAAATCTTCGACTTTCCCCGGATCCGGATTTGATAGTTGGTTCTGGATATCACCCTTTCCACGGGAAATGGTCCTTGCCAACCTATCTCCAGTTTGTTGTTTCCCGTTGGGAGTAGCAACAAGACTTTATCTCCCACCTCTAGAGATCTTTCTTTAGACCTACGGTTGTAGTAAGCCGCATGTCTTTTCCTGGCCTTTTTCAAGTTTTGATTTGCCAGAGTCCATCCCTTGTGGAGTTTTTCTTTCAGTTCCTCCACGTATTTGTAGGATGAGATCACTTCTTCTGACGTCCCCTCTTCAGTCCAACTCCTCAACATGGCTTCCAACGGTCCTTTGATTGGACGACCAAACAGCAACGTAGCGGGTGGTAGTCCGGTTGAGCCATGAGGGACTTCCCGATAGGCAAAGAGTGCTGCTGGGATATATTCATCCCACCTATCAGGTTTTTCCTGCGCTAGTTTCCTGAGCATTGTCATCAACGTGCCGTTGAAACGCTCTACTTGTCCATTGGCTTGAGGGTGGTAAGGGCTGGTATGTATGTGGTTAGAGTGAAACACCCTAAATACCTCTTCCATGAGTTTTCCACAAAACTGTGATCCATTGTCCGTCAGAATTTGATCCGGAAAGCCTAATCTGGTAAAGGCCTCCATCAGTGCGTCCGCCACTCTTTTCGAGTCAATCGTGGTCAACGGTATGGCTTCACCCCACATTGTACAGCAATCCACCATTGTGAGTATATACATGTTCCTCTTCCTAGTCCTGGGAAGTGGACCCACGATATCGATGGCTACCCTCTCGAAAGGAGAGTTCATGATGGGCATCTCACCCAACACCACCGGTGCTGTCCAGTGTTTCGGTGCCACCCTCTGGCACTCAGGGCATGACTTCACATACCGACGCACATCATCTGTCATTCCCGGCCAATAGTAATGGCAGGAAATCCGCTGCATGGTGGCGGCAATACCCATGTGTCCACTAAAGGAGATGATATGCCCCATATGAAGAATCTGGGACCTGTGAGCTTTCGGGACGACCAACTGACCGTATAGGTTGTCTCCCCTTCCTGCTCTCCTGTAGAGTATCCTATTCTTCATGTAGTACTGCCCCCGTCCTGGTGGATCAGCACTTTTCTGCAGCTTTTTGTAGCAAGGACGTAAAGTATCATCCTCACTCTGGGCAGTTCGTAGCTCCCCCGGCATTGGGTTAGTCACAATTGCGTCTGCCTCTTCCGTTTTCGTCTGAGAGCGAGTCTGCATTGCTCCCATATGGATTGGCTCCCTGGGCATTCCCAGAAAGACATACCGGCAACCTAGGATGACTGGAAAAATGGGATCGGTCAATACAGCGGCCTTGATGGTGCCGGTGACGTACCTTGACCGAATCTCCACATTAGCAATGGGCAACTTCATGGTTACAGCACTCTTCTGTGCAGGCTGTATATCCAAGGTCTCACCTGTGAATTGTTCTGGATGTACCAGATCCGCAGAAATCACGGCCTCCCCGTCCAGTCCTGTGTCGTATAAACACTCCACTTGACGACCGTTAACCTCTACCAATTCCACTACAGGTGGTTTTTCCTGGTCTGGAGTCTCTTCCTCGGCCTCGACCTGTTCGGTGGGCTCCACCTTAGGTTTTCCTGAGCACACGACGAATTGAGTGTCTCCTGACTTTCCCCTACAGTCAATAGCATTGTGCGTGTTTGACTTGCATTGGTCGCACCATTTCCATGTCCTAGATTTTCTAGTGTCGGACTTGAGTGAGCTCTCCTGGTGGCGAGCTTCCTTGTTGACCTTGGCATTTTCCGTGACAACCTCCTTGGAAGTCACTTGACATGCTGCGAAGTGAGGGTTCTTAGCCTTCGATTTGCAGTCCCTCGTATTGTGAGAGGGTGACTTACAAATTGAACACCACTTCTCCGACCACGGTCGTTTAGGTGTAGAGCTTGAAGTGCTCTTGCTTCCCTCCTTCTTCTTCTCTGAACTATCCTCTGATTTTTGCACATAAGGTTCCCACTTTTTTGTTCCTGAGTTTTTGGTTTTCTTCTTGTCACGTTTCTCTTGACTTTTGTTGTTGGTGGAAAGGTTTTCCCCTGCCTCCCCATGTACCTCGACGAACCGTTCTGCTAATTTAGTCACGAGGTCAATACGTTCCGCTCCTTGTTCTCCCAGGAACGTCCTGAGAGGTTTAGACATTTGCTTCTTCAGCTGGTCGACCACCATGAGCTCTTCCAGACTCTCATAGTCATGTGCAAACCCAGCCAAATCCATCCACTTATGGAGATAAGATTTTAGACGCAAACTGTAGGCGGCAAACAACTCCCCCGGTTCTCGTTTCGCTGCTCGAAATTTTTTCCGGTAGGTATGTGACGTAACCTCGAATCGTTTCAGCAGAGCCGTCTTTAACTCGTCATAATTGTTCTCATGTCCTGGTGGCAGGCGAGAATAAACCTCGTAACCGGTCCCGCGTAAACCCTGGGATAGCTTAAGATTCCATTTGTTACGCTCCAGACCCATAGCAACTGACATAGCCTCGAAGCGTTGAAGGTACTGGTCAATCTTCTCTTTGTCCTCCTCGTAGACCGCTAAAGGAAACTTCATAGCATGGTACCCATGTCCACCTACTGGTGTTGATCCTGGGATGGAGGAACCTCCAACTGCTCCCTCAGTTTCTCCATTAGATTGACTCTTGAGCTCGAGTTCCCGCATCCGGTACTCGTGCCCCCTCTTCTGTGCTTCTTGTTCAGCTTCTAATTTCCTAGCTGCTTGTTCAGCTTCAAATTTCCTAGCTGCTTGCTCAGCTTCCAATTTCTTAGCTGCTTGCTCAGCTTCCAATTTCTTAGCTGCTTGCTCAGCTTCCAATTTCTTAGCTGCTTGTTCCAACTCCATCCTTCTCAATTCCAGCTCGGCCTTTCGATCTTCCCTTTCTGCTTGACGATACTCTCTCTCCACTTCCTGTATGTAATCCGTTAGAGCAGAACCCCCCAATCCCATTTCTTCCCCCTTTGCCTTTAATTCGGCTGTGCTAAGTTTAGGGGTGGCCATTATACAGAGAGGTAAGCTAGCAGGTCGAGTACAATATAACTACAAATTACTATACAGATATATGAACAAGTAATATAAATCTAGATATTACCACACACAGCACATTCACTCAGTGACAAGAGTAGAATCAGGACCACAGACCTATGCAGACGTGTGAAGTGTGAACAGGTAAGATATTAATTAGTCCTAACCCCTATCCACATTCACTCTAGCTGGATTCTCCAAAATGATATCTCCCTCTTATAACTAGGGATCCCGTGTCAAAAGACCCCGTTGTCAGAAGATCCCACTGTCAAAGGTTCCTGTTTGCAGGAGATCTCGCTGTCAAAGGATTCCGTTTACGGGAGATCCCGCTGTCCAAAGATTCCGTTTACGAGAGATCCCGCTGTCCTAAGATCCCGGACGAGCCCCCAATAATGTCGTGTCCTCCTTTACAGTGTCGTCCCTGGAGTGAAGAGAGTCGACACCCACATTATAATATTTTTTTTCTCTCAATATTCTGGAGAATCCACCAGCTTCCGTCCAACACACTCCATCAGCCTATGGACACCTTTTCCTATCACTCTCTCTCTCTCACTGTCGTACTATGCCCCCTTCTCATACTTCCCCAACGTAACGTATTCAACAACTCTTGCTTCTAAAAATTAATACAGCTTAATTTATTAAAAGAAAAGTGTAACGTATATGAGACGTGTATGCGAAGAAAATGTGTGACGTGTTCTATAAAGTGTGTAGAATCGGACTCTCAGACAACAACCCAGTCAGCTGATCCCAGCAAGGATAGACCACAGCACGTTACGTCAGAACATGTACATCTCACCCCGTGCCGAAACCATCTTGCCGGATACGGACTTGCCTCTGTAGACCTCTGGTAATCCCATTTCATGAACATCCGAAATAGACACCGGTGGTATTAACAGTTAATCATGGACCGGTTGCACTCTACACAATGTCCGTTCCTATCGTTCATTTAAAAAAAATGCACCAGCCCTTTGTAGTGTGTACACAGTTATTAATGTTAATTGTTAATGTGATTGATCCTCACTCGTGTCTATCTAGCCTCACTTATAATGTCTTGTGTTCTATTACACGAGATTATATAACACTAGGTAACTATTAGACTGTTCTCATTTAGTTACTACTGTCTGATGCTGTGTGGTGCATCAGTAATCATCACTATCTTTGGTGAATCAACTTCCTTCTAGCTTTAGTTACGTTCTGTATGCAACTTTATTGATTGTTGAACTGGTGTTCTTCCGAATGGGATTGGATTCTTTCCCAAAAACTTGTTGAGTTTCCTTGGATCTGGTAGGGAACCTAGGATAGAAACAACACATCTGGTGATAGTACTAGTCACTGATCCTTTCGGCTGAGTGTAAGCCTATCACCTTGCCTAATGATCTTTAGCTAACTAGACTTAGTCATAGAGCAGATTAGCTACCCACCTAGAGCCGAATCAGGCTATGACAAAGAAAAAATCAGCAAACAGAATGCGGAACCCCGCCCACCAGGGACACCTACGGGAAGATCCCAATTATCCCTCATTACTCAATTCTCAACTAGTAAAGCTTATCAACACTTCACTAATCTATTCTTAACTAGCAGAGTTAATATCACTATTCTACTCTAACTAGTTTCCACTAACAGTGCTAATCATCACACTATAGTTTAACAAGGCCACAGTCTATATTAATTAGAACTAATATTATAATAGGTTATACCTTAAATGGCACTACTGCAGTCCTATCAATCATATCTACATCTGCCATTATAGGCACGTGTAAAATTAAGTCACTAATTAACACACGGTAGATATTATTTCCACTAAGCACTGCAGTGCCCTGGCACTCCGACTAGAGCATTTTCAAGTCCCCCTAGTTGGTCCCAACTCGGGTTTATATGGCAAACTACCAAAGTTGGCCACGTGACGTTATCCTTTATGCCCCACACAGGTGGCACATTGGCAGATCATCCCCTGTCAGGGATCCATCCCCCCTCTGGCTCCCTCAATGTTAGATTTGTCATCACTGGTTCTGACATCCAAAACAATCTAGAGAGTTACTGTCGAGTTCCAACAAAGAGTTTCGATACCAAGCTGCCAATCATGGTTTTCCAAACACGCTTACATTGTGCACGTGACGTTGTTCATGTCCGGCAGGTGTTCCACTGTTTTCAATAACACCCTCAACTTTCTGTCATGTGCTGACAGTCAAACCTCCATTCCGTCTGATGTCCGGAACTATAGATGACAAACGGAACCATTCCATATCCTGCGCGGCCAATTATATGTGATTTTAACTGTTATGAACTGCCAACGCGTTTTATCCCTTCCTTCTCACTCACCGCCAAATGTGTATATGGGCTGACCCGATGTAACCCGTGCAGCTGTGTTTACTCTGTTAGTACGACTGTTGTGGCCTAGAAAATATACGCCAAGCAAACGTCGGTATTATTATCTGGTTAACTCATGGCGAGCTCGTGACAATTGAACAGAGTAAATTCACAGTGTTTGCTAGAGTGAAGACCAATATCGAACAGTGTCTATCATTGATGACCAGCATCCTGATTGTTCGAGAGTTATCGGAGAAAGTCGTCACGTGGCCGGAGAAACATCATCTGGGTGAGGTTTTCTGTCCGGGATACACGGTGCTGTTGTGTGCTCAGCGCAGTGATGTAACAGACTTTGCTCCTGATTCACTGGTCTGATTCTACATACACCTTAGAATATTCGACGCACATTCTACACATTACACACACACATTTCTCACACACATATTCTTTGCTTTAATAAATTATTGTGTATTTATTTGTTAAAGCTAGAGTTGTTGAGTATGTTGTGTTGGGGAAGAATGAGAGGATGCATGATCCAGGGGTGAGTGAGAGTAAGAAAGAGGTGTCTACAGACTGATGGAGTTTTGTGGACGGATTCTGGTGGTTTCTCTAGGACAATAATATTGGGTTTTAAAAAAATGTGGGTGTTGATTCCCCTCACTCCAAGCACGACACTAAAGTAATAAAGGATTACTATGACAGTTATTAAGTTACGTACATAGATTTTTTTTAACATAAACACATGCACGAATACAAACAAACACACATATACATATAAACAGTGTAGGGAGGATATACGGTCTTCCCTGTTCTGCATAGGAACTGTCTGACCAGTCGCTGTGTTTCCGGGTTGCTGTTTATGTGCAGGCACTCCGTCATTGTCATTGGGTTCCCAGTTTTGACGAAGTGATCTCTCAGGTCCCTTCGCTCTCTATTGTACTTGTCGCATACTAGTAGGTAGTGTTCGATGGTGTTGTTTTCTCGGCACTCTCTGCAGTATGGGTTTTCTCTTGTGTCTTTCCAATTGCCTAGTCTGATTCACCACAGCTGTCTGTTTGCCGGTGCTTTCATGTTGGTCTTGACTTGTGGCTTGTATCTGGGTTCACCCAATACTTGGTAGGCATGACGGCCTTTAGTGCTGTCTCGCCACTGTTGCCTCCATTCCTTGAGATTGTAGTTTTTCACTATATTCTTCCCTTCTACTTTACCTAGGCCTGTGCAGATTTGATTAGTGCTGGTTATTCCCCGTTTCGCCGCTCTGTCTGCCTGTTCGTTTACCGGGATACCCCTGTAAGCTGGTATCCATCCGATGGTGACTTGGCATCCCATGTACCTGAGGTATTTCCTCTTTTATGTCGGGGTCTGTTGCCTCTATTGAAGTTCCCGAGCGTTTGTACTGATGACAGGGAGTCTGTTAACATACACAGTCTCAGTGGTGGGTTTTCGGCTGCGATCTCTAGAATTTTCATTATGGCAACCAGTTCGGCCGTGCATACTGCTGTCTGGTCTGTTAGTTTGAACTGTCTCTTCAACTTAAAGTCTGGGACCACTACTCCTGCTCCTACCTCTCCCTGTTCGTTTTTGGACCCGTCTGTGTATATTATGAGGTTGTCCTTACTGATTTCTTGTATGTATTCCTCGGCCGCGTCTCTTGCATCTGTGTCCTCCGTGTCCTTGGTGATGGACTTTGCTAGACTACAGTCAGTGAATGGGACTGTTAGTTCCCATGGTGGGATTGTTGGCTTGAACCGTCTTGTCTGTTTCAGGGTCTCTGCTAGCTCAGTTACTTCCTTCATCTTCTCTGCTGCTTCCCATCCTGCCGGTCTTTGCAGTTTTGCTATTGGGATGCCCCCCCCCCCCTTTTTTTTTTTTTTTTGCTGTTGTTGTCACTGAACGTTTGGTATCCAGGGTGGTTTTTGTATTGTGCTACCTTTAGCCAGTAATTATACGTCAGCTGTTTACGCCTCAGATTCAGTGGGAGAACACCCAGTGCTACCTCCATGGCTTCTCTGGGTGTCTTTTTTCCAGCACCCATGTTGGTGTTTAGTGCTTGGGTCTGTATGGTGTCTAGTTTCCTCTTGTTGGCTTCTGATGCTGAGTCGTACACAATGCTGCCATATTCTAGCTTGCCCCTGATTTATAGAACATCAACATTGTTTGGGTGTGGGCACTCCAACCGTTACCTTTTATCACCACATGGCTTTACAGTACTGGTCTATTTATAGCCATTCATAATCACACTGTTTCGGAATTTTTTTTTAAACGACCACATTCGGAATTTGGCCGAAGGTTCGGGAGCTAGCAACATGGCAGCCGGGTCACGTGATATTGGTTGCGAATGCCCGATAACGACATCGAATCAAAGCAGCTAGTAATAGTATTCCCACATGCACACCGTTAGTTATTGTTGTTTGTCCATCAAGAATGATGGTGACCATTCATTTCATCCATTGGGGTTGAAAGTTTGGAGCCGTGAGTTCTAAGATGGCTGATAAGGCCTATTTTGGCTCGAAATGTTCTTTGACAATGTGGACAAAGAATGCTTGACGTTTCTGGAGGAGGATTTCCTGCTGTGGTTTTTCTGTCCTGCTTTTTCTTCACAGCTCTTGCAGTCCTGGTTGCCTCATACGTGACTGCACCCTTGCGTAATGATGCACGCCACGAATTTCGGTCTCTGGCTGCAGTCTCCCAGGTGTCATGATGAATTCCAAAAACATTCAGTGAGATTTTCAGTGTCTTTAAAGCGTTTCCTCTGGCCGCCTTGGGAGCGTTTACCACAACGCAACTCACCGTAAAAAAATTCGTTTAAGGAGCCTGTGATCTGGCATGCGAGTCAAGTGACCAGCCCAGCAAATCTGATTCTTCATTAGTATAGTGTGGATACTGGGCATGGACGCTCTTCTAGGATTTCAGTGTCTGTGATCTTGTCTTGCCATTTAATCTTCAGTAGCTTCCTAAGGCAGACTGTGTGGAAGTGGTTTAATTTTCTAGCGTCGCTGATAAACAGTCAAGGTTTCACAAGCATATAGCAGTGTGGATAATAAAACTGCTTTGTAGACTTTTAGCTTTGTTTGCAGGCTTATTCCAATTCTGTCCCATACATTCTCGTACAGTCTATCAAAGACCGCGCTGGCCTTGGAGATTCTTGCATTCATTTCATCATCAATTGTGGCAGCTTGTGGCACAGTGCTGCCTATATAGGTGAATTTGTCCATAACACTTAGTCTATGACCATTCACTTTGATATTCGACACAGTGTGATTACTCCCTGGAACTGGCTGGTGCATAACTACAGTCTTCTCCAAATTGATATTGAGCCCAAAGTTGGCACAGGCTTGTGAGAAAGCTGAAACATTATGTTGCATGTCCGCCTCTGAGTTGGCGTATAGAGCGCAATCATCAGCAAACAGGAGCTCTCTGACGGTGTCGCTGTCAATTTTGGTTTTAGCCCACATACACACCACTAGTAGATCCACATACACTCCACTAGAAAGCCCATATACACCTCTAGTATTCCCACATACACACCACTATTAGGCCCACATACACACTACTAGTGGGTCCACAAACACACCACTAGTAAGAGCACATACACTCTACATACACACCACTAGTAGGCCCATATACACACCACTAGTATTCCCACATACACATCACTAGCATTCCCACATACACACCATTAGTAGGCCCACATACACACCACTAGTAGGCTCACATACACGCCACTAGTAAGCCCACATACACACCACTAGTAGGCCGACATTCACACCACTAGTAGGCCCACATACACGCCACTAGTAGGCCCACATACACACCACTAGTAGGCCCACATACACACCACTAGTAGGCCCACATACACACCACTAGTAGGCCCACATACACACTACTAGCGGGCCCACATACACACTACTAGCGGGCCCACATACACACCATCAAGACAAGCTAGAGGTACGGCATGAAGCCCATATTTTCCCAGAAAGAGCTGCACACAAGCACACAATATGCTCTCGCTCACTCTCTCGAAACCCTGGAATCTACCCGCAGAAGCCACACTGTATAGCTGTGCAGGCTATTCTTCTTCTTCTTCTTCTTCTTCTTCTTCTTCTTCTTCTTCTTCTTCTTCTTCTTCTTCTTCTTCTTCTTCTTCTTCTTCAGCGTTCCGAGCCATTGAGGTTCTTTGCTGCAGATACAATCCGTCTCCATTCGTCTCTCTGGTGGACCTTCTCTTGCCAGTCGTTGATTCCAAGTGCTTGTAGGTCTGTATATGTATTATCTCTCCACCGTCTTCTTGGTCTACCTCGGGGTCTATGGTCATTTATTTCCTGAGTGTAAGCGAGTTTTGTTTCCCTATTATCTTCCATTCTTTCTATATGACCCAGCCATTGTAGTCTATTAGCCTTCATGATACCAGTGATTAGCGGGGACTTAAACAGATCATAAATGTCTTTGTTACTTCTTCTTTTCCACGCTCCACTTTGTGTATCCCTAATGGGTCCAAAGATGCGTCTTAAAACTTTGTTCTCAAAGGTTTGTAACAAGGCTTCGTCTCCTTTCATTGTACTCCAGGTTTCATAGCCATACAGCACAACTGGTCTGATCAGTGTTTTGTATATTGTGATTTTGGTGTTACGAGATAGCGCATTTGATTTTAGTAGATGTTGTAGTGCATAGTATATCTTATTTCCAGAGTTGATTCTAGTTTGTATTTCTTCCCTTATGAGGTTGGAGCAGTTGAAGATTGTACCCAGGTATTTGTATGTTTCCGTTCTTTTAATGGTCATATTATCTATTTGTATGTGGCCAGAGTTTTTAGCCATTCCGTCTCTTGAAATTACCATATATTCTGTC
This sequence comes from Cepaea hortensis, assembly GCA_963921405.1. Lineage (NCBI taxonomy): Eukaryota > Metazoa > Mollusca > Gastropoda > Stylommatophora > Helicidae > Cepaea > Cepaea hortensis. The sequence continues at coordinate 68,608,224 of OY992886.1, forward strand.
TTATCTTGGTTGATAACCAGCCCCATCTGTTGGGCTTTTTCCTTTAAGTGAGTCAATATTTCCAATGTCTTTTGTTCACTTTGCCCTATAATATCCATATCATCTGCATAACCAAGCAGCTTGGATGTTCCTCCAATATCACGTTCCTCCTTTACCTTCCTTACAACTTTCTCTAGAGCCAGATTGAAGAGTAGCGGCGATAGGTGCAAGCTATTGTTTGCTTAAATTCACTCAGGAAATACACTGTGGTTTCTGTGTTTAATATCACCCAAGGAAGACACTGTTTGTGGCTTCTGTGTTTAAATTCACTCAGGGAAGACACTGTTTATGGCTTCTATGTATAATATCACTCAGGCAAGACACTGTTTGTGGCTTCTATTTTTAAATTCACTCAAGGAAGACACTGTTTGTGGCTTCTATGTTTAATATCAAACAGGGATGACATTGTTTGTGGCTTCTATGTTTAAATTCACCCAGGAAAGACACTGTTTGTGGCTTCTATGTTTAAATTCACCCAGAGAAGACACTGTTTGTGGCTTCTATGTTTAATTTCACCCAGAGAAGACACTGTTTGTGGATTCTATATTTATATTCACTCAGTGAATACACTTTTGTGGCTTTTATGTTTACAATCACCCAGAGAAGACACTGTTTGTGGCTTCTGTGTTTAAATTCACTCCGGGAAGACACTGTTTGTCGCTTATGTTTATATTCACTTAGGAAAGACACTGTTTGTGGCTTCTGTGTTTAAATTCACCCAGGGAAGACACTGTTTGTGGCTTCTATGTTTAATATCACCCAGAGAAGACACTGTTTGTGGATTATATATTTATATTCACTCAGTGAATACACTTTTGTGGCTTTTATGTTTACAATCACCCAGAGAAGACACTGTTTGTGGCTTCTGTGTTTAAATTCACTCCGGGAAGACACTGTTTGTGGCTTATGTATATATTCACTTAGGAAAGACACTGTTTGTGGCTTCTGTGTTTAAATTCACTCAGGGAAGACACTGTTTGTGGCTTCTATGTTTAAATTCACTCAGGGAAGACACTGTTTGTGGCTTCTGTGTTTAATATCACACAGGGAAGACACTGTTTGTGGCTTCTATGTTTAAATTCACTCAGGGAAGACATTGTTTGTGGCTTCTATGTTTAAATTCACCCAGGGAAGACACTGTTTGTGGCTTCTATTTTTAAATTTACTCAAGGAAGACACTGTTTGTGGCTTCCATGTTTAATATCAAACAGGGATGACACTGTTTGTGGCTTCTATATTTAAATTCACCCAGGAAAGACACTGTTTGTGGCTTCTGTGTTTAAATTCACCCAGAGAAGACACTGTTTGTGGCTTCTATATTAAATTCACCCAGGAAAAACACTGTTTGTGGCTTCTATGTTTAAATTCACCCAGAGAAGACACTGTTTGTGACTTCTATGTTTAAATTCACCCAGAGAAGACACTGTTTGTGACTTCTATGTTTAAATTCACCCAGAGAAGACACTGTTTGTGGTTTCTGTGTTTAAATTCACCCAGGGAAGACACTGTTTGTGGCTTCTGTGTTTAAATTCACTCAGGGAATACACTGTTTGTGGATTTTCTATTTACAATCACCCAGAGAAGACACTGTTTGTGGCTTGTGTTTAAATTCACTCAGGGAAGACACTGTTTGTGGCTTCTATGTTTAATATCACCCAGGGAAGACACAGTTTGTGGCTTCTGTGTTTAAATTCACTCAGGGAAGACACTGTTTCTGACTTCTATGTTTACAGTCACTCAGGGAAGACACTGTTTGCGGCTGTGTTTAAATTCACTCAGAGAAGACATTGTTTGTGGCTTGTGTTTAAATTCACTCAAAGAAGACACTGTTTATGGCTTCTATGTTTAATATCACACAGGGAAAACACTGTTTGTGGCTTCTATGTTTAAATTCACTCAGGGAAGACACTGTTTGTGGCTTCTATGTTTACATTCACTCAGGGAAGACACTGTTTGTGGCTTCTATGTTTACAGTCACTCGGAGAAGACACTGTTTGTGGCTATGTTTAAATTCACTCAGAGAAGACACTGTTTGTGGCTTCTATGTTTAAATTCACTCAAGGAAGACACTCTTTATGGCTTCTATGTTTAATATCACACAGGGAAGGCACTGTTTGTGGCTTGTGTTTAAATTCACTCAGGGAAGACACTGTTTGTGGCTTCTATGTTTACATTCACTCAGGGAAGGCACTGTTTGCCGTTTCTGTGTTTAAATTCACTCAGGGAATACACTGTTTGTTGCTGGCCTGGGGTGCAAAATTTCTTCAGTCATCCATTTCTTAGATCAACTATCTTTAATTTTGGAATAGTTGTATATGCCACCAAACTGATTGAAGTCTTCAATATTTCCCATTGTTCATCCACATCTTTAAATAGGATCTCTAGATCAGACAACATATAAAATCTGTTCTTTACTTCTATATTGATTGATTGATTGATCTAGTAACCGAAATCACAGCATTCGGGGCATTCCCATAGCCGCTCCGTCCCCACCCTCAGCAGCCAGCGAAGAGTTCCAACACCAATAGTACCAGTAGCAATCTGATTATATGTCCGTCTCGCTTTTCCTCTGAGCGTTGAGCGTCGAGCGTCACTCCTCGCTGCCCCATTCTTGCCAGACTATGATGATCCATTTGCTCCTCCGAGGTGTACATGTGCTCCCACAAGGTCGCAACCACGTCTGCCTTGTCATGCACCAATGCTCCGCCAAATTTTGCAGAGAAAGCCAATCTGTCCGCCTATTCATTCCCCAGCACACCGGCATGCCCCGGAGAAAAGATCCAGGCGATACTTGCCACCCGTGACCACCGAAGCGAAGCAATCCACTCTGCACGAAGCATGCCTGTCCTCACCTTTCTCAGCATGCTTTCTGAGTCAGTTACAATCACAATGTGTGTGTATCGTATTCTCGATCCAGCGGAAAGCTGCAGTGACCGCCTCCACCTCCATTCTTAAGCTAGATGTGGTGGTATCATATGCCACGCTCTCGTGCACCAAACGTCGACCATTAGCTTTTGCTATGAACCCCCAGGCACTTCTCCTACCTCTCGACACCGAACCATCTGTGTAGATAATCACACCACCCGAGCGAGCATTATCCTGAATTAGTTGCTGGATTTCCACTTCCGTGGCCCCTGCTGGCCACTCCCGGCTCAGTGTGATTATAACACTGCACAATTCTGACTGCTCCGCAGGCACTAAGACCCACTCCTCTCTTCGCCTAATGTTCTCCAAGATGCATACCTGTGTGATCGTATCCTCTGCCTGAGCCATACATGATTTCCCTCTTATCAGTCTCTGACCCTTAACTGTGTAAAGGGCCTCATGCAACGGGTGATCTGTGTCTGCAGCTACACTAAGGTATGCCTTCGCTTGCATCACATTGAGCTGTCAAGGAGCTGAATGAGAGGACAGAAGTAATAGGAGGATAGAAGTTAGGGATAAGACTAAGACAGGATAGAGATAACATCCCTTAACAGGGAATAGAGAATAAAGGGACAGAAGTAGAAGGTAGAACTCTTAAGCAGTTCTCCGAAAGGACACGCACGTGTCATAAGTAGGACATTGTAGGACATGACAGGAATTTACTCCCAGGTTAGAGTAGAAGACGCTGTTCACGGAAAGTACCCGTAAACAGCATTAACTCGAGCACAGTAACTAGTGACAGGCTACTGAGCTGCGTGCTAGGTAACACAGCACGCAACCTTGCTGACGCACGAGGATTCACAGGTCCGCAGCTGGACAACGCTGCAAAGCTAGCCAGACGGTACTGGACAGTTGAGGAGACAAGTCGATGTATTTACCCTGACCACTGTGTGGTTTGCAGGGCACAGTAGTGTAGTGACTTAAGCTAGAATTAGGACAGATAGAGATTGTGCTTAGTATTGTATTGATTGTGATAATGTGCATATATGAATGTTCATGTGAGCTCGTGGAGCCGAATGTATTTTGTACGCAATAAAGCGACTTTACCCTTTGTACACCTACGAGTTGATATTCGTGAGGTACAAATGAAGAATCCCTGTATGCCTGTATAAACTAGGTTGCTGACAGGCGGGATTATTCTGGTGTCAGAAGTGGGCCTTTAACGTGCCCACTATAAATAATATTTGAAAACTACCCACGGAATTATTCTGGTGTCAGAAAGTGGGCCTTGAACCTACCTATTATTATGTACAGTATTATTCTGGTGTCAGAAAGTGGGCCTTGAACCTACCTAAGATCACAATAATTAATTCGGGATTCTCCCCCGATGTGTCTCCACCTTGCCGTGGTGGGGGAGCTTGCGTGTCCCATCGACCCCATGTGCTTGCCGATGGGTGAAAAACTACATATCGGACAGCATATGGGATAGGGACCAGACTAAGAGAGACACAACCTGCTGCTCTGCAGGTGAGACTGAGGATAGCAGTCCAAAATTTAAATTGGGCGCACGAAGGCAGAAGTTCTTGGTCCGGACAAAACACTAAAGGCTCCCTGTCGAGGGCTGTGGCTGAACGCCTCTAAGCCACAAACCCTCGGACCTGAGAGCCGGGCCGATAGCCACCTCTCGAAAAATAAAGGCGTGATACTGAGCAAGCTACATGCTCAGGTCTGATAGAAGTTCGAAGGCTCTCAGCTGGGGGATATGAGAGATTCCCGGATGAGAGGCCAGGCCGTTTCTCGTTCACCGCTGCACGAAGGTAAGGTGCTGATCCGGCAGCACAAGTAGCCTACCTCGTGAGCGAGTACAAAAAGTCAAAAAGTGCCCCAGTCGAAGAAAGTGGCTGCGAAAACTGTATCTAACTCATAGAGAGTGTAGACAAAAGTGGAAGAACGTCTCAATGCTGCAAAATGGAACGCACGGCGAGCGAACCTATTGCGTGGTCCGAAGCGTGGGTGTCGCTTGCAGTCTGACCGTCCCTGGTGTGTGCTTGAGCGATCAGTGGCAAACGAGTTGCCCAACACATGGAAGTGAGGAACTAAAGCAGCCATGAGCAGGACGTGGCAACTCCTCGGGTGAGCCCAGTCACAGAGCAATATGTGCCGGCTCTGCAATTATGGAAGCCTCCTTGGATAGCGAGGGAATGCTCATGGTCTGCCCCTGCCTTCCCTTGAGGGCCGACCACGATGTCGTTCGTCGTTCTATCTTGACCAGCTGAGATGTTAGCGACATCACAACAGTCCAACGTGCCTCGAAACCAGAGGATGGCTAACCTCATTAAAAAATGCCCGCTGGAAGTCGGAAGTGTCGTCCTACCGGTGGCAAACTAAAAATTGACACTACGCAATTACGTCCGAGTGAAATGTCTCGTCCGAATGTCTCTCGTGCTAGGAACAGCTCTGACTACCTAGTTTCCGAATGCCGCTCTTGTTCGGAACAGCTCTGACTGGGTAGTTTTCCAAATGTCTGTTGAGCCTGGAAAAGCTCTGATGGGCGCAACGACAAGCACATGTCCGAAAACTCGCTGAGTGGATGCCGTCTGCAAACCTGTCTGGTTTGTGCGGGAATGACCCGGGGAAACGAAATGACCAATATATTGAAGTGAGGATTTAAAGCAGCCATGAGCAGGACGTGACGATCTCCCTCGGTGAGCCCAGATCCAGGGCGTTATGTGTTGGCCCTGCAACTATGGAAGCAACCTTGGATGGCGGAAAATGCTATGGACTGTCCCTGCCTTCCTTTGAGGGATGACCGTTGTCTTCGACCGTTCCACCTTGGCCAGCATGGTTGCAGATGGCGCCACAAAAGTGAGAGTCTCCCAGGAATGCTACCTGGTCAAAAATGTACGCTAAAGTCGATGTGTTGGCCTACGGGTTTCGGCCCAAGGGCGCATAACAGACACACCGCAATCACATCTGAAAAAACACTCAGGATGAACGAAAAGAAGAAGAAGAATTCGGGATTCTTCTGGTGTCAGAAGTGGGCCTTTAACGTGCCCACTATAAATAATATTTGAAAACTTTAACGAGGATTATTACTACCCACTATAAATATCAATTAAAAAGTACCCACAGTATTATTATGGTATCAGAAATGTTACTATAAAGATTGATTGAAAGCTAACCACAGTATTATTGTGGTGTTAGAAACGATCATTGCAATTAGCGAGAGAGCACAATCAGAAAAAGGAGATGCATGCTGAATAGTCACACAGAAATTGAGAAAGGAAAGTGGTTATGTCAAGTTACCACTAAGAATTGAAATCGAAGAAATACTTACGGATTACAGTTGTAGCTCAGTCAGTAACCGAGAAAATTAAAGACAAGACGACATTAGACGGACGACCGACGATTCATTCATTGATTCATTCAATCATTCATATCATTCATATCATTCATATCACATTTCTGTTTTCCATTCTGGGGGAATTGTGACATAAATAACTAATAACATCATGTATTTACCAATAAATTCTGTATATTAATTGTTACTGCTCTGCATAACAGGATGTAACGTAGTAGCGAGCAGAACGACATTACAAACGAAGAAAGAGTGAAACATCCCAAGTCATCGAGCAAACTGCGAAATCAGATGAGTACCATTACAGTTTTGATAACGTTGATTAACGACGCATCTTATTATCTTTGAAATTGTACTGTAAATAATTATATATATCATTCAATATTCTTGTTCTCAGTGCCATTGGTGTATAAACATAAACAGCTAAAATGTCAACACTCAGTGAATTTATCCAAGCTGGGAAAGATCTAGGATTTAGTGGGGATAAACTAGAACAATGGGCTAAAAAGGAGTACAAAGAATACACAGATAAGAAAGCAATAAGTGATAAAGAAGCAAAACATGCTGAGAGAGACGAACGAGAGCGAGAAAGACAACATCAGAAAGAACTGGCAGAATTAAGTGAAGCCACCAAACAGAAAGAATTAGCTGAAACAACCAAACAGAAAGAAATCGAGTCACAAACACAATTAAAGATTAAGGAAATGGAAATTGATTCTCAGGCTCAGATTGCTACCACAAAATTAAAGAGTCACGAGGAAGAGAATAAATTCCATAAATATAAAGGGTTAGTGAAGCCCTATTGCCAAGGGGATTCAATCTCCGCATGGACTGAAAATATCAAGATCCAACTCAAATTCCAGGAGGTACCAATGAAGGATTAGGCAATGATCTATTGTAAGAACTTGTCTGGGGAGCCCTTAAAAGTAATTGAATCAATTCCACCCGAGTTAAGAAATAATTACCAATACATACATGACCGGATCATGCAACATTTTTTGCTTGAAGCCCCGGGATATCAGATCCAGTATTCCAAGCTTAAACCCAAATCTACTGAAACTTTCATAGATTACGTTTCAAATGTTCAAAGTATTTTTAATAAATGGCTGAACGCGGCAAAAATAGGAAAATATTTTGAGAAATTAAGGGATCTGATGGTAATGGACAAAATTATCTCCACTGTTCCAACTCCCTTCGCGAAGTTCTTGCAACAAGCCGACATTGAATCACTTGAACAACTCGAAAAACGTGGGTCGGCTTATTTTTCTTCTAACAGAGACGTTTTTAAGACATCGATAGAGGAGTCAGAAATTTCGGCATTTGCCAAAAATCAAACAAGAAAACCTCCCAGTCAAAAACCATTTCAAATAAAAGATAGGCAAAAATCAAAGCCACCTCAGTGTATGTATTGTCGTTTTTTCCATCATGAATTTTCTACGTGCGATAAAAATCCTTCGTACCCGTCACACCTGGAAATGATGATTAAGAAGCAAGAGAACAAAAGAAACACGTACAGACGTGCCGTTAACTGCTTCTTTTGCCTTTCTTTCGGGCATTATAGTGCTAAATGTCCGGGACGGCAGAGATTGAGAGCCAGCAATGCTGTACTTATTGATACCTCGTCTGAAAGTGGGAGCGAGCACGAAAGTGAGAATGAAGAAGTGTTACCATTCAGTCAGTGTGAGAATGTGGCAGCTGCTAGTGATATCTTAAATTTCGATAAACGTAATACTTGACACCAATTCTATGAAGATGGGATACTTAAATGTGGGCACATTGTACCGTTCTCTAGCGAGAACGCCAACGCAGTCATCGCCTCCAGAGGCAATTTAGTGTTCCACGATGCAATGGTTAATGACCAACCATGCCAATGTTTATTAGATAGCAGGAGTACATTAATCGGTTTGAGGAAAGAACTGGCCAAACCAGAGGATTATACGGGCGGCTTTGTTAAATGCCGTACCTTTTCGGGTAACATTGAAAAATACCCACTAGCAAAAGCCCGTATAAACACCCCGATCCTTTCCGGCACATTCACATGCGCCATTTTACACAACCCATGTACAGACCTGATTCTTGGATGCCTACCAGTGCTGAAAAACTGCACCGCAAAAGAGATATTAGCCTGGAGAGAAACCAATAAGGCTAATGCGGTGACCAGGTCAGAAACGCAGAAACAACAAGATTACCTGCAGGAAGAAATGCTACAACTAGTAACACCTAGTGGTACAATAAGTAACACCACAAGACAAAATTTTATAGAGGCGCAACGCGCCGACCCAACTATCTCACCCTATTTAAAGTTTCTGGGAGAGAAGCCAAAAGTGACCAAAAACGCGTCATGGTATTTTAAACTTCAGAATGGTATTCTCATGAGAAATTATACCACAAATAACCATGAAATTCAGCAGACGGTGCTACCTGTAAAACACCGACAAACCGTGTTAAAAATTGCACACGACTCACCGTTTGCTGGACATTTAGGCTACGACAAGACTAGAGCCAGAATTCTAGCCCATTTTTACTGGCCGAAATTTTTTAGTGATATTAAAACTTTTTGTCGTTCGTGTACCATTTGTCAACAGTTGGTAAGAAAGGGAAAGCATGTAACAGCAGAGGTCAAACCATCAACATTGGCCTCTAGACCTTTTGAAAGTGTAGCGGTAGATATTGTTGGACCCCTAAATCAGGTGTCGAACAAAGGAAACCGTTTTATTTTAACTTTGGTAGATCTCTGTTCGAGGTGGGTAGAGGCGGTGCCCCTAAAATATATCACCTCCAAAGATGTAGCTAACGTCTTTTTGCACCTGTTTTCCCGATTCGGATTTCCTCGTACCATTCTATCGGATCGGGGAACGCAGTTTATATCAGCTGCTACGCAAGCTCTTACCAAATTGCTAGGGATTAAGCAACATTTCACCACGGCCTACCACCCTGCCAGCAATGGAATTATAGAGAAGATTAACGGCGATTTAAAACACATGCTGGCTAAGGTGACAGCAGAGAACCCATCTGATTGGGATATATTGTTACCACCAGTGCTGTTCGCCTACCGAGAAATTCCGCACTCACGTACGGGTTTCTCCCTATTTGAATTAATATATGGGGCTAACCCACGTGGACACCTCATGATTTACCATCAGTTAATTACGAACACCTCAGATAATCCAACACCAGTAACACCTTATGAAATGGTGACGGAAACACGCAACAAAATCATGAAAGCGTGTGTAATAGCTAAATCATCTTTGGAGAGAAAAGGACAAATCTACCGGCATTACGCAAACAAAGGTGCCCAAACCTTACACCTCGAACCAGAATAAGAGGTACTACTTCTATTGCCAGACAAACGTAACTTACTAATAACATCGTGGCAAGGGCCATTCAAAGTGGTGCGAAAGATATCAGATGTCGACTATGAAATATCGATAAACCGAAAATTAAAGATATTCCATATCAACATGCTGAAACTGTATTTTTCAAGACGAGAGGAACAGACCACAGACGAACAGGGCGCATCTACACCAATCAATCGGACGACAGACGAACATATCGCAACTACACTAAGTAGTTCGACAGAAGACGACGACAATGCAACCACACTTAGCCAGGAAACAGAACACGCACTTAGTACCACCACAGTACTTAACCAAACAGAAGACGACGACATGGAACTACCAGTTCCAACAGTGGACATGACAACGACAATTGACAGCATACATATAGAACCAAAACTTACAGACGAGCAGAAACAGCAGACAATAGCATTAGTAACCGAGTACAAAGACATTTTTTCTGACATTCCAGGTAGGACTGACAGAATCTAACACTCCATTCTTCTATCTGACTACACTCCTATAAAATGCCGACCTTATTCCATACCTTTAAATTATAGGCAAAAGCTCGACAAGGAAATTCTTGATCTTGAAGCGAGTGGAATAATTCTGAAGTCTCAGTCGGAATATTCTTTTCCTATTGTCCTGGTCAAAAAGAAGGACTTTACCATCCGTCTCTGCGTAGATTATAAGAAATTAAATAGTGTAACTAAGGTAGACGCAGAACCTATCCCCTCTTGCGAAGATCTCATCTTAAACATGGCAACATCCATGATCTTCTCTAAACTTGACCTAACGAAAGGGTATTGGCAGGTCCCGATGAGCAAAAATTATATTCATTTAACTGCCTTCTCAACACCTCTAGGTCTTTATGAGTGGCGATTTCTCCCTTTTGGCCTTCGGAATGCGCCCGCCACATTTGTACGCCTTATTAGGGATCTATTGCATGGAGTAACGAATACTGAGACATATATAGACGACATATGTATTCATACTGCAGACTGGACCACACATCTATAGAAACTAAGACATGTCTTTGAGAGAATAAAACTATTCGGTCTTACAGTGAAACCGACAAAAGTGGAGTTGGGACTGGAAGAAATTGACTTCCTTGGCCACATCATCACAAAAGGCCAACTGAAAACGGATAATAAAATTGTTACAAAAATTTTAAACCTCACCATGCCGACCACCAAAAAGCAGGTGAGAAGTTTACTTGGTCTGGTAAACTACTATAACAAATTCATCCCAAATTTAGCTGAGATTAGCAGCATTTTTTTCAAACTTGTTGAAAGCTTCTGTAAAAAATTAATGTAAACGATGCTGAGTTAATTAACGCTTTATCAAAACTTAAGCATATGTTTAGCGATGTGCCAATATTACGCTTACCTAATCCAAACCTCACGTATTTTCCTAGGACAGACGCGAGTGCTGTATCCATTAATGGCGTACTAGGTCAACATTATGATGGGATTTTCCATCCGATCATCTACGTAAGCCGGAAGATCACACCAACGGAGTCTAAGTATGGAGTCTCTGAATTGGAAGCGTTAAGTATCATTTACTGTGTCCGTAAGCTTCATAGGATTTTGGCAGGGACACATTTTGTCATCGAGACTGACAACTCACCACTCACCGTCATGGAGTCAGGAGTCCACAGAAACAACCGTATTTATAGATGGTCTCTGATACTCCAAAACTACTCTTTTACCATCAAGCACATTAAGGGTAAAATGAACTTACTTGCCGACACTCTGAGCAGACCCTCTGACGTCGATATACCTGAGTTACCGCAGAGGAATGATCCAACAGCACCATAGTCATTGACACTATATTTACTCTGTGTCCAGACTGGTGTGTTAAAGACACGATAGTACTCATAAATGTGTGTGTCGCCGTAAAGTACAGTGTGCATATAACTGTGTCATTACAAATTAAAACGGACAAGCACATCATAAACTTGCTACGCCGTCACTGTATTAAATATTCGACACGGAAGTAAGTCAACAGACAGACACGACCCAGGATCTGCGCGAAGAATATCAGACATTGTAAATAACATTCCTAAATAGATTGATATTCAACTTCAAGGAACGCGACTTCACCATCAGACCTGGAATTAATTAGTGTAAATAGTGTATTAAATACAAATATATTGTGATATGTAGTACAACATGCTTTTATTGCAGTTGCAGGTTCTATGATATCTTTGTTAGTGTAACATAAATGATAGAAACATCCCCATTTTGTTTTGTCCATAGCAAATTAACAACATTTACTTGCTAAATCTCATTTACATTTATCTAGGAATTGATAGAATCGAAACTAGTAAAGTATATCCATGGATCTCATAAATACATTAGGAACTCATCATTAATTAAGTACATTTTAAGATAACCTAGTTATTTAAATCATTACTTAAATTAGTACCATTAATTTAAATTAACATCATCATATTTACAAATACATTAAAGTAAATAACACATTTCACCCCATTTCATTCATTTAGTTAGATTAGTTCCCTTAGTTAGTTTAGCTCAGCTCACGAAAGTAGAATAGAATAGTTAGATTAGTCAGCAGACCCAGGATTGATTACAAACAATCCTTACAATATGTGAATATTTCTGTACATAACATGACTAGTGCAAAAACTTATCACAGTCATGCGGCTCTACAACTCTGCAAACTGAGCCTAAATTTATTGTACAAATACTTTTTTTTCAATGAATTTCTTGTTCATGACAGTATATTAAGAACATGATAGTGGTTTCTTTTAAACTAATGTGGAGTGAATGTGTGAGCAAGAGGAGAGAGAAAGAAATTGAGTGACTGGATTGGATACAGATGAGCGAAACACTAGTGCGAGGTTTTTCCGCACAGCGCGAGTTTTTCTAGTTCGTCTCTGTTCCATTTGTGTAACACACGTGGTGTCTATTTTTATGAGTGTGATTGCCATAAATACATTACAGGTAAGGAAACATATTTTAAGCTTCCTAAACCGGCTAAGCAGTCATGAATCAGGCATACGCACTCATTTGTGACTGCAATAAACCGTTCTATGGCGCTTGAAAAATAACATTCAACTAAATTATAGACACACATGTTTGTAATTTAAACATACTTTAACTATAAACAAACACGCAAACAACCAGGAATACTTTCAGATTAACATGCAAACAGCATTGACTGGAAGGGGGCTTAACTCTGAACAGGGGACATTACAGACTTACGAAACTCTGTTATAACATTGAAAGATGTCTTCACAAACGGGAGTTAGATAGGTGAACACTAGCACACACAGCATGTAAACGAGTTGGATTTACATTATATGGGAGCATGAATATTATTCATGTATTGTACCCATAACAGGGACAATTTGTCCGGGTTGTCAGTTAATTGGCAATTTGAGAAGTAGGTCTTTACGACAACAGGCTTTGGTTCGAACAACTCCCAGAAGTATAATGGGAAAGGAGCATTGGCTCTAGCCAACAATACAGTTGTGTTGTGGTAATAAATAGCCAGTGGAGTCATACAACAGTGTGACATCAGACAGTAGAAGTCAGTCATCATACCCAGAGCATAATTAACAAACTCAACCAGCTCTTGACAAAATTAGACAGACCTAATTTTTAATGCAACCAATTGCGTCACACCCATAACCTAAAGTTGGTGACGCAACACAGACGGGAGGAGAGTATGTCAAGGAGCTGAATGAGAGGACATAAGTAATAGGAGGATAGAAGTTAGGGATAAGACTAAGACAGGATAGAGATAACATCCCTTAACAGGGAATAGAGAATAAAGGGACAGAAGTAGAAGGTAGAACTCTTAAGCAGTTCTCCGACAGGACACGCACGTGTCATAAGTAGGACATTGTAGGACATGACAGGGATTTACTCCCAGGTTAGAGTAGAAGACGCTGTTCACGGAAAGTACCCGTAAACAGCATTAACTCGAGCACAGTAACTAGTGACAGGCTACTGAGCTGCGTGCTAGGTAACACAGCACGCAACCTTGCTGACGCACGAGGATTCACAGGTCCGCAGCTGGACAACGCTGCAAAGCTAGCCAGACGGTACTGGACAGTTGAGGAGACAAGTCGATGTATTTACCCTGACCACTGTGTGGTTTGCAGGGCACAGTAGTGTAGTGACTTAAGCTAGAATTAGGACAGATAGAGATTGTGCTTAGTATTGTATTGATTGTGATAATGTGCATATATGAATGTTCATGTGAGCTCGTGGAGCCGAATGTATTTTGTACGCAATAAAGCGACTTTACCCTTTGTACACCTACGAGTTGATATTCGTGAGGTACAAATGAAGAATCCCTGTATGCCTGTATAAACTAGGTTGCTGACAGGCGGGATTATTCTGGTGTCAGAAGTGGGCCTTTAACGTGCCCACTATAAATAATATTTGAAAACTACCCACGGAATTATTCTGGTGTCAGAAAGTGGGCCTTGAACCTACCTATTATTATGTACAGTATTATTCTGGTGTCAGAAAGTGGGCCTTGAACCTACCTAAGATCACAATAATTAATTCGGGATTATTCTGGTGTCAGAAGTGGGCCTTTAACGTGCCCACTATAAATAATATTTGAAAACTTTAACGAGGATTATTACTACCCACTATAAATATCAATTAAAAAGTACCCACAGTATTATGATATCAGAAATGTTACTATAAAGATTGATTGAAAGCTAACCACAGTATTATTGTGGTGTTAGAAACGATCATTGCAATTAGCGAGAGAGCACAATCAGAAAACGGAGATGTATGGTGAATAGTCACACAGAAATTGAGAAAGGAAAGTGGTTATGTCAAGTTACCACTAAGAATTGAAATCGAAGAAATACTTACGGCTTACAGTTGTAGCTCAGTCAGTAACCGAGAAAATTAAAGACAAGACGACATTAGACGGACGACCGACGATTCATTCATTGATTCATTCAATCATTCATATCATTCATATCATTTATATCACATTTCTGTTTTCCATTCTGAGGGAATTGTGACATAAATAACTAATAACATCATGTATTTACCAATAAATTCTGTATATTAATTGTTACTGCTCTGCATAACAGGATGTAACGTAGTAGCGAGCAGAACGACATTACAAACGAAGAAAGAGTGAAACATCCCAAGTCATCGAGCAAACTGCGAAATCAGATGAGTACCATTACAGTTTTGATAACGTTTATTAACGACGCATCTTATTATCTTTGAAATTGTACTGTAAATAATTATATACATCATTCAATATTCTTGTTCTCAGTGCCATTGGTGTATAAACATAAACAGCTAAAATGTCAACACTCAGTGAATTTATCCAAGCTGGGAAAGGTCTAGGATTTAGTGGGGATAAACTAGAACAATGGGCTAAAAAGGAGTACAAAAATACACAGATAAGAAAGCAATAAGTGATAATCTCTTCAAGGCATCTTCCATCAGATGTTATTACTGTTCCGAGATAATTGTACCGATTCACTTGTTGAAGAATAGTCCCATTTACTTGTATATTACATTGTGGTCTATAGAACGTTTAATAACTGATCGCAGTATATACACAGCATTTACTGTACCCTTTCCTTCTACAAACCCACATTGTTCTTCCCCTATTTCAGGTTGTATTTTCTTTCTAACTCTTTGCATGATAATTCGTAGCAAAATCTTTGTGATGTGACTCATTATACTAATTCCTGGAAGGTTAAACCGGTCAACAAATGCCCGCATAAGTCGGATGTGTCGGCCTAACGGCGCAAGAACGCAGCTCTGCTGTAAACAGGCACAACGCAGTCACGTCCGAAAAAAAGAAACTCCGGATGAACGCAGAAGAAGAAGATTACACTAATTGTTCTATGTTGATCACATTCCAAGGCTCCTGATTTCTTCTGGATTGCAATAAATTCAGAATTACATAATTCAGAAGGTATATCTCCAGTATCATATAATGTGTTCAGCAGTCTGGTGACTTGATCTACTCCATATTCTTCTAAAGCTTTAATCATTTCTGTTGTGATGTTATCTGAACCAGCCTTGCCAGCTTTCATCCTAACCCCATTCACTCAATTATACCTAGCAACCTGATCTAATTATGTTTACTCTATTTCTCCAGTCTATGAACAAGGTTTATCCGCAAATGTCAAAATACGCCCTATGCCTGCTGTCCCTATCATCGAAGACCTGCTTGTATGCGCGTTGAGAATCATCGGTTTAGTGGCAGGTCTCTGTGGTAGCCGAGGCGCATTGCCATTAGTGTAAGGTTCGGAACTCCAAGAGCGCATGCGAAGTAATAACTGAGAGCAGCGTCAGAATTGATAACCAAATGGGAACTTTTCAACACATTAAACAAGCAACTTATCAACACATTAAACAAGGGACTTTTTAACATAATACACAAAGAACCTATCAACATATTAAACAAGGAACTATTCAGCACATGAAACAAGGAACTTTTCTTCACATTATTACACAAGAACCTTTTCAACACATTACACAACAAACTTTTTAATACGTTAAACTATGAACTTTTCCCCATATTGAACAAGGAACTTTTCAACACATTAATCAAGAAACTCTTAGAGACATTAAACAAGGAACTTATCCGCAAATTACACAAGGAGCGTTTCAATTTATTCAAGAAGAAACTGTTCAACACATTACACAATACTCTTTTCAAAACATGAAACAATGAACTTTTTTCAACAGATTGAACAAGGTATTAGACAATGCTGTGTACTATCGCCTGATATGTTCAGTTTATACAGTGAAATAATAGTGAACTCCATACAGGATATACCAGTAATGTCAATTAATAGGCATAATAAAAAAACCTGCGATACGCCAAACTCACTCACCTAGGCCAGGGAGACCGGCTTACTCCAGCTAGTAACATTTAATATTGTTATGGAATATTCAGAGCGACTACAATGATAATGAATGCATGTTTACATTCAACACCAATTATTGTATGTATGTGTAATTTTTCATCACTCCATACGGACCAGACCATTGATAATTTTTCATCTTTACAACGGAACATCTTTTATCAAATAGCATCTATCTACATCGGCGGCGACGCGTTGACAAGACTGCGCGTGCAGTCCGTGCGCGGTCTGACGTCATCACAGCACGACTTGGAGATGTATATATATATATATACTAGCTGACCCTGCCCGGCTTCGCCCAGACCCTGGTGGGGAGCATCTCATTTAATTCATATAAGTAGTCATATAAGTTCCCGTTCCCGTTACCGACTATCTGTCTGTCTGTCTGTCTGTCTGTCTGTCTGACCCGGCCCGACATCGCCCAGCTCCTGGTGTGAAGCATCTCATTTAATTTATATAAGTAGTCATATAAGTTCTCGTTCCCGATGTTATCGCGGACCTCAGAGAGAAGTGTCTATGTAGAAGACCATTTCCTGGACGTACGTATTTTGGGAGGGGGAGGAGGGAGGAGGGAGGAGGAGGAAGAAGAAAAAAAAACTACGACAGTTGGCATCTCTGGAATGAAAGGAAGGCGTGTAGAAAATTTCATCTCAATCGGATGGGCCGTTCGCGAGCGTATAAAGGACATACGGACAGAGATACGCACATCCTTTTTTATATATAAGATATATATATATATATATATATATATATATATATATATATGTGTGTGTGTGTGTGTGTGTGTATATATATATATATATACTGGCAGAGTTATCTGTCCTTAAGTTAGACAGGCCGCTGTGTTCATCTCCCTTGACATGAGTGTAACCCACAGTTGTGTGAGTGTTTAGGTAGGGTCACAAAAAGTGAAAAGGTCATATTTTTTTATATATATATATATGTTCCTATTAAATGATAAACTGACAGCAGGCATTAATATCTCGGCATAAAATAGACCTACAGATTTGAATAAGGTACCGTTGGATTTGTTTTGTTTTGTTCAAGAGATATCCAACTGTGCAGGTTATATAATTAAAAAGCAATTGAAAAAATGTTACTAAAGTGACTATTCTTTACAGGGCGTAGCAGTCAACCCTAGCATTTTTTGCGGGGGGGGGGGATGATCCTGATTCCTGGGAAAGTTTACGTTCAGTAGTTTCCCATTGCTTTCTGAACGACAGGCACCCATACCATTTCATAATAAAAACCAATGCAAGGCATTTTGCTGCCAAATCGCCAGCAGCTGTTTTTATTTTTTAACGCGGTATGTAGGACTACGAACTTCTTCGCCACGGAGCGGTATATGGAGAATAAACGGCGAAAAAATGAAGGCTGTGAACACACGCATGGCCTATAAGAAAGGCGTTGTGGACACAAAATTAACGTCTTTTTTAATTAGGAAGGAGAAACAAGAAGAATCATCACCATCCAGTGTCTTGATGGCTAGCGTGGACGATCATGCTTCTCCACAAATTGCGATCTCCGGCGTCATGAATCACTTCATGTGTTGACTCCCTTCCGTAGCATGACACAAGACTGTCACGAACTTTCTCATGCTGTCTTTCTCTATCTATCTTTCCTCAAATCTTTCCCGTTTTCACAACATGTTACAATTTTTGTCTTCTCATAAAGTCGCCATAAAATGATGACTGCTTCTTTCTGATGTTTGTGTTAAGTTGTCTTTGCGACTTAGCTTCCCTCAAAATGAACAGATTGCTCATTTTTGGCTGTCCAATTAATTTTCAGTATTCTTCTAGAAAACCACCTATCCTATGGCTTCTATGAAATTTTTAGCCTGTTTGCTAATTGTCCAGGATTCTCAGCCGTATGTTAAAATTGGTTCTATATAACAACAAGAGAATATCTCCCTATATTTTTAGACTAAAGTTTATTTTTAATTGTTTCTTTTATTGAAGATCATACCAATTTACTTGAAGATGTCTCCATGTTTGAAAATGCCATCATCTGTTTTGATATGTATAGTTCTACTATCCTAGTTGTTTCTACATCAACAACTGGTCCGTTGTATTTGGAGCGAAGCTAACACCTATGTAAAAGAACAGCATTAATGATGTCTTTAGAGGCGGATTTTATTGTTTCTACGCTATTATAAACCGGCAGCATCGACACTGTTTTATGTTTCGAATTTGTTTAATCTCTGGTGCATTTAATGAATTTTCTAAAAGCCAAACATAATATGAGCGAAGACAGGATGTAATATAATTTTTGGAAAGAAAGCGAACTTGGCATTCCAAAACAAATATGAATACATAGGAATGTGGAAAGCACAGTCGTTCAAAATTGCCAGGGCTTTGCTAGTAGAACACGTGAAAGTACCAATATATGTTGTGTGATATTGTTCACGTACAGTGAACTATAAAATTCTACGACCCTCACAGAAATTTAATCAGAGTTTTTAATGTTATTCGAGTATCATTCGCTTTAAGTGATTTCGTTCAACGCAACTTTATGGTATTTTCCCATATTCAGTACATTGCGGCCGTCCATTTATTTATAGGGTCGAAAATTGGTAACTTGCTATTCTTGTAGTAGTAATATCATTAATGCATCCTTGTTAATGCATTAAATACCAAGAAACTCAAATAACATGTGTTCGTTAATCGGTATATGAATTGCTTTTTTATTCACTGTCGCACGCTTTGAACTGAAGCGAAGTTCATATGCGAGTTACTACTTCTAGTGCACTGGACTGATTTTCGAGTGCTTTCCCTATTACCAGTGTCTCTCGCAATTAAACGAACCCACTCCGACTTCAGAGGTACTTGTAATTGATGTCCCAAAGTCAATGTTTTAGTCCAACTGACAAGTGTAGGGGTTGAATCAATTACCTCGGCATAAGCACACCGGATGTTTAGGAACAAGCACACTTATCAATTCAGACATGCCGACCTCCAGTGCTTATCTTAACTTCTACTGTCCTATCCACTAGTTACATTAGCATACACTACACAATATCAATTATTAGCTAATTCCTCCTGTCCTATCCACTAGTTACATTAGCCTACACTACACAATATCAATTATTAGCTAATTCCTCCTGACCTATCCACTAGTTACATTAGCCTACACTACACAATATCAATTATTAGCTAACTCCTCCTGTCCTATCCACTAGTTACATTAGCATACACTACACAATATCAATTATTAGCTAATTCCTCCTGTCCTATCCACTAGTTACATTAGCATACACTACACAATATCAATTATTAGCTAATTCCTCCTGTCCTATCCACTAGTTACATTAGCCTACACTACACAATATCAATTATTAGCTAATTCCTCCTGTCCTATCCATTAGTTACATTAGCCTACTATATCCCACATATTACTTCAATTCTCCATACTGCCCACTTGTACATTGGGCTACACAGTATCAACCATTAATTAACTGCTCCTGTCCTATCCGCTAATTTCATTAGCCTACACTATCCCAATTATTATGTAACTTCTCATGTTCCATCGCTATGTTCCATTAGCTTACTATATCCCAATTATTACTTAACATATCTTTTCCACTTGTTACATTAGCCTGATTTATTACAATTATTACTTAACTTCTCCTGTCTTATTCACTTGTTTCTTAGCCTACACTGTAACAAAATGTACAAAGAGTAGTTTTGGACCAAACAAAAATTGATGGCGGAAAATCGGAAGTAGCGGTGTGCCACAGTTATGACTTTAAAGTTGTTAATATGTGTCACTTGTCATCTCTGGGGGGACAGTAGAATCAACAAGCACACTTCAAAATTCCCTGTTTCCAGTTTTGGGTCTATTGCCGGACCTTTGTCTAAACACCCCCCTTCCAGTCTTTCATTCACTATCTCTCTATCTCTTACCCCAAGACCATACCCTTCTTCACTTTCCTCCAGAACATACCCACACAACACTGTCCTCCAATAAATACTAAAATTATTTAATGAATAAAATGTGTCATGTGTGCGTATAGTGAAGGTGTAAAGATGTCTGTGGTGTGTTCTATCGTGTAGGTGAGACAAGATTGACAGTCTAAGATCCACATCACAGTTCTCATCACGCAACGGCCATATATTATCACCACAGCACAGAACTGGAATACGCTCACCCTGTGTAGTGTCTCTCTGAATGATGTTGATGTCTTCACAATATTTCCTTGACAACTTTTGAAATAAACAGTATGTTCACCACTGCGTGTTTTTTGTAGGTAGTGTCTTTCAGTTTATATATCCAATAAAATGAAACGTTATTATAGTTCAGGTAATGTCTACACTTCCAATACACTTGAATGTACTATTGTCTATGTCTGAATGAATCACAAAACGTTGTCTATAGATATATCACCGACACACTGCTTTCATTTAATTCACTGAATGTTCTGTTACTCAGAGAAAATGTTCTGGCGTTACAGCCTTTCCATTTTTTTTTATAGTTCATGTGAACAATATTGACATTCCGTTCTATGTTTGTGTGAACTATATTCTGCTGTCAGTCTCTTCTCATGACTGTATTCTATGTTGCCGTTATTTCTAGAACTGGCTGACCTTATTTGTGTCACAAGACTCAATCTTGTTGATAGTATTCACTGCACCAGAATATGGTAATTTCTTTCTCCTCAGGAGTGTAGCTATTTCAATGTCCAGTGGAACCTGTCGAATAGACAATACCAGGTGATATCAACCTAACTCAGACTCATTAGAGATGAGAGTAGGCTTACAGCCATTATCAGTTATTAACCTCTATATATTCAGAGAAATGACCTCTGACATAAGACATAGGAGTTCTTCACATAACTTAAGACTAGGTAAAAGAAGGAAAAGTCATAGGAAAGCTCAGAAATCCCAGTAACCACCTATACTAGAATCTCCTATCTTAGACCTATCCTTATCTCCCCCCTTCGGCCTATCTTCTATTATCATAGTACTCATTCTATCGAGTGCACTGACACCTTACTCGACCCACTAAGTTACTTCTCAGCTAAATGCTGCCCTCACTCGATATTACGGTCACACACGTAAATTCACTATGCTCAAGTTCTACGCTACATCACTACTACCTTATAACCACTATCCTCGGCTGAATCGGGAATACATATGCACATCTAGTACAAATGCTCGTTGTTTTCAACCAACTCGGAACATTATAAATCCCTTTTCGTATTAGCTCAAGAATAGATCACCACTTCCTCTCGTGGAAGACCTCGTAGCACACTGAATTAACTTTGTATATTCCTGACCATTTATACTTTGGCTATGTAAGACTATACGGGTATATTCCACCGAATATCCCCCGGGTCTTTTGATCTTCATACAACAACATTTCGACAATCTTCTTTGATAAACGATCTTTTCGGGATATCAATGAGTATCCACTCGTTTCTCGGGATCCCGGACATACGTTTCCGTACTTCAAAAGACCTTCGATCGTCTCCGTCTTCGGTGTTCAAGGCGTTGTGATCGTGGTTTACCTGTCCCCGTCTCACAACAACCAAGTGGTAGCTGTATTTTATCACCGATCTCAGTTCTTTTGATACTAGGGTCAATAACCTGTAATCACCTCGGGACAGAAGCGATCTCTGTTCTCTGATCCCAGGGTCAATAACCTTCAATCCTCGTGTGATATATGTGATCTCTGTTTAGTTTTTTATCGTAGGGTCGTTAACCTTCCAGTATTATGTGACATAATGGTAGCAGGCATGTTGTATTATAACACAATAGCAACATTGCGTTTGTTTTCATACAATGGTATACAATCCGGTCGTTCAAAAAGCAATGACAAAACTACTGGACGTAAACTTGTCAAGAAATCACAAACAGCTAAAAATGCTGGGGGTGACTGCGACGTCATGTAAACGGTAAGCAAATAGAATTTTTTAAACATATGAAGGCAACCTTCCTTAGTCTGTTCTTACGACACGCATCGTGAGTTACGGTGACGCTATTCTTTGTTTCCTTTATCGGCCCCGGTAACATACGGGCGTTGTGCTTCTTGTCAATCTTCTAGCCCACCTCCTGTGCATGTCCTTTACTTCTTACAGAAAAGTCGTCGTCAAGACAGACTTTTTGAATGCTTATTCACAAACAGTTACGTCACCAACGCCCTGAAGACAGCAGGCTATTGCAGTAACAGCTTTATCTCCAACAAAAAGCTACGAGCGTCATTTGAACATTACAGGTAACGCATTCAATACGTTGACAGGCGAATGGCTGTCATTACCTACTTTGATTCTTAAAAGTTTTCGTTTCTTTTATATTTAATTTTTCACGTGCATTTACAAATTGAATGGTTTTGTGTCATGTTGTGCTTGAACTGACTGTCAAAAAGAAGTTGGCTTTAAGTTTTAGCTTGTTTCTATAGAAAATTAGCATTAAGTTTTTCTGTCCCACATAGGTATTACTTTAACACATTCTATCCAAGGCACATGTTGATTTAACTCTTTCTAAAACAAGATATTATACTAAAAATGCAGAAGACACGAGGAGATTTTATGGCACAAGGACTTTGTGGAAGTCAAAATAAATTAACATTTATCCCAAACTTAGAATATTTAATTGGAACGTTGAATCAGTATTGCAGTGTGGATCAGGCAATTCTTTCATATAAATCAATGTAAATCCAATTAATTCGTACATAGCAAAAACACATTTGTAAAGTATAATTATAGTGTTTAATGTAGCCTGGCGGTTAGGCATTGAACCGCTACGGGCTCTGGAGTTTTTGTCCTTGTGGCTGTGGTTTGCATTCGCATTTTCCTCATGCTGGGCTGGTAGTATATGGTTCCGTCGCCCTGCTACTGAGTGAGTACGTGGCGCGACACTGTGAGCTGTGAAATGCATGTGGAATGCTTTTACGTCTCTCCGCTTTTGTTTTACAGTGAACTGCATGTTCGGAAAAATGGCTACCGGCTGTTGCTGAATTGATTGGTTTGCCTTTTCGGTTCACGAGTGAATTTTTCAGGAGACTCCTGGGAGTCGGCGCTGGAGCTACGGAGTTCGTGCTTTGTGCGGCGCTTTCGGCGGGTCGCCCTGCGGACAGATACCAAGCCATGTGAGAAAACCCGGGTCAATGAAGTCTTTCTGGTGACTGTTGATTCCATCGACGATGAATTGTAATTTTCGTGGAGGACTTTTGTGTTGGCATTCTGGCGGCGACATTATGCACAGTGTACCTGTGCGGGCTGTTGGATTGCGAGACTCCTGTCTTTTCCACTTTTTACATTGGACTGTGTGGCGCATTTTCTGTGATATTCACTAGCACAGGAACTGAGCTTAATGGGACGACCAGTTGCCGTGAAGTTGGAACTGAGACTAACTAACTAACTATAGTGTTTAATATTTTACGGCCCCAGACTCGCACCTCCGCCGTGCCTAGTAACACTGAGTATGCCACTTCGCATCTTGAATTTTTCAAACCACCCCCTGCCGGCCTTTAAATTACTAAGTACACTAGCACTCGTCCCATACATTTTCTTAATGAGATCGGCATGCAACAGTCTGGCTTTTTCACATATGATTAACTCCGAAACAGAATCGCAATTTACCTGTTTTTTTTTTCATTTATCAAAATTAATAATAACTGTTCGAATCTTCAGTTGTTTGCACATTCACACATTTCGCTACATTAGCCTCCTTTATAGCGTCATTTTTCGCCACAATTGAACTTATATAGGTTGGCGACATCTCGTACGTGCGGCCGATTTCAGCATTCTTAATGCCGCTCTCGTATTTTTCAATGATTTTCTTCAACTCGATCGTGTTCCTGGCTCCTTCTTCGAAGGGCTGCTGGCTCTGGAAACTGTCTTTGCTCCCATGATGGAGCTAATATGAAAGAGTTAACCTATTAGCAAGTGATGTTCACAGAACGAGAAACAACGCCAAACTTAGCAGAAGAACGCGTTTTCACAAAATTAGTAGCGAGGTCCCGAGGGCACGCCGACGAAATCTGAGGCAACCGACGAAAACCGAGACAATGTTTTTACGGAACACATCGACGACAACCGAAGGCAACGAAAACTGAGGTTTGACTGTACATCAGTGTGCATCCTTCAAAGTCAGGGTCACAAAGAGTTAAAATAATAATTGCATGGGACAGAGATACTGAGTAGTAGGTTAAAGTAACAAGTACGAATGATTGTCATAATGTTACTGTCTGTGGCATAGAGTGTCACAGTAATAAACTGGGTCATTGGTAGTTAACTGATTAAGTGCCATGGAATGATTAATCGTTTTAAGTGACTCCCCGTATCTGCCATGGATTTATATATCTCCGAAATGTTGTCATTGTGTTATAATACAACATGTCTGCTACCATATTAACAATTTGCTGACAAATCGTCCGCAGCTTGGTTTCGAACGCGGGATTACGAATTGCTTCCATAACCCCCTCGCCGAAGTGTGTTTCATATGTTAACGGAGCCCTTATAGAAAGCAAAGAATAGTGACTCTGCAACCTCTCATGCATGTTGTCAGAGGTGATAAAATAGAGCTCATTTTGGGGCTGGCTACTTCATCCTGTACAAACAGGTAGCTGCAAATTGCAACCATCTTTGAAAGCAGTCTAAAGATAAGAAAACAAGAATAACCCAGCTCACCAGGGCAGGAAGATCTTCTGGGAGAGCTAATAACGCTACAGGAAGAAAGCCCCAAGGAGCCGTATCGCAGAATTAGTTCCTGTCACCCAAGGAGAACTACAGAATCCGCATCAGTAGTGTTGGAACTATGCATGAATTTCGAAAGTAATATACGTGTACGTGGCAGCATTGCGGCGCTGTGGCAATGGAGTTACAAACGGGATTCACAATCCTACATACCGCGCTCGAATCACAGCTGCAGGCGATTTGGAAGCAGACCACCTTGTGTTGGTTTTCATAGAATGGTGTGAGCCTCCGTCTTTCAGAAAGCAATGACAAACTACTAAATGTAAACTTGCCAAGTAAATCACAAACAACCATAATATACTTGGGTTGAGGCAACATCCTGTAAAGTGAAAACTTTCCTCAGGCCCACCACCCCCCTGTCCTACACCACAAGGTACTATAATCAGTAGATGATCGTGACATGACGTAGGGAAAACTACTGTATATACGCCCATGGCAGATACGGGAAGTCGCTTGAGACGATAATTCATCCCATGGCACTTCATTCTTTTATTTTAATAACTAGCTGACCCGGCCCGGCTTCGCCCAGGTCCTGGCGGGGATCTATCTATCTGTCTGTCTGTCTGTCTGTCTGTCTGTCTGTCTGACCAGCCCGGCTTCACCCAGTCCCTGGTGGGGAGCATCTCATTTAATTCATATAAGTAGTCATATAAGCTCCCGTTCCCGACTATCTGTCTGTCTGTCTGACTGTCTGTCTGACTGACCCGGCCCGGCTTCGCCCAGCCTCTGGTGGGGAGCATCTCATTTAATTCATATAAGTAGTCATATAAGCTCCCGTTCCCGACTATCTGTCTGTCTGTCTGTCTGTCTGTCTGTCTGTCTGTCTGTCTGTCTGTCTGTCTGTCTAACCCGGCCCGGCTTCACCCAGTCCCTGGTGGGGAGCATCTCATTTAGTTCATATTAGTAGTCATATAAGCTCCCGTTCCCGACTATCTGTCTGTCTGTCTGTCTGTCTGTCTGTCTGTCTGTCTGTCTGTCTGACCCGGCCCGGCATCACCCAGTCTCTGGTGGGGAGCATCTCATTTAATTCATATAAGTAGTCATATAAGCTCCCGTTCCTGACTACCTGTCTGTCTGTCTGTCTGTCTGTCTGTCTGACTGACCCGGCCCGGCTTCGCCCAGCCTCTGGTGGGGAGCATCTCATTTAATTCATATAAGTAGTCATATAAGCTCCCGTTCCCGACTATCTGTCGGTCTTCTGTCTGTCTGTCTGTCTGTCTGTCTGTCTAACCCGGCCCGGCTTCACCCAGTCCCTGGTGGGGAGCATCTCATTTAATTCATATTAGTAGTCATATAAGGGCCCGTTCCCGACTATCTGTCTGTCTGTCTGTCTGTCTGTCTGACCCGGCCCGGCATCACCCAGTCCCTGGTGGGGAGCATATCATTTAATTCATATAAGTAGTCATATAAGCTCCCGTTCCCGACTATCTGTCTGTCTGTCTGTCTGTCTGTCTGTCTGACCTGGCCCGGCTTCGCCCAGCCTCTGGTGGGGAGCATCTCATTTAATTCATATAAGTAGTCATATAAGCTCCCGTTCCCGACTATCTGTCTGTCTGTCTGTCTGTCTGTCTGTCTGACCCGGCCCGGCTTCGCCCAGCCTCTGGTGGGATCATGTCATTTAATTCATATAAGTAGTCATATAAGCTCCCGTTCCCGACTATCTGTCTGTCTATCTATCTGACCCGGCGCGGCTTCGCCCAGCTCCTGGCGGGGAGCGTCTCATTAAATTCATATAACCAAAAAAAATTAACTTAAGAATGTCCTTCCACACACCATCAATTATTTTTAATGAAAACTGTTTTTAATCACCTACATGACCGTAGATAACTTCTTTAAACATAAAAAGATGAGTTTAAAAAATTTCACTATTTAAATAGATGCATTATTTTTATGAAAACTTTGAAAATGCCTTAACGATTATATGATTATTTATTATAACTCATATGCCTGTAAATAACTGTAGACAAAGAGTTTATAAATCTTTGAAAACAATGCAACAATCTATATATAAAATATATAGCAATGCTATTAAAAGTTATGCCCCTTGAAATAACTTTTCTTAAGTTAAGTCCCCTCGCTATATATAAATGATAATGTAAATTTAAATATTAAATTTTAGTAAGTAAATAGCTGATTGTACACTAACAAACTATGACAGTTGGCTGGCCGGGAATGAAAAGGATACATGTATAAAATTTCATCTCAATCGGATGGACCGTTATCGATCGCATCAAATACATCCCTACACACATACACACATCGTCTTTTATATATATATATATATATATATATATATATATATATATATATATATATATATATATATATATATATATATATATATATATATATATATAGGCATCAAAGCACTTCGGCCAAACTCACAGATGCTCCGTCTCCGTCAATAAATGTCTAACTGAACATGTTCAGCGGTTTGTTGACATTGTTGGTTGGTTGGTTAGTTGGCTAGCTGGCTGGCTGGTTGGTTGGTTTATTGATTAGTTGGTTGGTTAGTTGGTTGGCTGGCTGGTTCGATGGTTGGTTCGTTTGTTGGTTGGTTGGTTGGCTCATTGGCTGGTTGGCTGGCTGGCTGGTTGGTTGGCTGGTTGGTTGGTTGGTTCGCTGGTTGGTTGGCTGGCTGGCTGGTTGGATGGTTGGTTAATTGGTTGGTTGGTGGGTGGGTGGGTGGTTGGTTGGTAGGTTAGTTGGTTGGTTGGTTGGTTGGTTGGTTTCTTGGTTGCTTGGTTGGTTAATGGTTGGTTGGTTGGTTATTTTGTTGGTGGGTGGATGAAGGGTTGGTTGGTGATGGGTTGGTTGGTTTGGGGCTGGTTGGTTGGTGGTTTTGTTGGTGGGTGAGTGGGTGGATTAGTGGCTGGTTGGTTATTTGATTGGTGGTTGGTTTGTTTAAAGTACTATGGAAGAATATGACTTGGGTGCGTTGATATCCAGGTGATTTGGGAACTGTAAAGTGTTTGTATCTATCTTAGTGAGGTTGATGTAGAGACATTCTCCAAAGTACCATCTACAAAGAGCCTGCTTTGCAATGCTCACCTTCTCCTCCTCTCCAAGCTCAGAAACCAATTAGGTGTGCAAGATTCATCCTGGAACTTCACATCCGTGGAGAGGCTTGACAGTCCTGGGAAATTTAGCCAAACTTCGCACCTAATTTGTGAATAGGCAGCACAACATGTAGCTGCTCCAGATGTCATGACCAGTGTAAGACCTGGTGTTTGGCTCACGATACAGTGTTAAGTCAGACAATGGTGCAGCCTGTGAATAGTGTAAAATCTTGTGCATAGTATTGAATCACATGCAAAGCGTTAAATCCGAGAATAGCGAGGTTCATGAATAGTGTTAAATGCGACAAAGTACGACCCATGAATAGTGTTAAATGCGACAAAAGTGTCGTCCATGAATAGTGTTAAATAAAACAATAGTGCAGCCCATGAATAGCGTTAAATACGACAAGAGTACGGCAACTGAACAGTGTTAAATACAACATTAGTGCAGAACGTGAATAGTGTTAAATACGACAAGAATATGGTCCATGAACGGTGTTAAATACAACAATAGTGCGGCCCATGAATAGTGTTACATATTACAAAAGTACGGCCCGTGAACTGTGTTAAATATGACAATAGTGAGGCTCGTGAATAGTGTTAAATGCTACAAAAGTGAGGCCCGTGAATGGTGTTAAATACGACATTAGTGCGGTCCATGAATGGTGTTAAATACGACATTAGTGCGGTCCATGAATAGTATTAAATACAACAATAGTGCAGCCCATGAATAGTGTTAAATGCGACAAAAGTGTAGTCCATGTATAGTTTGGCTCACGAATAGTGTTAAATACAAAAATATTGCTACCCATGAATTGTGTTAAATCCGACAATAGTGCGGCCCATAAATAGTGTTAAATACGACAACGACAAGGGTACGGTCTATGAACGGTGTTAAATACGACGACAGTGAGGCTCGTGAATAATGTTAAATACGAAAATATTGCGACCCATGAATAGTGTTAAATGCGTGATTAGTGTTAAATTCTTTAAAAGTGCAGTCCGTGTATAGTGTAAAAAACGGACAATAGTTTGGCTCACGAAAAGTGTTAAATACGAAAATATTGCGACTCATGAATAGTGGTAAATCCGATAATAGTGCGGCCCAGAAATAGTGTTAACACCGACAGTTGAAGCCTGTAGATCTTCGTTTTTGTCGTTCGGCCGATATATTTTTAGTCCTAACATCGTCAAGTCTGTTTACAGCTGAACAATATCAGCGCATTTCGGTCGACATATCTGATGTCTTTCCGACGTTTTGTTGACCGGAATAATCTTCCCGAGTTGGTTTATTTTGGGTTGACTACATGATCTCGCAGTTGTGACGTCATCTTTGCTCTTCCATGCACATATGCTTCCTCCAACAAGCTCTTCCAGTATAATCTAATGCACTTCGGTCGGTTCTTAAGGGAAGGCAGAGTTGAATCGCACAATCTAAGCCTGTATTTAGTGATGAATCCTTGTCTAAGCCTATATGTGATCTTAAATCCTACAATCTAAGCCTGTATATAGTGTTAAATCCCACAATCTAAGCTTGTATCTAGTGTTGAACCTACATTCTGAGCCTGTATGTAGTGTTGTATATCACAATTTAAGCATGTATGTAGTGTTGTATATCACAATCTAAGCCTGTATGTGGTGTTGTATACCACAATCTAAGCCTGTATGTGGTGTTGTATATCACAATCTAAGCCTGTATGTAGTGTTGTGTATCACAATCTAAGCCTGTATGTAGCACAATCTAAGCCTGTATGTAGTGTTGTATATCACAATCTAAGCCTGTATGTAGTGTTGTATACCACAATCTAAGCCTGTATGTGGTGTTGTATATCACAATCTAAGTCTGTATGTAGTGTTGTATATCACAATCTAAGCCTGTATGTAGTGTTGTATATCACAATCTAAGCCTGTATGTGGTGTTGTATATCACAATCTAAGCCTGTATGTGGTGTTGTATATCACAATCTAAGCCTGTATGTAGTGTTGTATATCACAATCTAAGCCTGTATGTAGTGTTGTATATCACAATTTAAGCCTGTATGTAGTGTTGTATATCACAATCTAAGTCTAAATGTAGTGTTGTATACCACAATTTAAGCTTGTATGTAGTGGTGTATACCACAATCTAAGCCTGTATGTGGTGTTGTATATCACAATCTAAGTCTGTATGTAGTGTTGTATATCACAATCTAAGCCTGTATGTAGTGTTGTATATCACAATCTAAGCCTGTATGTAGTGTTGTATACCACAATCTAAGCCTGTATGTGGTGTTGTATATCACAATCTAAGCCTGTATGTAGTGTTGTGTATCACAATCTAAGCCTGTATGTAGCACAATCTAAGCCTGTATGTAGTGTTGTATATCACAATCTAAGCCTGTATGTAGTGTTGTATACCACAATCTAAGCCTGTATGTGGTGTTGTATATCACAATCTAAGTCTGTATGTAGTGTTGTATATCACAATCTAAGCCTGTATGTAGTGTTGTATATCACAATCTAAGCCTGTATGTGGTGTTGTATATCACAATCTAAGCCTGTATGTGGTGTTGTATATCACAATCTAAGCCTGTATGTAGTGTTGTATATCACAATCTAAGCCTGTATGTAGTGTTGTATATCACAATCTAAGCCTGTATGTAGTGTTGTATATCACAATCTAAGTCTGTATGTGGTGTTGTATATCACAATCTAAGCCTGTATGTAGCACAATCTAAGCCTGTATGTAGTGTTGTATATCACAATCTAAGCCTGTATGTAGTGTTGTATATCACAATCTAAGTCTGTATGTGGTGTTGTATATCACAATCTAAGCCTGTATGTAGTGTTGTATATCACAATCTAAGCATGTATGTAGTGTTGTATATCACAATCTAAGCCTGTATGTAGTGTTGTATATCACAATCTAAGCCTGTATGTAGTGTTGTATATCACAATCTAAGCCTGTATGTAGTGTTGTATACCACAATCTAAGCCTGTATGTGGTGTTGTATATCACAATCTAAGTCTGTATGTAGTGTTGTATACCACAATTTAAGCTTGTATGTAGTGTTGTATATCACAATCTAAGCCTGTATGTGGTGTTGTATATCACAATCTAAGCCTGTATGTGGTGTTGTATACCACAATCTAAGCCTGTATGTAGTGTTGTATATCACAATCTAAGCCTGTATGTAGTGATGTATATCACAATCTAAGCCTGTATGTAGTGTTGTATACCACAATCTAAGCCTGTATGTAGTGTTGTATATCACAATCTAAGCCTGTATGTAGTGTTGTATATCACAATCTAAGCCTGTATGTAGTGTTGTATATCACAGTTTAAGTCTGTATGTAGTGTTTTATATCACAATCTAAGCCTGTATGTATTGTTGTATACCACAATGTAAGCCTGTATGTAGTGTTGTATATCACAATTTAAGTCTGTATGTAGTGTTGTATACCACAAGTTAAGCCTGTATGTAGTGTTGTATACCACAATCTAAGCCTGTATGTTGTGTTGTATACCACAATCTAAGCCTGTATGTTGTGTTGTATACTACAATCTAAGCCTGTATGTAGTGTTGTATACCACAATCTAAGCCTGTATGCTGTGCTGAATCCTACAATCTAAGCCTGCATGTAGTGTTGAATTCCACAGTCTAAACATGTATATAGTGTTGAAACATACAGTCTTAGCCTGTATGTAATGTTAAATCCTAGTCTAAGCCTATATGCAATGTTGAAACCTACAATCTAAGCATATGTATGTACTGTTGAATTATAGTCTATGCCTGTGTGGGGTATTGATTCCTACAGTGTAAGCATGTATGCAGTGTTAAATCCCTCAATCCAATCCTGTATGTAGTGTTGAATCCTACAATATAAGCCTATATGTAGAGTTGAGTCCCACAATCTAATCCTGTATGTGGTGTTGAATCCTACAATCTAATCCTGTATGTGGTGTTGAGTCCTACAATCTAATCCTGTAAGTAGAGTTGAATCCTACAACATAAGCCTGCGTGTAGTGTTGAATCCTACAATCTAATCATGTATGTAGTGTTGAATCCCACAATCTAATCATGTATGTAGAGTTGAATCCTACAATCTAAGCCTGTATGCAGTGTTGAATCCTACAATCTTAGCCAGTATGTAGCGCTCTCTCTCTCTCTCTCTCTCTCTCTCTCTCTCTCTCTCTCTCTCTCTCCCTCTTTCTCTCTCTGTGCCTTGGATTCTAGCAAGTTGACAATGAAGTACCTAAAACTCACGAAGAAGGTATAACAATCTAACCCAGACAGCACGTATGTTACGTGTTGAACAGTGACCTGGTTAAATTCTACTATGTCTCTCCACTGAATTGATTGATTGATTGATTGATTGATTTAGGAACCGACATCACAGCATTCGGGACATTCCCATAAGCGCTCCGTCCCCATCCTCAGCAACCAGCGAAGAGTTCCAACACTTATAGTTCCAGTAGCAATCTGATTATATGTCCGTCTCGCCTTTCCTCTGAGCGTCGAGCGTCGGCCAGATCCCCTCGTCACTCCTCGCTGCCTCATTCTAACCAGACTATGGTGATCCATCTGCTCCTCCGAAATGTACACGTGCTCCCACAAGGCCGCAACCACATCTGCCTTGTCATGCATCAATACTCCACCAAGTTCTGCCGAGCCAGCCAATCTGTCCGCCTGTTCATTCCCCAGCACACCGGCATGCCCAGGAGAAAAGATCCAGGTGATGCTTGCTACCCGTGACCTCCGAAGCGAAGCAAGCCACTCTGCACGAAGCTTGCCTGTTCTCACCCTTCTCAGCATGGTTTCTCAGTCAGTTACAATCACAATGTGTGTATGTATCGTGTTTTCTATCCAGCGGAAAGCTGCACTGACCGTCTCCACCTCCATCCTTAAGCTAGATGTAGTGTCATCATACGCCAGGTTCTCCTGCACCAAACGCCGACCATTAATTTTTGCCAAGAACCCTCAGGCACTCTCTCTCTCTCCACTGAAGTGAAGATCTAATACCTGACCTGTGCATCCCCTGGTCTATAGGCTTGGAGAAGGGAAAGAGAACTCTGCTACACAGTCCAGATGGAGACGTAGCTTTGGTACTGGTTGGGAGAAAGGTCTCTCCACCAACCTCATCCCGGTAGATAAAAGCTAGGGACTACACGACTTGAACACCAATGTACCCGACTCAAGAGTCACAAATCAGTCTTTCAGATGATTCACAACCAACCATCCAACCAACCAACAATTTAACCATCCAATCAACCAACCAACCAGTCAACCATACCTTAGTCCTCCTCGTGCTGTTTTCTCATCAAGTTTGCTTGTTATCATTGCGTTTTCTTGTTATTCTTTCATTCATCGTGTGCCATGTCGATAAGTGTGGAAGAGTATGGTTTGTGTGTGCAGATATTGAAATAATAACGCACAGAGATATCACAGATTATAATAACGGGAATAGAATCAGCATCATCGTGTGCCATGCCGAAAAGGATGGGCGGTCATGGTTCGCCAATACACAAAAACAAGTCTTTGATCCCGTCTGTGTTCTGGACCCGATCATGCCATGTGGTCAAGTCACTAAGGTATTTATTTCTCTGTCTTACTTTTTTCCAATCAATTTCGCCATGTGACATTTTTTTCTAGTGTATTTCTCTCCATAATGTGCCCAGAAAATCTTGACTGTCTACGTCTCATATATCCAGTCAATATACGGTATGTATTTGTTTGTTTCAGCCTTATTTCGTTTTCTGTCTATTCATGGTATTCTTTGCATTTTCTTAAGAAACCACGTTTTCTTCTCACAATAAGCTCAAAATATCCCGTATTATACTAAAAGTGGCATCTCTATGTATAGACTCAACAATGTATTTAATGTGCAAGTGTTTCTGTTGATTATAAAAACTGTAAGAATATAAAGAACCCTTTATCGCGCATGAAACGTGTTTAGTATTTGTTATCCCCAATATCGCTATAGACCAGGAGGTCCCAAACCACGGCCCGCGGGCCATTTGTGGCCCGCCAGCTGTCAGAAAGTGGCACGCGAGGCCTCGTTTCGGTCGAAATTTCAGGAGTTCACAATAGAGGAGGATAATGTTGCCCTCTTCATAAATCCGTTCGGATTTCCTGATGCCAAGCTATGTCAATTACAGCAAAACCTTGAACACGAAGTAATTGATTTGAAATGCAATTCTGCACTGAGATGTAAATTTCTGGAACTGCCTGCTTCACCTTCAGCTGATCGTATGATTTCATTCTGGCGACTATTGCCTGTCGAACAATTTGAATACGTGCGTTCATTCGCCCAGCGTTACATATGTCGTTTTGGTTCGACTTACAGATGCGAGCAGTCATTTTCCGCAATGACAGTTATAAAACAAAACAAGCAATGTTTGAGACTCACCGACAGTAACCTAGCCGCGCTTATGACTTTGGGCACGACAGATTTGTGCCCAGACATTGATAAACTGGCAACTAAACTTAAGTAACTAGTTATAAAGAACAGTTACAATTGTAAGTTAATTGCATTAATAGCGATTTTCGAAACCGATTAAAAATTTATTCTTAAGTGGAATTTTGATTTTACATCAAAAAATGACCGCAGTGTAGTACTGATACTGACTGCCTTTAAAGTTTTAGAATTTTCTTGACAAAAGTTAAGAAAGGTAAGAATGATGTTGCACGACTTTTATAACTTTATAATGTTGTGGCCCGCTTAACTACCGAAAATAGCAGATATGGACCTCTACTTGAAAAGCTTGGGAACCACTGCTATAGACCATTCGTCACTAGATGGGTGCAGTGGTCAATTTCACATCGGCCGCCTTTACATCCCACGACAGTTTCCAGTATCCACTTTAAACTGGGTCGACCTGGGAGCCCAAGTAATATTTTCTTTAATTCTACTTCGATTGGGATTGAAAGTTGTATGCCTACTCCTACATACATGTATGGGAA
The DNA here is from genome assembly GCA_963921405.1 of Cepaea hortensis. Lineage (NCBI taxonomy): Eukaryota > Metazoa > Mollusca > Gastropoda > Stylommatophora > Helicidae > Cepaea > Cepaea hortensis. The sequence continues at coordinate 68,643,414 of OY992886.1, forward strand.
ATCTCGACCCCATTCCGTGGCAATGAAAACAAACCACGTATTTGTGTACCTGGAGTGGTCCCAATTATCCTATCCGTGTATAATGGTGTGTGTGTCTCTTGACCTCATTATTATGTCCTCTGTGAACGTGCGATTTTTAACGTAGCTATTGTAACCCAGTGTCTTTACACACTAGCATATTCACATAAAGAAAGATCACACACCTACAAGCTCGAGACACAAATTGAAAGGTATTGACTGGCACTCTTATATGTGAATTTATTTCTGACGCAACTTCAGTGGTCTCATGTTATCCCCATTAACAGAACAATCTGTGTAATGGTTGGCATAGTGATTAATGCGCTTGTCTACCAACACAGTGGTCTGGGATCAACCTCGACAAATGGCAGGACTAATTTTTACGACCAGAGAGTGAGATCTACCAAACTTCACTAAATAGGTACCATAATATTTTCATACATTTTCTGAAATTGTCTGGGAAGAAGAGAAACGAGGAAGGGAACTGGCTACACCACATCATAATGTAGAGGTCTTGAGTATGCGGAGGAATAACACTTCAAATTCTAGGCTCAATATCATTCTTTGGACTTCCTTTACCTAAAACAGTCACTGTGTATTTCTCTTCATAATGTGCCCAGAAAATCTTGACCGTTTACGTCTAATTTATCCAATCAATTTACGGTATTTATATGTGTGTGCGTACGTACGTGCGTGCGTGCGTGCGTGTGTGTGTGTGGTGTTTTTTTTCCGTTTACTATCCATTCATGTTATTTTTTGCATTTTCTTAAGAAAATTATAACTGCAATAGACATTTTCATCATTACTGGTTAACATAATGAACAAGGTAACAACACAAAACACAATCAGTTAGTTCTTGTCTGATATCTCTCTGTCTAGCTATAAGTCTGTTTTCTGTCTGTATGTCTTACCGCCTGTCCCTCAGATGGTCTCGCCCTCCGTTTGCCTGTTCTCATTCCTTCTGTATGTCTGGTTGCATGCCTACATTATCTGTCTGTCTGTCTGTCTGTCTCTCTGTCTATCTGTCTGTCTGTATAGCTAGCTAGCTGTCTGTCGATCCATCCATTCATCTATCCATCTATCTTTCTACCTACATACCCAATTCCCCAAACACCCACCCACCTACCCATCCGCCTGTCTGCTTATCTGTATGTGTGTATGTATGTCTGACTGTCTGTGTCTGTTTGTCAATCGATCTATACGTCTGTATATGTCTCTTTATTTATGTGCATCTGTTCGTCTTTTTTTCTCTCACTCCTTTTATCTGTCTGTATGTCTGTATGTGTTTGTCTATCTTTCTATACGTCTGTATATATTTCTTTTTCTGTGCGTCTGTTTGTCTTTTCTTCTTTCCTTCTTTTTGTCTGTCTGAAGCACGTTTGTTAGCCTTCTGTCGGTCAATCTGTCTGTCTGTCCGCCAGTTCTTCTGCATGTCGTAGCGTGGTCATAGTGTGATGTAATGTGTGGGGCTTGAGTGAAGGAGGATTAATTGTAATCATCGCAGAGATGTCCACGGTAATGAGGGCAGCATTCGCTCTATTATATTCCATCTACGGCACATTCTTTCTAACTACCTACATATCCACCTACCTACCTACTTACCTACCTATTAACCCCTCCGCATATTTTTTGTGTCTCATACAAATTTTCCAAGAGATCACAACAGCGAAAAATCCTGGTGTTGACTGCAATGTCCTATAAATTAAAGGATATGCAACTAATTAACATACGAATTGTCTCTTGGTCCTAAAAATAGATGCTTGTGTATTTTTGTTGGGTAATGCTTTTAATATCGTTTCCTTCTTGATTACTGTATTTTTCACAAATGTGTCAAGCATGTTTAAAAAGTGTTGTGAACAATATTGTCACCGTCATATGACATTCTTTGGATTGCAGACTCATTGTGACTTTGTACTTGCCTCGTGACTATGAATTTGTAATGACCGGTGGAATGTCCATATCTAGGTCATCTCTCAAGAGCAGACGGTTTCAGGAATGACGACATATCTTTTTTACTTGGTTTCTTTGTTCTTGTTTGTATTAATAGTTACTGGAAGTCAACCTGTGTGTTAAAAAGTTATTAAATAAATGCACATGTATTTTTGGCACTCATGAAAGTACGTAAATGAGTTGAGTCGAGTTAAGAATCGACATCACAGCACTGGGGACAATCCCATGCGTGCCCCATTCTCATCTACAACAGCCAGCGAAGAGTCACAATACTAGTGGTATTAGTAGCAGTCTGATTATGTTTCCGTCTGGCCTTCCCTCTGAGTTTTGAGTGTCGGCAAAAAGAAGTAGAAAGAAGTAGAGATTAAAGCACAGTTTAGACAACATAGAAAGTTTGTTTTCTAATATCTACTTCTTTAGTCTACTTCTTTGAGCGCCAAACAATACAAGTATGTCGCGATTAAATAAGATGTTGTTAATCATACAGTGTGTACTATACATCAATTAGGGAACCTTTTGAGACCTCCAAGACAGTTCATAATTAAATAAGGTGTAGTTAATCATACAGTGTGTACTATATATCAATTAGGGAACCTTTTGAGACCTCTAAGACAGTTCATAATTAAATAAGGTGTAGTTAATCATACAGTGTGTACTATATATCAATTAGGGAACCTTTTGAGACCTCTAAGATAGTTCATAATTAAATAAGGTGTAGTTAATCATACAGTGTGTACTATATATCAATTAGGGAACCTTTTGAGATCTCTAAGACAGTTCATAATTAAATAAGGTGTAGTTAATCATACAGTGTGTACTATATATCAATTAGGGAACCTTTTGAGATCTCTAAGACAGTTCATAATTAAATAAGGTGTAGTTAATCATACAGTGTGTACTATATATCAATTAGGGAACCTTTTGAGACCTCTAAGACAGTTCATAATTAAATAAGGTGTAGTTAATCATACAGTGTGTACTATATATCAATTAGGGAACCTTTTGAGACCTCTAAGACAGTTCATAATTAAATAAGGTGTAGTTAATCATACAGTGTGTACTATATATCAATTAGGGAACCTTTTGAGACCTCTAAGACAGTTCATAATTAAATAAGGTGTAGTTAATCATACAGTGTGTACTATATATCAATTAAGGAACCTTTTGAGACCTCTAAGACAGTTCATAAATAAACGCGCATGTATTGTTTAGCGCTCATAGAAAAAGAAGGAAGTAGTAGGTATTGGACACACTAGGCAACATAAAATATGTTTTCTTATCTCTACTTTGTCCTTCTACTTCTATAAAAGCCAAACAGTACATGTGAATTTGTTTATGAACTGTCTTAATGATCTCAACGAGTTCTCCAACATTACAATTGATACTTGCATTAAGTACACTTGCAGAAATATATTTAACCAAACCTTGTTTAATCGGGACATACCTGTATTGTTTTAATTTCAGAGTTAAGTGATGATTTTATTTAACAGTGAGGTATGTCCAGTGTTTGAAGAAATAAACTAGAGAACTTGGTAACAAATGGCAAGATCGATGGGAAAAGAACAAGGCAAAGGCATTGAAGTAAATATCTGGATGGTTTGACCATGTTGTATGGTCAGGAAAAGAACACAGAGCTGATCTACGACTCTGGCGATAGCGTGAGATGGCGAAACATGACAAGAACATAGAACTGGTCCATGACTCCGGTGATCGTGTTAGATGGCGAAACATTACAAGGACACGGAGCTGATCCATGACTCCGGTGATCGTGTGAGATGGCGAAACATGGCCGCCCACGCTTACCGGCATGGTATATAGTGATGATGTTCAGTATTGCGCGTTAGATTCGTGGTTATGGCGTTACGCTGACAATTGCACGGGTGCGGTTGGACGAGGGTTCGATGCCTGTTCTCATCGTTCACTAAGAGACGGAAAACCGGCCACCTATTCTTACGTGCACTCCGGCCTTACATAAATGGTATGTATGGTCCTAACATTTCAGATACCTACTACGGCAGGTTCCTGTTAGGAGACTTTCGTCTTTCATGTCCATGATTTGCACAGCATGTAGGGTTATTATGTCTAGTGGCTGAGTTTATGAACATGTCACTACTCCATTCGAGATCTGAGACATTTTCACAAACTGTCTTTGGGGTAAATAATATTGTAAAACCAAAAATACCAAAAGATACCTACTACGGCAGGTTCCTGCTAGGAGACTTTCGTTTTTCATGTCCATGATTTGTACAGCATGTAGGGTTATTATGTCTAATGGCTGAGTTTATGAACATGTCACTACTTCATTCGAGATCTGAGACATTTTCACAAACTGTCTTTGGGGTAAATAATATTGTAAAATCAAAAATGTAAACGAACGTTTTACATGGTGCATTTGTTATATGACGGTAGTCACTTACTTTTATAACCCAATCAGCGCTTGATAGAGAATGTAGTCACGCCTGCCGTGTTTACTTCTCATGACATTTCGAGGTGCCAACTTTAGGATGACCCACCAGGGAGTCCAGACCAATTCTGATCCAAGACAACCAAAGAGGGTTAGCGTGAAAGCCACTGCGCTACCGTGACTGAAAATAATGTTGTGGCTTCCCTCAATTCCCACACCCACATAGTACTTTGTGACATCCGCCTTTGACATCCATTTCCGATGAGCATGACAAGTGAGTGCCCTGCTCTGCGCAGTAGGAGAGTTGTTCGATTATTCTAGGGAATGCTCGTGTCCCTCTGGTCGGCGTTTGCTGCAATCGTGAGGAGTTGTCGTCCTCAGCTAATATGGGGTGCAGTCCGGAGTTTCCTTCCATAGAGCAACGACCATGATGGCATTTCTCATACCCTCCAATTACCCGGGAACTGTTGAGGCCATTGTAATAACATGAGAAATACATTAACAGGTATTGGTCGGCACTCGACGGTGAGAAAGAGAAAGAGGCAAAGATTGACGGACACCCTTGACAATTTCTTGTTCTTTACACCTGCAGGCGTCAGTCTGAAAGCCTTTTACTAATTCAGTTAGTTAAAAACGTTAGTTACATATCCTTTACAGGATGCCGCAGTCAACACCAGCATTTTTTGCTGTTGTGATCTCTTGGCAAGTTCAATAGTTTGCCACTGCTTCCTGAACGACCGGCACCTATACCATTTCGTAAAAACCAAAACAAAGCGGTCTGTTGCCAAATCGCCCGCAGCTGTATTTTGAACGCGGGTAAACGGGATTACAAACTGCGTCCGTAACCTCTTCGCCACGGAGCCGGCAACTAATTCAGTGCCGAAGGATAGATCGCCAAATGTGTCATTTCATTTTGACAGAAGGACGATGTATCGCCAGACAAGGGTCGTCGTGTTATTTTTTTTTATTTCGTGTATCTTCGACAATTTCACGCTCAGTGGAAGCATATTTATATTATAATATGTGTTCATTTATTGTGTATCATGTTTGTTCCAAAGCAATGTTTTGTTTGGCACTGAATCAGTTAAAGCAAGCAGCAGTCAACTTCAGGTTGTTGACATATTCATAGAGTGGGTCCTTAAAAGGAACATATGTAAACTACAGTAATTTTCTGTTGTGCATATGGTGAACACTCTTGCAGGAAATGTTTAGCCATCGTTTTACCAATTCCAGTTACAATTCATCAGCATCTCCAATCTTTAGTTTATAGTATATCTAACAAGTAGTAATTCAGCATGATGTATTCTGTGCCTAATCTGAAGATTGCTGCTTGTTCACTTAGGTCGAGTTGGTAGTATTATGATGTTTAAGGTGATTAGACAATACAATTACATGCCAACACTGAAATAAAGATTGCAAATGAACTAAAAGCACACATTAACTATATTTTATTATCCAGCGTTATATAAATGAGGATACAAAACAGTGGTTATATAATAACAGCGTAAGATCACCATACAGTGGATACCATCCACAGAGCTGATCGATTGGCTAAGGAAGGAGCACAAGAAGAACAACCAGATGTGCCTATTACATACCACCAAAAGAAAAGAATGATCAAATCAGTCAGAAGACCACTAAACCTTACTCAAGACGACTACCGCGTTATGGACAGACCAGAACAGGTCATTCTTCTGCGCCTCAGAACAGGACACAATAGATTACGCAACCACATGTATACAAAATTCAAGATTGGTGAAACAGTCATGTGCACATGTGGTTTGGCGTCGCAGACAGCAGAGCACATACTCCAGGATTGCCCATACTACAACATATCCAGGCGAACCTTCTGGCCTAGAGAGACAACAGTGGAAGATAAACTCTATGGACCGCTGAATGAACTAAAAAAGACTGTTAGATTCATACAAGAGACAACATTGCAGTTATAAACATATTTCAGGCGAACGAAAGAAGAAGAAGATAACACGCAATAGCTCGCTAGTGGGCTGATCAATAATGCGCTGAACATATGTGCACAGCTGTCGGGATGTAACTTTCAGCTGGGTTGTTTATGCTTTTGTTGTTGTTGTTATCGACCCTATCCGGTAAAGTAAAAGTAAGGGACCCGTTTCTCTGTCTTAGTTGTACTGGGTATATGGTGCTAGTCCCTATGCTTGTATAGATCAATCAACACTACTCAAGGGGCAATGTGGTCAATGTCATAAAGTGCTTTTACTGTCTAAAATATTGCCTGGTACCTACTTTACTTCTTAGAATATTGCCTGGAACCCACTTTACTTCCTAGAATATTGCCTGGTACCTACTTTACTTCTTAGAATATTGCCTGGAACCCACTTTACTTCCTAGAATATTGCCTGGTACCTACTTTACTTCCTATAATATTGCCTGGTATCCACTTTACTTGCTAGAATATTGGCTGGTACCTACTTTACTCCCTAGAATATTGCCTGGTACCCACTTTTCTTCCTAGAATATTGCCTGGTACCTGCTTTAGCATGATTCACTTGGAAGCCCAACCCAGTAACCCTAGCATCGGTGGAAAATCGAACACAGACCACCGAGGCCGGTCGGCAAGCATGCAAGCCACTGCGCTTTTGCGCCTCCCATACTACAGGGTGTTTGTAACGTCTCACTACACTTTGCATTTAGAACAAATGTGAAAAAAAAATGAAGTACATGATGTCATAAAAAATGTGCTTCAGTCCATCGTGGACCAATATGCAGCGAATGGCTGTCGTCTGCTGGAGTAATTCTTTGCACTCCAAACAGAATGGTGCTATCAGCGGAAGAAAGAATTGTTTTTGTAGAACAAGTGTTTCGAAATGGCCGTTGATACACGCGGAAATAACAACAGACACTTTGCAGATTTGAGTTGAGTTGAGTTAAGAACCGACATCACTGCACTCGGTAATTCCCATACGTGCTCCGCCCCCTCGTTCAACAGCCAGCGAAGAGTCATACTACTAATCGTTCCCACCGCTATCTGCTTGCTTGCTTGCTTGTGTTCGTTGGCTTGAGCTCCAACGCGAAGTCCTGTATGTCGGATGAAGGCATCCTGTTGTCCAACATCAGGGTGATGTCATACAGGACATGAGGTTTGCGTGAGTATCCGTTGTCCCATGTCTGGCTTATTGGTATGCAGACTGGTGGTTCCTCGCTGTACAGGCTGACACTCTCCGACTTCGGAGGAAACGGCGATCCTACTGACTGACTTTAGACAGGACTCCGATGGGACCTGTTGCCCAGGACGCTCGACGAGGACGCGTCAATAGGTCTTGGCCAGTATATAACCCGGCCCTGGTGCCTTGGAAACACCTATGCGTCCCACCGCTATCTGGCTAAAAGTTCTCCTGGTCTTCCTTCTCAGTTTTGAGATTCTTCCAGAACCCCTGCCGATCCCCCGCAATCTCATTCTTTTCACATATGGCTTCTCAATCTGTTCTTCCGCCTTCTCCACCTGGTCCCACAAGCGCACGACCACCTCCCCCTTGTCCATAGGCAAAATTCCACCAAGAGGTGCATTCCCTGCTAGCCTATCAGCTACACGTTGTCTGTTTCATTCTTCCGTACCCCCGCATGGCCAGGGCAAAATATCTAAACAATTCTCACGATCTGTGACCTCAGAAGCGACGAGAGCCATTCCACATGAAACATTCCTTTCTCCACCTTGCAGAAGTTATTGGACAATATAAAGAGACGTGTACAGTAATGTTTTGAAGCCCGTGGTGAACATTTCCAACACCTGTTATAATGAATACTTCATTAGTACTTTCCAGCTTCCTCAAAACAGCGTTAGGGCATAGCAGTGACTATTGAAACCAATTTAATTACATTTAGCACATTTTTAATGACGTCATGTACTTCATTTTTCAATACAAAGTGTAGTCAGACTTTACAAACACTCTCTGTATATAACCTAGCAGGTAAACGCGGGTTGCACAAATGTGTTTAACAAGAAAAGGCCTCGAGAATTGTAGTATGTCACAAGTCCGGTTGTTTACTGCTTTAATTTAGTATAGTTAAGGTTAGTTGCATATCCTTTACGGGACGTCGCAGTCAACCCCGGCATTGTTTGGCTGTTTGTATTTACAGGACGTCACCATAAGGATGGGATATCACATTACAAACACTGTGGGTTTGGGACGTCTTCAGCTAACGTGGGATGTCATACTATATAACCTAGCAGGTAAACATTATACTGCTATAATGTAGTATAGAAGTAGTCACATCAAAGTCTCTTTGTGTGTTTTTACCTTGAACAACGGTATTTATCACCCGTGTCCGTAATGGTAATGTTGTTTGTCCATCAAGAATGGTGATGACCGTTCATTTCATCCAGTGGGGTTGAAAGTATGGAGCCGTGAATTCTAAGATGGCTGGTATGGAATATTTTGGCTCGAAATGTTCTTTGACAGTGTGGGCAAAGAATGCTTGACGTTCCAGGAGGAGGATCTCCTGCAGTGGGTTGTTTTTTTGGGTTGTTTTTTTTTTTGTCCAGCCTTTTTTTCACAGCTCTTGCGGTCCCGTTTGCTTCACTAGTGACTACACTCGTGTCCGTAGGAACATGTCGAAGAATTGCATGTGCTTGGCTTTGATTCAGTGTTGGGACCAATTCTCTAGACTACAAACAAAGTTGAAGAGGCAGAAAAGATAAGTCCTGACATTACAGAATAGAGAGACTATTACATTACCCACAGATAATATACATTGAAGAGATATAGATATGCAAAAGTCTTGAAAAATGAACACGTTCACTGAGATACGTGGACCCAAAGATTAGGATGGGAGAATAAGAAATTTGGTATCACATAAACAGTGAAAATAGGCAGCCTTTTATATAAAACTAGCTGACCCGGCCCGGCTTCGCCCAGTCCCTGGTGGGGAGCATCTCATTTAATTCATATAAGTAGTCATATAAGTTCTCGTTCCCGTTACCGACTATCTGTCTGTCTGTCTGTCTGTCTGTCTGTCTGTCTGACCCGGCCCGGCTTCGCCCAGCCCCTGATGGGGAGCATCTCATTTAATTCATATAAGTAGTCATATAAGTTCCCGTTCCCGACTGTCTGTCTGTCTGTCTGTCTGTCTGTCTGTCTGTCTGTCTGTCTGTCTGTCTGTCTGTCTAATCATTTATTGGTTGCAGTTAGAACATCATTAGATAAACGAAGACCAACTTACAAAAAGCATTAGAAAGAGCACTTGAAAGATCTTTACATCTTCCCCAACAATTAACTTGGGTAAATGGAGCAGCGGCAGCAGCAGCAGAAGAAGAAGAAAAAGGAGGAGTAGGAGCTGGGAGGAGGAAGAGGGAGGTGGAGGAGGGAGGAGGAGGGAGGAGTAGGAGGGAGGAAGAGATAGGCGGAGAGAGGAGGAGGAGGCAAGAGGAGGGAGGAGGAAGGAGGAGGAGTAGTAGGGAGGAGGAGGGATTAGGAGGAGGAGAGAGGAGGAGGAGGGAGGAGGAGGGAGGAGGAGGAAGGAGGAAGGAGGAGGAGGAGGAGGGAGGAGGAGGGGAGGAGGAGGGGGAGGAGGAGGGGGAGGAGGAGGAAGAGGGAGGAGGAGGGAGGATGAGGAAGGAGGAAGAGGGAGGAGGAAGAGGGAGGAGGAAGGAGGAGAAGGAGGGAGAAGGAGGGAGGAGAAGAATGCAGGAGGAGGAGGGGGAGGGGAGGGAGGAGGAGAGGGAGGAGGAGGGAGATGGAGGAGGGAGATGGAGGAGGGAGGAGGAGAGAGGAGGAGGAGGGAGGAGGCGGAAGGAGAAGGAGGAGGGAGGAGGAAGAGGGAGAAGGAGGAGGGAGAAGGAGGAGGGAGGAGAAGGCGGGGGAGGAGGAGGGAGGATGAGGAGGGAGGAGGAGGAAGAGGGAGGAGGAGGGATGTGGAGGGAGGAGGAGGAGGGAGGAGGAGGAAGGAGGTAGAGGGAGGAGGAGGAGGGAGGAGGAGAGAGGATGAGGAGGGAGGAGGAGGAGGGATGTGGAGGAGGGAGGAGGAGAGGGAGGAAGAGGGAGGAGGGGGAGGAGGAGGGAGGAAGAGGGAGGAGAAGGAGGAGGAGGGAGGAAGAGGGAGGAGGAGGGAGGAGGGGGAGAACGTAGGAGGAGCAGGAGGAGGGAGGAGGAGGAGGGAGTAGGAGGAGAGAGGAGGAGAAGGGAGGAGGAAGGAAGAGGAGTGATTAGGAGGAGGGAGGAGGGCGAGGAGGCAGGAGGAGGAAGAGGGAGGAAGAGGGAGGAAGAGGGAGGAGGAGGAAGGAGGAGGAAGAGGGAGGAGGAGGGAGGAGGAGGAGGAAGAGGAGGATGGAGGAGGGAGATGGAGGAGGGAGAGACAAGAGGGGGAGGGGAAGAGGAAAGGAGGTTTAGGAGGGGAGAGGAGGAGGAGGAGGACTATAACGCATATGCCTGTAGATTTAATAATGGCTGAAGTTGTTCCATGTCTTCTTAGAGTTGGCGACAGTGTAAAGAAATATAAAATCTTCAAACTTGATAGAGATAAGGTAACTATTATTTATTTATTCTTTAAGCATAAAAAGATGAGTTACAATGTTATGCATTATGCATTGTTTTTAAGAAAACTTTGAAAATGGCTTAAAGATTGTATCATTATTTATTATAACTCATATGCCGGTACATAACTATGGACAAAGAGTTTATAAATCTTTGAAAACGATGCCACAATATGACTATAAGTTATACAGAAAAGTTATGCCCCTTGAAATAACTTTTACAGAGTTAAGTCCCCTCGCTGTATAGAAATTACAATGAAAAATGGAAAATTAAATAATAGTGGGTAAGCAGCCTATTTCACACTACAAAAATATCACAGTGGGCTGCGCTGGAATGAAAGGAAGACGTGTAGAAAATTTCATCTCAATCGGATGGGCCGTTCGCGAACGCATAAAGGACATACGGACATACAGACGGAGATTGCCTTTTATATATAAGATAACTAGCTGACCCGGCCCGGCTTCGCCCAGTCCTTGGTGGGGAGCATCTCATTTAATTCATATAAGTAGTCATATAAGTTCCCGTTCCCGTTACCGACTGTCTGTCTGTCTGTCTGTCTGTCTGTCTGTCTGTCTGTCTGTCTGTCTGTCTGTCTGTCTGTCTGTCTGTCTGACCCGGCCCGGCATTGCCCAGCTCCTGGTGTTTAGCATCTCATTTAATTCATATAAGTAGTCATATAAGTTCCCGTTCCCGACTGTCTATCTGTCTGTCTATCTGTTTGTCTATCTGTCTGCCTGACCCTGCCCGGTTTCGCCCAGTCCCTGGTGGGGAGCATCTCATTTAATTCATATAAGTAGTCATATAAGTTCCCGTTTCCGTTACCGACTGTCTGTCTGTCTGTCTGTCTGTCTGTCTGTCTGACCCGGCCCGGCTTCGCCCAGCCCCTGATGGGGAGCATCTCATTTAATTCATATGAGTAGTCATATAAGTTCCCGTTCCCGACTGTCTGTCTGTCTGTCTGTCTGTCTGTCTGTCTGTCTGTCTGTCTGTCTGTCTAATCATCTATTGGTTGCAGTTAGAACAACCTTAGATAAACGAAGACCAACTTGGTAATATATTAACTTGGGTAAATGGAGCAGCGGCAGCAGCAGCAGAAGAAGAAGAAAAAGGAGGAGTAGGAGCTGGGAGGAGGAAGAGGGAGGAGGAGGGAGGAGGAGGAGAAAGAGAGAAGAGGAGGATGGAGGAGGGAGAGGGAGGAGGGGGAGGAGAAGAGGAAGAGGGTAGGAGGTGGAGGAGGGGAGAGGAGGAGGAGGAGGAGGAATATAACGCATATGCCTGTAGATTTAATAATGGCTGAGGTTGTTCCATGTCTTCTTAGAGTTGGCGACAGTGTAAAGAAATATAAAATCTTCAAACTTGATAGAGATAAGGTAACTATTATTTATTCATTCTTTAAGCAAAAAAAGATGAGTTACAATGCTATGCATTATGCATTATTTTTATGAAAACTTTGAAAATGCCTTACAGATTGTATCATTATTTATTATAACTCATATGCCGGTACATAACTATGGACAAAGAGTTTATAAATCTTTGAAAACGATGCCACAATATGACTATAAGTTATACAGAAAAGTTATGCCCCTTGAAATAACTTTTACAGAGTTAAGTCCCCTGAAATAGATGAAATTATAATGAAAAATTAAATAATTTTGGGTAAGCAGCCGATTTCATACTAAAAAAATATGACAGTGGGCTGCGCTGGAATGAAAGGAAGACGTGTAAAAAATATCATCTCAATGGGATGGGCCGTTCGCGAGCGCATTAGGGACATATAGACAGACAGACAGACGGACGGAGATCGCCTTTTATATATAAGATATACCCATCCATGTTGGGTTTTTCTCTTGTCCGCTTACTCGTTAGGCCTCCCTCCATATACATCTTTTCCAGACTCTACACGCCCAAAGTATTTCATTTCCCTCACTTTCGTTTGTCTTAATAACCACATTTCTTTGACAATGAATCCCTGTTGAACGGTTCAGTGTGTTCTCTATTTCGCCCATGCAGGAGGGGGAGAGGGAGGAGGAGGGAGGAGGAGGAGAGAGTAGGAGGAGGGAGGAGGCGGAGGGAGGAGGAAGAGGGAGGAGGAAGAGGGAGAAGGAGGAGGGAGAAGGAGGAGAAGGAGGGGGAGGAGGAGGGAAGAGGAGGAGGGGAGGAGGAGGGAGGAGGAGGAATGTGAAGGGAGGAGGAGGGAGGAGGTAGAGGGAGGAGGAGGAGGAGGGAGGCGGAGAGAGGAGGAGGGAGGAGGAGGAAGAGGGAGGAGGAGGAATGTGAAGGGAGGAGGGGGGAGGAGGTAGAGGGAGGAGGAGGGAGGAGAAGGGATTAGGAGGAGGAGGGAGGAGTAGGGTGGAGGAGGAGGCGAGGAGGAGGGAGGAGGAAGAGGGAGGAGGAGGGAGAAGGAGGGAGGAGGAGAACGCAGGAGGAGAAGGGAGCAGGAGGAGGATAGGGAGGAGGAGGGAGAGGGAGGAGGAGAGAGTAGGAGGAGGGAGGAGGCGGAGGGAGAAGGAAGAGGGAGGAGGAAGAGGGAGAAGGAGGAGGGAGAAGGAGGAGAAGGAAGAGGGAGGAGGAAGAGGGAGAAGGAGGAGGGAGAAGGAGGAGAAGGAGGGGGAGGAGGATGAGGGAAGAGGAGGAGGAGGGAGGAGGAGGAATGTGAAGGGAGGAGGAGGGAGGAGGTAGAGGGAAGAGGAGGAGGAGGGAGGCGGAGAGAGGAGGAGGGAGGAGGAGGAAGAGGGAGGAGGAGGAATGTGAAGGGAGGAGGGGGGAGGAGGTAGAGGGAGGAGGAGGGAGGAGGAGGAGGTAGAGGGAGGAGGAGGGAGGAGGAGGGAGGAGGCGGAGACGGAGGAGTCGGAGAGGGAGGAGGAGGAAGGAGGAGGGGGAGGAGGGAAGAGGAGGGAGGAAGAAGGAGGAGGAGGGAGGAGGAGGAGGGAGGAGGAGGGAGGAGGAGGGAGGAGGAGGAAGGGGGAGGAGGAGGAATGTGAAGGGAGGAGGAGGGAGGAGGTAGAATGAGGAGGAAGGAGGAGGAGGAGTGAGGAGGAGGAGAGGGGGGAGGAGGAAGGAGGAGGGGAGGAGGGAGGAGGAGGAGGAGGGAGGAAGAAGGAGGAGGAGGGAGAAGGAGGGATGAGGAGGAGGAGGGAGGAGGAGGAAGAGGGAGGAGGAGGAATGTGAAGGGAGGAGGAGGTAGAGGGAGGAGGAGGAGGGAGGAGGAGAAGGGAGGAGGAGGGAGGAGGAGGGATGAGGAGGAGGGAGGAGGAGGAAGAGGGAGGAGGAGGAATGTGAAGGGAGGAGGAGGGAGGAGGTAGAGGGAGGAGGAGGAGGAGGAGTGAGGAGGAGGAGAGGGAGGAGGAGGAAGGAGGAGGGGGAGGAGGGAGGAGGAGGAGGGAGAAGAAGGAAGGAGGAGGAGGAAGGAGGGAGAGGAAGGAGGGAGAATGAGGAGGGGAGGAAGGAAAGAGAGGTGGAAGGGGAGGAGGAGGGAGGAGGAAAGAGGTAGGGGGAGGAGGGGGTAGAGGGAGGAGGAGGAAGGAAAGGGAGGAGGAAGAGGAGGAGAAGGGAGGAGGAGGGTGGAGGGAGGAGGAGGAGGAGGAGGGAGGAGGTAGGAGGAGAGGAAGAGGGAAGAGGGAGAAGAAGGGAGAAGGAGGAGGGAGGATGATGAGGGAGAAGGAGGCAGGAGGAGGAGGAGGAGGGAGGCAGGAGGAGGAGGGATGAGGAGGGAGAGGGAGGAGGAGGGAAGATGAGGGAGGAGGGGGGAGGAGGCGGAGGGAGGAGGATGGAGGAGGAGGGGAGAGGAAGAGGGAGAAGGAAGAGGGAGAAGGAAGAGCTAGGAGGGAGAGGGATGAGAGGGAGGAGGAAGAGGAGAAGGGTGGAGGGAGGAGGTAGAGGGAGGAGAAGAGAGGGGTAGAGAGTTCGCCATTCCGAATTCATACTCGTCTAGTTCTTCCCTTCTACACGACTGTAGATAACTTCCTTACACATAAAAAGATGAATTGTTATTGATATTGCCGTGGCATGGAGGAATATCAGCAGCAGAGTTGATCCAAAAAACCAAAGACTGAGATCTACGGAGAGCCATGAACGCCTACGCCAGCCGGCACAGCACTTGATGATGATGATTGCCGTGTGACGATTCTGTGTAGTCACGTCATTTTCTTCCCTTTCCCTAGCGTTTTGGTTCGGGGATTCTTTCATCATCATCATCATATATTTACGTACGTATTTTGGGAGGGGGAGGAGGGAGGAGGAGGAAGAAGAAAAAAAAACTATGACAGTTGACAGCTCTGGAATGAAAGGAAGGCGTGTAGAAAATTTCATCTCAATCGGATAGGCCGTTCGCGAACAAATAAAGGACATACATATTTACATACATACATATATACATACATATTTACATACATACACTTTGTTTTATAAATATAGACTAGCTGACCCGGCCCGGCTTCGCCCAGTCCTTGGTGGGGAGCATCTCATTTAATTCATATAAGTAGTCATATAAGTTCCCGTTCCCGTTACCGACTATCTGTCTGTCTGTCTGTCTGTCTGTATGTCTGTCTGACTGACCCGGCCCGGCATCGCCCAGCTCCTGGTGTGGAGCATCTCATTTAATTCATATAAGTAGTCATATAAGCTCACGTTCCCGTTCCCGACTATCTATCTGTCTGTCTGTCTGTCTATCTGTCTGTCTGTCTGTCTGATCCGGCCCGGCTTCGCCCAGCCCCTGATGGGGAGCATCTCATTTAATTCATATAAGTAGTCATATAAGTTCCCGTTCCCGACTGTCTGTCTGTCTGTCTGTCTGTCTGTCTGTCTGTCTGTCTAATCATTTATTGGTTGCAGTTAGAACAACCTTAGATAAACGAAGACCAACTTACAAAAAGCATTAGAAAGAGCACTTGAAAGATCTTTACATCTTCCCCAACAATTAACTTGGGTAAATGGAGCAGCGACAGCAGCAGCAGAAGAAGAAGAAAAAGGAGTAGGAGCTGGGAGGAGGAAGAGGGAGGTGGAGGAGGGAGGAGGAGGGAGGAGTAGGAGGGAGGAAGAGATAGGCGGAGAGAGGAGGAGGAGGGAAGAGGAGGGAGGAGGAAGGAGGAGTAGTAGGGAGGAGGAGGGATTAGGAGGAGGAGAGAGGAGGAGGAGGGAGGAGGAGGGAAGAGGAGGATGAGGGAGGAGGAGGAGGCAGGAGGAGGGAGGAGGAGGTGGGAGGAGGAGGGGAGGAGGAGGGGGAGGAGGAAGAGGGAGGAGGGGAGGAGGGAGGAGGAAGAGGGAGGAGGAAGAGGGAGGAGGAAGGAGAAGGAGGAGGAGGAGGGAGTAGGAGGGAGGAGAAGAACGCAGGAGGAGGAGGGAGGAGGAGGAGGGAGGAGGGAGGAGGAGGGCGGAGGAGGAGAGAGGAGGAGGAGGGAGGAGGCGGATGGAGAAGGAGGAGGGAGAAGGAGGAGGGAGGAGAAGGAGGGGGAGGAGGAGGGAGGATGAAGAGGGAGGAGGATGGATGTGGAGGGAGGAGGAGGAGGGAGGAGGAGGAAGGAGGTAGAGGGAGGAGGAGGAGGGAGGAGGAGAGAGGATGAGAAGGGAGAAGGAGAAGGGAGGAGGAGAAGGGATGAGGAGGAGGGAGGAGGAGATGGAGGAAGAGGGAGGAGGAGGGGGAGGAGGAGGGAGGAGAAGGAGGGAGGAAGATGGAGGAGAAGGAGGAGGAGGGAGGAAGAGGGAGGAGAAGGAGGAGGAGGGAGGAGGGGGATGACGTAGGAGGAGGAGGGAGGAGGAGTAGGGAGTAGGAGGAGAGAGGAGGAGAAGGGAGGAGGAAGGAAGAGGAGTGATTAGGAGGAAGGAGGAGGGCGAGGAGGCAGGAGGAGGAAGAGGGAGGAAGAGGAAAGAGGAGGAGGAAGAGGGAGGAGGAGGGAGGAGGAGGAGAAAGAGGGAAGAGGAGGAGGGAGAGGGAGGAGGGGGAGGGGAAGAGGAAGAGGGTAGGAGGTGGAGGAGGGGAGAGGAGGAGGAGGAGGACTATAACGCATATGCCTGTAGATGTAATAATGGCTGAAGTTGTTCCATGTCTTCTTAGAGTTGGCGACAGTGTAAAGAAATATAAAATCTTCAAACTTGATAGAGATAAGGTAACTATTATTTATTTATTCTTTAAGCATAAAAAGATGAGTTACAATGTTATGCATTATGCATTATTTTTATGAAAACTTTGAAAATGCCTTAAAGATTGTATCATTATTTATTATAACTCATGTGCCGGTACATAACTATGGACAATGAGTTTATAAATCTTTGAAAACGATGCCACAATATGACTATAGGGTATACAGAAAAGTTATTCCCCTTGAAATAACTTTTACAGAGTTAGTTCCCCTGAGATATATGAAATTATAATGAAAAATGGAAAATTAAATAATATTGGGTAAGCAGCCGATTTCACACTAAAAAAATATGACAGTGGGCTGCGCTGGAATGAAAGGAAGACGTGTAGAAAATTTCATCTCAATCGGATAGGCCGTTCGCGAGCGCATAAAGGACATGCGGACATACAGACAGACGGAGATCGCCTTTTATATATAAGATAAATAAATCATCGATCTCATACTAGTTTTCGTTGGAGTCAGGTTGTCTTAAAGCATGGACCAACTATTGTCCTTCGTGATAGACCATCATGTCTTTTATAAAAGACGAATTATTATCTTTCATGATAATACAAGTGTTATTTTCGTGACAGTAGAACTGTTGTCTTTCATGATTGTCATCAGCATGTGCCATGCCGATAAGCGTGAGATTCACCATCTCACACGGTCACCAGAGTCGTGAATAAGCTCCGTGTTCTTGTCTTTGACACGTGGCCAAGCTATCCAGATATCTACCTCTCTGTCTTCCCCTTGTTCTATTCCCCTTTTGCCAGTAGTGACCAAATTTTCAAATTTATTTCTTCTCATAACTGTCTAAAAGATGTTGACTGTCTATGTCTAATTTTTCTAATCAGTTTACGATTTTCCTGTGTGTATTGTTGGACTTGCTCATTGGTTTTTCATGATATAATAATTGTTATCTTTAGTGACAGAAGAACTGTTGTCTTTCTTGATAGACTGCACGTTGTCTGTTTCGATAGATCCACTATAGATTTTTCATGGAGATTCGCATTTTACTGACCGACCAAGTGGTTTCTTTCAATATGGACCAACTGTTGTATTTCATGATAGGTTCTCTGTCGTCTTGTGTAATAGTACAACTGTTATATTTTATGACAGTCCAACTGTCATCTTTCATTATACACTGTCTTCTTCAATTATTGTTGTTGCTCTCAGTTAGTGTATTTCATGTACACACTACACACTCGATTTTTTTTTCTTTTAGTTCACGTCTTTTAGAATAGAAACCTGCTTCGACAATTCGACAATCTTATATTTTTCCTTCGTTGAACAAGAAAAGGATTTCTAAATAATGTGCAAATGAAACAGCAATATGCACACAGTTTGCCGCGTATGAATAGAAAACCCCAGAGAAAGCGGTCCTACCATTGTGTTGTATGACTGACTAAACCATACGAAGACAATTAACACTGGCAGTGTATTTTTAAATATCAGAAATATCCAAGTCAGTCACAGACCAGATCAGGATGTAAAACTATTTTACATCCTAGTATTACCGCACTAGTGTTGAGCATTTGCTCTGTGCCGTGCAGCTGTTTTACAATAAAACCACTTGTGACAGGAAACAATTAAAAAAAAAAAAATAACTGGCTACGAGCCACGACTCAGCCGTAAGAATTCAGAAACAAATTGGAACTTTTCAATACATTACACAAGGTGTTAGACAGGGTTGGGCGCTATTACCTGTTCTTTTCGATTTATACAGCGAAATAATAATAAGTTCCATGAAAGATATACAAGAAATATCAGTTGGTGAGCATAATGTAAACAACCCGCGTTGTGCTAATGACGTGCAGATCAAAAGATCTAACAGTCATGTGTATACTAACCAAGTGTTACCGAAACGTCTAAGTAATGGCAAACAGCGTAAAAACAAACAGTCAGAAAGTAAAGAATCCAGAATAGAATCAAAAACCCCAGGAATGCTAACCTGGTCAAAACAGCATGCTAAAAGTCGGATGTGTTGGCCTGAGGGTTTCGACTCAAGGGTGCCTAACTAGACACACCGCAATCACATCTGAAAAAACACTCTGGATGAACGCAAAGAAGAAGAAGAGAATCAAAAACAATAAGAGGTGAATATCCTTGGATGTTATAGAAAGATAAACGCAGAGCTAAAACAATCGAATGCCACATGTGCTGACCGAAAGACCATCAAAGCTCGAAAACACTTACAAGTCCAACCGCAGACGAGTTTCTTGGGTCACAGCTACTTGCTTTGGGGCGTAAGTGATATATGGTGCTATAGCCATAAATGTATAGACCAGTCGACACTCGAGGGGTGATGCGGTCAGAATTACGTTGGTCGCTTTTACTTCACATGACATTTCCTGATACACATGTTAGCCTGGAAGCCCTGGTCCATTTTAAAAACCCCGCATGGATGGGGGTTCAAAGACATGTCCACCAGACCGGCAGACAAGCGGGCTAATCACTGCCCTGACACGGCTCCCGGGCAGATAACCTGGGGAAAGTAAAATGTGGGATAACTCTAAGAAAGATGCTAACAACAATAACAACAGTTAGTTAAGCTAGTTGCATTTCCTTTACAGGACGTCGCAATCGACCCCAAAATTATTTTGGCTGTTTTTAAGGCAATGATTACTTTCAGAAGTTTGTCATTTCTGTCTGAACCACCTATATCATCGAAATCAACGCAAGGCATGCTGGTTCCAAACTTTACACAACTGATTTCGAACACGACACTCGGTATGCAGGGAATTGTGAAACTTGTTCACTGCTTCTAAGCCCCAGCAAAGCAAATAATAATTCGTTAAAAGTGATAATGTTTCCCGAGCCAGAAGATGCAGTATCTCAACTAAACATGATACATATACGTTCCACACACTTGGAAATGAACCATAAAGCCACACTCGTTATAATGAACCACTCTCTACAGTGACAAGTGGAAAGCATGCCTGGTTGGCCATATTGATCTTGTCGACAGTTTATTCTCCAGGGAACAATTAATGGCAAGCAGCCAATGGGTAATAAAACGGAACCCAGGACTTCTTCTTCTTCTTCTTCTTCTTCTTCTTCTTCTTCTTCTTCTTCTTCTTCTTCTTCTTCTTCTTCTTCTTCTTCTTCTGTCTCTATTTCTTCTTCTTCTTCCTCTGTTTCTTCTTCTGTCTCTATTTATTCCTCTGCCTCTATTTCTTCTTCCTCTGTCTCTATTTTCTTCTTCTTCCTCTATTTCTTCTTCTTCCTATACTTCTTTTTCTTCCTCTATTTCTTCTTATATGTCTCTATTTCTTCTTCTTCCTCTGTTTCTTCTTCTTCCTTTGCCTGTATTTTCTTCATCTATTTCTTCTTCTTCCCCTGCTTCTTGTTTTTCTTCCTCTACTTCTTCTTCCTCTATTTCTTCTTACATCTCTATTTCTTCTACTTCCTCTATTTCTTCTTCCTCTGCCTCTATTTTCTTCCTCTGTCGCTATTTCTTCGTCTTCCTCCACTTCTTCTTTTTCCTCTATTTCTTCTTATGTCTCTATGTCTTCTTCTTCTTCTTCTTCTTCTTCTTCTTCTTCTTCTTCTTCTTCTTCTTCCTCTGTCTCTATTTTCTTCCTCTGCTTCTACTTCTTCTGCCACTATTTCTTCTTTCTCTGCCTCTATTTTCTTCCTCTGTCTCAATTTCTCAATTTCGTCTTCTTCCTCTATTTCTTCTTCTTCCTCTACCTTTTTGGCTTCCTCTATTCTTCCGCTACCTCTGTTTCTTCTTGTGTCTCTATTTCTTCTTCTTTCTCTATTTCTTCTTCTTCCTCTATCTCTATTTTTTCTTCCTATATTTTGTTCTTCCTCCTATATTTCTTCTTCTTCCTTTATTTCTTTTTCTTCCTCTATTACTTCTTCTTCCTCTATTTATTTTTCTTCTATTATTCCTCACTGTTATTTTATTATTATTATTATGATTATTAGTACTACTACTACTACTACTACTACTACCACTACTACTACCACTACTACTACTACTACTACTACTACTACTACGACGACGACTACTACTACTACTACTTTTGTTATTATTTCCTCTGTTTTCGTGAGTTGTGCGTCTCACCTAGTTACACATTTCACTAGCTCAGATGTCAGCGTGTCCGAATTCGGCAGGAATTTGTTTCAGGTTTACTTACTCAAGACATTTTAACGAGCTCATCTACCCCTGGGTAGGTTTACTTTATGGACAATCTTGCCAGAGAAGTGGCCTTAAAGCCTACTCTTTGTGATTTCCAACTCTCGTAGGATTTCAATCGTGCACAATTTGCACACGGTTCTTCTGTCTTTTAGCCGTTATTTGACAGGGCTAGGCATCCCATCTCACTGTTCAAAGAAGCATGTCTGATGTCGTCAGCAACCGGCGGTTCCTACAAATATGTCCTGTCTTATGATGGGACTCGAACCCGGTAACTTGTGCTTTTGAGGCGTAAACTGTGACATCTTAACAATGTCGCACCAAACCAAAACTCTCTGAACTGATAACTTACAAGAATAGACAGACTATACCATTCTCTGACTTCTAATTAATAGAGAGGATAAAAGCGGTTGGAGACAATACAAATCCCCCTCCACAGCTTCAAGCAAAAATTCAAATATAAGGTGCTAGTCCCATACATTTATAAACCAATCGGAACTCAGTGAGTGATGTGGTCAGTGTCCCGCCGACTATCTTTACTTCCCAAGAATGTCCTGGTGCCCCTATAGGCTGAGTAGAAATGATGGCAACTTTGTTTAACTCCTAGGGATTTGAACACAAAGCGTGCTAGCCACAACGCTACCGCGCCTCCCAGAAGTGACCGTGGTTTCTAGAAAGTCAATCTTAACGTTACGCTGACTATATCATGAACGCGGTCGGAGCAGGGTTCCTTCGAGGCCAGTTCTCATCCTTTCGTTACGAAAGGGAACGACAGGCCAACTATCCCTTCGTGCACGCGAACTTGACCTACAAAACGTGATGGCGCTAACATTTCACTACAGGTTACTGCTACGGGAACCGCTCTGTGGTGAAGGGGTTACGGACACGGTTCGTCCGCGTTCGAAACACATCTGCGGGCGATTTGGCAGCAGACCGCCTTACGTTGTTTTTGTTTTTTTACGAAATAGTATAGGTGCCGGTCGTTCAGAAAACTACTGAAAGTAAACTTGACAAGAGATCACAAACAGCACCCACAAAAATGCTGGTGTTGACTGCGACGTCCTGTAAAGGATATGCAACTAACTGTGTTTTTTTTTACTGCAACGGGGCGTTGTTAATCAATGTATTAATCTTTTAATCACTTATAACACACAGCTGGCTGATGAATTGTTGTTAATCAATTTGTTAATCTTTTAATCAATTATAACACACAGCTGGCTGATGAATTTATTTTTTTTTTAATGTTGCTTTATAATAACTGTTAATAAATGTATGGCTAAATACGACCGGAATTAACAATGACCTGTGGGATCTGAGCACATGTCACTTAACAGTACACTTAAAAGTGTCGTGATAGCGTCCGTGGCTTCATGTTCCGGTCACGCTATCTCATCAGGAGTCTAACAACACTTAACATGGGAAGAGCCCGCTTTGCAAACACATGACAGTTATAGTGGTTTACAAATATACACAGTTGAAACTGTGATACTGAAGCTATACCAGTGTCCTCCTCGTGGAAGTGAAGAATATCTTCAAGATTCGTCGTGTTGTATGGTGTAAACAAATCAATGGTGTTTGACCATTCAAGAGTTGATAGAGATCATGAACTGATATTCCTGTATTAGAGACGATGTCCCAGACTTCGTAAATTGAGGCACGATCAGTTGCAGAAAGAGACAAAGAATAATGAAAAATTGATATCTTCCTTTTTCTTGTTCCTCTTGTCCTTCTTTTTTGTCAATTAAGATGGCAAGGTGCCGGTACAATTTCCTCTGATTCTTCTTCTTATTCGCCATCCCCTTCTCTTTTGTTTTCTTCTTCACCCCCCCCCCCTACCCACCTGCCTCGCGCTCCGAAGGTTATGGGTTCGATTCCGGGCTCGTTCATCCGGTTCATAAGTCAGTTTTATCGGAGACTCCTGGGGGATCGTTGGTGGAGCTACGGAGTTCGTGCTTTGTGTGACGCTTTCGGTAGGCTGCCCTGTGAAAAGAGGCCTTGCCTTATGGGATACGACCCGTACACAGAAGTCGACACTCACGCCTTTAAGATCCCTCCCCCTTTCCTCTTCTTCTTCTTCTTCTTCTTCTTCTTCTTCTTCTTCTTCTTCTTCTTCTTCTTCTTCTTTTCTTCACCTGCCACCTCCTTCTCTACTTCTACTTCTTATTCTTCATCATCCTCTTCTTCTTCTGTTGCTTCTGCCTCTTCTTCTGCTGCTGCTGCCTCTTCTTCTGCTGCTGATGCTGCGATCAGGTTACTATGCTCACTAGCCTGAAAAAAGAGATGAGGTACGTCTGTGATTCCAGCTGCCAGCAGGAAGTCACCGTAGTTGTAAGATTAGGAGTGGAGAACCACATGTGATTGTAGAGTCCAGCTCAACTGGGTAGATTTTGGGAAACTTATTTTTTCAATCAAGTTAAAAGGTGACTATATTTTTTTTTGGGGGGGGGGGGGGGGGGCTTTCGCTCGCTTTGAACTCAAACGTATTCCATACACGGGCTACTACATCAAGTGCGTCGGACTGATTTTTGCCTTGGATTAGCTTTCCCTATTACCTGTGTCCCTCGCCATCAGGCGAACCCACTCCGACTTCTGAGGTACTTGTAATTTATGCCACAAGTCAAGGACGAGAAGTCAACATTTTAGTTCAACTGACCTGTGTAGGGGTTGAACCGATTACCTCGGCATCAGAAGTTTAAGAGCGGTCGCTCTTATCCATTCGGCGTGCTGACCTCCACTAATGTCTATTAATTTCATCCCTTATTTAATTCTTTCCAGTCCCAGTCAGACTCCATGACGTGATGTCGGTTGGTCACAGGATATTCTACCGTCAAATAACTCTTCTTTCTCTATGTATGTCTCCCTTTCTATATCTTTATAGATATATACCTTAGCCCACCTTACTTCCTGTCTTCTCAATACTTCTTCTTCAGGTGACTAGTCTGTGGCGTGCATTGGAGCAAATAATTCTGCAGTTCTCTGTATAATTTATCTGATGAATGGTGTGTTGTTTATATTATTATGTGACGTCCAGCTGTTTAAGCTTTCCATATACATCTTGCTCTGTCTTTTTCTGTCTCTCTTGTCTGGCATTTTCCCTCATTAGTCTAATGTTGCTATTCCGACTTTTCTGTTAATGGTCCCACAAAATTCATTTGTCTTTTCTTTATAATTTTGATGAATGATCTTAACTCGTGTAGTTGTAAATACTTCAGCGGTTATTTTCTCCTCTCTCAATGATGTTCTCAACAGTCTCTCAAAAGCCACATATCCACAGACTCCAATTTCTTCACCGTTTCAACTCTTCTTCTGCTGCTGCGTTCATCCGGAGTTTTCTTTTTCCCCCGGACGTGATTGCGTTGTGCCTGTTAACAGCAGAGCTGCGTTCTTGCACCGTTAGGCCGACACATCCGACTTGTGCGGGCATTTGTTGACCGGGTTAACCTTCCCGGGGTTTCAATACTCACTGCCCACGATTTGAATCCAAAGAGAAGAAAATGCACCCACAATTTGTTACTAAGTGGAGCCATCAAAAATAGTAATTTAAAAGTTCACATCAGCATTAAAAATCAAATGAACATATTGGTCGAATATGTTGAGAAACTTCTGAACAGACAGTACAGTTCTTCATACGGTAATAATAAACACATGCATTAGAAATAGGAATAGAAGTGCGACATGGATGTCTTTTATCATCGTTATTATTCTTACTGGGAAAAAAATGGGAAGAAACAACAAAAAAACAACTATCACCAAAACTACAATTCAATAGACTTTACTGGCAGCTTGATACCCGTTTACTATGTTGTTTAAACAACTTCTTAAAAGTGCACTCCTTAAAGTAACGGTTGCTTTGGACAGAACAGTGTATATTGCTGTCTTAGTGGCATATTCTACCTTTGCAGCGCTGTTCTTTTCCGTGGTGTATTTTTTTTTCATTCGCTCGTTTTGAACTGCAGCCTAGACTACGCAGCGCTGATGTGTCCGTGTGCGCTAGCTTTCCTTATTACGTTGCTCTCGCCATCAGGCGAACCCAGTCCCACTTACATCCCCAAGTCAAGGAAGGGAAGTTAATATTTTAGTCCAGCTGACGGGTGTAGAGGTTGAACCCGCTACCTCACTATCAACACACTGGAAATGTAAGAGCGAAGGGTCTTTTCCATTTGGCTATACTGATCTCCTTGTAATGTATGCGTATATTGTTTATTAGCAACACTCAGTGACTATCCTACCTGTGTATAGTACGGCTAATTGTATGTGTACATGATGGACATGTCCTATACACAAGTGTGTGTGTCTTGTTATCACGACGCTGCCAGCGAGGTACTGAACCAACAACACGGGTGATAGCATTTCACAACAGCATGACATTTGGGTTAACCGCATTCCAGAAATGAGAACAAGAAATGCGTAATGTGTTTTAAAAGACACTTGGACTATATTAACTCTTCTGTCGCAGCAACGAACTACGTGTGTTTGCCTACACTTAATCTGTACCAATCACCGTGTCCTGTATGACTGCCTACACTTAATCTGTACCAATCAACGTGTCTTGTGTGTTTGCCTACACTTAATCTGTACCAATCAACGTGTCCTCTATGATTGCCTACACTTAATCTGTACCAATCAACGTGTCCTCTATGATTGCCTACACTTAATCTGTACCAATCAACGTGTCTTGTGTGTTTGCCTACACTTAATCTGTACCAATCAACATGTCCTCTATGATTGCCTACACTTAATCTGTACCAATCACCGTGTCCTGTATGACTGCCTACACTTAATCTGTACCAATCAACGTGTCTTGTGTGTTTGCCTACACTTAATCTGTACCAATCAACGTGTCCTCTATGATTGCCTACACTTAATCTGTACCAATCAACGTGTCTTGTGTGTTTGCCTACACCTAATCTGTACCAATGTGGGAACCAATTTCATGTGGGTTTATGTTAGCCCATATTTTAGGCTCGACTGAGTGATGTATGGTAGTCAGTATCTGCCGGCTGCCTTTACATCACAGCAAAATGTATGGTATCCGTTTCAGGCTGATTAGACCTGGGAGCCATGCCAATTATTTATTTATTTATTTTTTTTTTGGGGGGGAGGGGGGGGGGTTTAAACATCCACCTCGATGAGTATTACAATATAATGACCACCGGGCCGCCAAACAAACGTGCAGGCATCTCAGTCACTCTGTTATCTATGATATATATATATCAGTTATATCTATGATATACTTTGTTAAATCACCCTTTCCCTTGTTATTTCTAACACTAGGAGTTTTCACTTCAATGTTGTTTTAACTCTATCTGCTCAACGGTGATTTTATTTTTTTATTATTTTTTTTTTATTTGCGTTCGCTCGCTTTGAGCTCAAGCTTAGTCCATACATGTGCTACTACTTCTAGTGCCCTGGACTGATCTTTGTGTGTGGATTACCTTTCCGTATTACTAGTGTCCCTCGCCATCAGGTGAACCCACTCCGACTTCACAGGTACTTGTAATTTACGTCACCAAGTCAGGAAGAGAAGTCAACATTTCAATTCAACTGACCGGTGTAAGGGTTCAACCCGCTACCTTAGCATCAGTACACCGGATGTTTAAGAATGAGCGCTCTTATCCATTCGGTCATGCTGACCTCCGAAACGTGATCTTATTTTCATACTTTTTTTTTCTTTTAGCATATCCTTTTACAGGACATTGCTGTCAACACCAGCATTTTACTGCTGTTGTTGACGTCTTGGCAAGTCCACGTTCACTAGTTTGTCATTGCTTTCTAGACGACCGACTCGCATACCAACTCGTTAAAACCCGGCGCAACGCGGTCTGTTGCTAAATCGGTCGCAGTTGTGTTTCGAACGCGGGTAAGCGGCCGTACGAAACGTGTCCGTAAGCTCCTTGCCCTGGAGACCGGCATTTTCATTCTTACATGCTCAAAATGTATCATTTTCAATAAAGGTCACTAGGGTAACTACTCCCTGATTCTGAAAGCGTTTTTGTTTAAGCCAACCTTACGCTAGCCATTGCCTTGATTAGATAAAAGCATTATGAGATCTTCTTGGGCCTTAGGATAAGATAGGGCTTCGGTTAAGGGCACGGCACATGTAGTCGTAGTGGCGGACTGGCCAGTGTGCCAGCTTGTCTGATGGCAAGTGCACTCATTTGGTTCTTAATGAATATGGCCCCCTTAAACATACAATATGTTTAAAATGTTAATGCCTTTTTAATCTTGGCAACTGATATGTTTAGAACCAGTCCACCGATGTATAGGAAGAGTATCGGTGGAATAATTAGTCTTGCCTGCCAAAACAGTGATCTGAGGTTAATTCTCAACGGTATCAGAATTTTTTAAAGTTTTGTTTTCCACGAGAGCGTCGCTGGGATCGGCCTAGCCTCGTAACATGGTACCAGACATGTTTCATCATATTATAGGAAATGTCTGGGAAGGAAACTGACCACATCGTTTCATTATGTCCTGGACTTGAAAATGTGAAAACCTAAGACTTCACGCCTTAACTGACAGTGACTAATATAAGTTTTTTTTTTTTTTTTGTTAATATAATTAATAATTATGAAACTGACCTACTGCGCTACCAAGGCAGTTATATACTATCTTTTGCCTTTACGTGCATTAAAGGGTCCTCGACCTGTTGGCACATTTACATATAAAGATACTTATCTATTATTTACATTGTTTTTATGGTGTAAAGCGTGACCTGTTGAAAGTGCAGGCTTAAGTTCCACGGACAACGTGGAGGTCGAATGGTGGTATCATAGGTCGTTGTTGCTTTAAGATCGAACAATAATGTGCTAAAGGCTACATGAATAACAGGCATGATGAAGCGCTTTTGTTAGAAGCCGCGTGGCTGACTATTCATTCTGAGGTTCTGTATGGGGTACATTATCATCACAATCCAGCGACTAGAACTTTGTTCCCATAACACACTTTACAGGACGCTGCACTCAACCCCACAATTCATTAACTGTTTATGATTTACTGGACAATGTTAGTTCAGTAGTTTGAAATTGCTTTTCACCGGCCGATATCTCAAACATCGAAATGAACGCAATGCTGTGATCCGTTTGCAAAAATTGCCAGTCGCTGATTGTGAACCCTCGTCTCGGTGTGTCGGGGAATTAATTATGAAACGCAGTTTCACTCTCCCTTACGTCACAGCTCCGGTTTGACCCTATAATAGTTTTCTGTTTCTTTTCCAAATGTCTCGATCTCATTAGTCAGATGTCCTGCTCTGTTGATGTCGTGTGTAAACTATAATTAACATCTTGAATCCATCCACATTGTGGTGTCTTTTCTCCGATGCCGATATCCCGCCCGGCACCCCTTGCTTTATAGTTATATTTTCTAGATATTCGTGTCTTTTTACTTGTCCAAAATATTTCATTTTCCTCAATGTTATTTGTTTTAATAACCAATTTCTTCAATGTTGTGTTCTTGTTGTTCGGTGTCTTTTTCGTCAATGAAGTTATAATACTCTGCTGTGACACACTTTCAATGGCGAATATGTGCTTTTCAGTATTTTTTTTTTTTTATTTTAGTTTCGTACCCGCATGTTGTTGCAAAACATATTCATGCTCTTAATACTTTTATTTGTTTGGTATCGTCAGTTTTAATTTTGAAGAGTGTTAATTGCTTAAGTTTTACCATAGCAATGTTCGTTTTTCTTTTAATTTCTGTCATTACATTTTCATCGCCGGTCAGCAGTGAACATGGGACGCAGGGGTGTTTCCAAGGCACCAGGGCCGGGTTATATACTGGCCAAGACCTATTGACGCGTCCTCGTCGAGCGTCCTGGGCAACAGGTCCCTTCGGGGTCCTGGCTGAAGTCAATAGGATCGCCGATTCCTCCGAAGTCGGAGAGTGTCTGCCTGTACGGCGAGGAACCACCATTCTGCACACCAATAAGCCAGACATGGGACAACGGATACTCACGCAAACCTCAGGTCCTGTATGACATCACACTGATGTTGGACAACAGGATGCCTTCATCCGACATACAGGACTTCGCGTTGGAGCTCAAGCCAACGAACACAAGCAAGCAGTGAACATAGATATTAAAAACTGGTCACTTTCTGTAACCTCTCCACTGGTAACCAAAAAAAATATATGTGTTAGCGTATATGTTTTGTCTGTTGTCATAGTTTTTGCATTTGTTGCATTGACATATACATTTTATTTAATTTTTTAATTTGTTCCAGCGCAGACTTGAGATAATTTAATTTTTGTTTCTGATGCATTGGATTGAATTTTGCGTGTTGATTAGTTTTCCCTATTCCCAGTGTCCCACGCCATCAGGCGAACCCACTCCGACTTCAGAGGTATTTGTAATTTAATTCCCCATTTAGGTCAAGGTCTTTGAGGTCAACATTTTAATGCAACCCGAAGGTTCAGGGGTTGAGCCAGCTACCATGGCATCAGCAAACCGGAAGTATAAGAGCGGGTGCTCTTATCCATTCGGCCACGCTGATTCCCCCACTTAACAGCAGTTTACACGTTAATCGTAATTTGCTCGATGTAACTACATCAACATATCATACTTAATTTCTTTAAAAACCAAAGGATAGGTAGGAGAAACGAGGAAGAAAGACGATATGTCTGTGGAAATATAATTTTTGGAAACAACACTTGTTTAACTTTACGCACATTCTGTTTGATATCTGTGGCATGATGTCTTCAGACGTTCGCATCCCCAGTCCATTTACATTTCTCAATACTCAGTAGTTAACCACGTAAGCCGTCGTGATGCCCTAACTAAAAATAGAATCGTAGATTCTAGATCGAGAGAGGGTAGATGAATGGTGGGGTCTCAATTTGATTGGGTAATCCTTGGGCTGGTAACGCTCCTTAATACATAATTAGCCCGCCAGTCGAAGCCTTGATTCCATCCCGTAAGGACGTGTTCAAGATGCAGTGGTAAAATTTGCCCAAAAGCATTCTTTGGGAGGTGGTCATCTGCACTCCAGGTACCTAAATCATTTAATATGTTATGTGTAAACCTGATGAAGTGAGAGAGAGACGAATGGCCGAGTATTTTCTTGAGAAAATGTAAAAAGAAGACAGGACTTCGGTACAGTGACTCTAAAACTGCCGCTCAAAACCTGTCATGTCTACCGCAGTGAAACATTCTTACCATGTCTATTGTCTGTCTGATTTGATGATTTGCATATGCTTATGACTGTAAACCACGCTCAATGCATATGGCAAAACCTTTGTGCGCTCTGAACATTCGTTGAGTGCCTATCATGACCATTCTTAACCAAACTGTACATCGCTCTTGAGAGTTACCTTTGGCAGTTATGTTTCAGAATGTGTGATGCTATATACTGCATGTAATTTCTCCCTTATAATGGCTGAGAATGTTTGAGTGAATGAGATGGTAATTATATAATTAACTTCTCATATTTGTAAAACTAAAGACACTTATTAAATCCATGTTTGCAGGACTGCATTGCACTGTAGAAATTAACCTAGTGTCTGTCAGATGAATACATGGGAAGGCTTATGCTATTTGTCAGGGAAAATTCATGTTTTCTTTCATTATGTGTATTCCACATGTGAAGGCAATTCTGGTGCATGATTTCTGCCATACAATGCCTACTTCTTGGTGCTTAATCACACTGTCTGTTCTCATGGTACACCGGTCCCTGTGATCCACTCATTGTGAGAATTTACAAGATAATTGTGTGAAGCTGCCTCTGATTAGGAGTATGTGCCTATGACTTCACGGTTTTGGGGATGAACCTGGAGAAAGGATATCACCCCAAACCCCCAAATAAAATTGCACTTCATCATCAGTGAGAGGCGGGTGTTCGAATATCACACTCCCCTTTCCCCTCCCATTCCTCTCTGAATCTGTGATAGTACTGTATAACTGTGACAATGGTTCAATAGAAGTAAAACACATGTTGTGCCTTTGTTTATTAACAGAGAATGAGGAAGATGGAGGAGGCCCTTTTCAATTACCAGGACAAATCCAGGGAAGTCCTGAGCTCTAGCTTCAACTCCAGCTGAAAAATAAGACTCCATAAAGTACCACATGAACAACAGGTTGCAAATGGTCAGCCTGAATCCACTAATTCTGGCCTATACAGATGGCACTGAAGAAAAGTCTTGATTAAAAGCCTAAAACAGGGATACTCTCCAATTTTGTAAAAGCTCCAGGCTATATCTTCAAGATAAATTCAAGAAGAAACCTTAAGAGGAGAGATCACCTGGTCTTCAGCATGTCACTACTGGCTAAGAGTGGACATTAAAGGTGCACTTGGAGCTGACCCTATCACAGCTTAATATTAATAATGGCTGAAAGCTGAAGGAGCAGAAGTTAATAAATAGAGCAAATTCCCAAAAATGGATTGGTGTTAAGTCGGTGTGGTGATTCAGTTCCATCAGAAATCTTAGGAGTGATAGACTGTGAAGAAAGACAGCTGGGACATATTGTTTCTTTTTAGATCTTCCTCCACTGGAAAAGCAAAAGAACAGTCTTGGGTGTCAACTTCATGAACAGTCAAATTTAGGTGAGATAGACAGAAAGAAGAATGCTAGGACATATTGTTTCTTTTTAGATCTTCCTCTACTGGAAATGTAAAAGAACAGTCCTAAGTGTCAACTTCATGAACTCACCAGTGAAAAGATAGAGCTTTAAAATTTCTTTCAAGATTGTGACAGCAGGGAATAGCCTGAATTGGAAAACCATCATGGGGAGAACTGTAACCTGAGCTGTCCAACACCATCATAGGTGCTAAAAGGATGAAACAGACCAGTGGAGCAGAACGTCCCTATGCTTGCCCCAATTTATGGCTTATCTTGTGTTTCCCTCAGTAACAGTCGAAGAAAGGATTTAAGTCTAAAGTGTGGTGTAGGATAACTATGGAGTAGAGAAGTGAAGGAGGAGGGTTATTTAGATTAATGTCTCGGTGGGATTTGGGTGTTGTATTTAGGTTCATAACTATGTCAATATATTACATATTAACTAAGAATTTGAAGTGTGATGATTGACTATATGAAGCCTGAATCTTCACCTGGTCCAGAAACATTAATAAATGATTAGTAGTAAGAAAACAGTTTTTTGAGATACATGTCTCTGTGATTGTCTTGTACATTGTTGAGAAAGAAATGTCCAACTGGTGTCAAGCATCTTCATGGTGACTGTTACTCTACTGTTGCTGTTGGTTACAGAGATTGTGAAAGTCTGTGTGGTTGTTGTCAAGTATCTTCCATGATGTATGACTTGTCTAACCTGTTGGTGTGATCATTCTTTGTGAATGTTTGTCCAACTGTTGTCAAGATCTTCTCATGTTGTCTTGTTCAACCAGTGTAAAATACAGTTGTTGTTGTTTATGCTCACTACAATGGTACAATTGTCAATGTGATCATTTGTCCAAGTGTCTTGTGTCACTTGAAAGATGTAATGAGATCAAAAATGAGGTTGGCGACCAGAGCACAGTCAGCTGGAAGATGAGAGAACTGCTTTCATTGGTTACTGTGGCTAACTGCCAAGATCTCTCTCTCTATATATATATATATATATGGCCTAGAAGAGAAATCATCTATAAATAATTCTGTGTAGAACTTAACTTAGGTCTAATTTCTCACAGTGGGGGTACTCGGTGAGCCAAAATTCTGAATGGTTTCTCTACAAGGGTTATGCGAGAATAAATATCAATACCTCTAGACAACACTTGCCGTTACTAACCTGTATCTTTTATAGAGAGATATACTTTATA
This sequence comes from Cepaea hortensis, assembly GCA_963921405.1. Taxonomy (NCBI): domain Eukaryota; kingdom Metazoa; phylum Mollusca; class Gastropoda; order Stylommatophora; family Helicidae; genus Cepaea; species Cepaea hortensis. Next base: position 68,676,287 of record OY992886.1, read on the forward strand.
GAACTTCACTCATTGGAACTTGTGTAATTCTCTATAAACCCACAAAAAAACCTCACAATATCCATAAACAAACAGAAAGGTGGATTCTTGCGGCAGCTTGAGAAGTGGTTATAAGAGAGCAATGTAAGCAAACACACACACACACACACACACACACACACACACACACACACACACACACACACACACACACACACAGAGCGAGAGAGATTACTGTCCCTCAGGTGTAGTGTGACATGACTGCACATAAATCAGGTTTCGCCTATTAAGAGTTAGGAGTGCCAGGCTTTCCTTTTCGACGCCTTTTCTTCATACATTAAATTCTGGTACTTCTGAGGTACTTGTAATTTACGTCCCCAAGTAAAGGACGACAAGTCAACATTTTAGTCCAACATACAGGCGTAAGGTTTGAACCAGCTAATTCAGCATCAGCACACCGGAAGTTTAAGAGTGAGTTCTCTTATTCATTGGGTCATGCTGACCTCCATTTAACATTAATTTGTTAAGTGTCTTTCTAAACACAACCTGCCTGGAGGACCAATGACCGAAATGTCTATTAGTCAATGCTATACGTTAACTGCTACAATGTGTAAATAGGCACATGTGATAATGATGTTGATGATGATGATAAACATCGTGGTAACAAAGATGGCACCGTCCTTTAAGTCGTTTAAAGTATCTATTACTAGTATTGTATATCACAGTGATCAGTTATCAGTCATCAGTTGGGGTATCTTCATTGCACTCTGGACAGGTCCATAGGTGCTCAGATCACACACCCCCCCCCCCCCCCAGCATATGCATCAGCGTCCGGTGGCTAATAGTCCCAGTTCTGTGTTGGTTGACGAGGCGCCTTGTTTTCCCGATGTACCTCTCGCGTCTGGCCGTGCCGATTCTTACTCCCAAGTCTTTCATCCTGGACCATGGGCAGCGATGTGGATTCACTGACGTTAAAGTCCTCTGTTCTCGACATATCTTTAAGGACGTTAATAACATCGCCACGATCCATGGCCTGGCCATCCACAAGGGGTGCAGAGCCAGCCAGTTTATCAGCTCGTTCATTTCCCTCGACTCCCGCATGTCCCGGGACGAAGATGAAGTTGACTTTACGGACAACAGACTTCTGCAGCGACTCAGTCCACTGTCTACGTACAGATTCTGCTTCCACCTTCCGAATCATGCTCATTGAATCACTTAGTACACACACGTTAGTATAATGCTGTGATTCCAGCCATATGAAAGGCCATGTGGCTGCCATCACCACCATCGTCATGCTGTTCGTGGTCATAGAGTGGGCACCACTAGATTCTTGAACGGTTCGGCCCGCCGAACGGGCTGTAAATGCCCACGCACTTCTCTGCTGCTTTACAACAGATCCATCTGTGTAGATGAGCACTTCGGGGCTATCTGAGTGTTCATAGATGAGCTCTGCATTGACAGCCGCATGGTTATGCTCTCGGCACCGTCTGTCGAGTGTGATAATGCAGGAGAAAGTTCACTTAAAAGCTGGAGGCACCGGCACCCATTCCTTGCCGAGGTTGGTACTAGTGATACTGCAGACCTGTCTGACGACATCGTCCGCCCGGCCCATCCATGATTTGCCCCTCTTTAGCTTGTCACCCTTTTCTCTGAATATAGCATCATGCAGAGGGTGTTACTCATCTGCACTTATTTTTAAGTATGCACGAGCTCTCCAGATCTTGATCCTGTGGTTCATTGTCGGGAAGTCAAGGAGGTATCTCATTGCTACACAGCTGGTGTCTCTAGTGCAGCCCAAAATGATGCGCATGGCTTCGTTTTGTACCTTTTCAAGTCTTCCAATCTGTGTAGGGCTGACAGTGAGGACGGCCAGGGCATACTCGATGGGTGAAAAGCACCAGTCCTTGGAACAGAAGTATTGGCAGTCTTTGCTCGATATTGGCAGTCGCCATGACTCTCATTGCTGACACACCTTTTCGAGCTTTCGTTATGACATAATCGACATGATCTCTGAAAGACAGGCTAGCCAGGATATGTCACTGACTTGGTTCTACTCAAAATGCTCCCATCCATTCTTACTGCCGGCAGGCCTGTGTTCACAATATGGTTAGGAAGAACCATGTAACCGATGCCTTTGCAGGGTTGACAAGGGCATCGGCATCAGTACACCATGAAGAAATTCGAACTACTTCGCCCTGCATATTATTGGCAACCGCCTGTCTATCTCGACCCTGTCGATACACGAGAATGTCATCAGCACATGACAGAGTCCTATCCCTCCCGTCCAACTGTTGTTCAGTGATCGGCATCGTATACACGTTGAATAGTACTGGTGACAGTGGTGAACCCTGCGACAATCCTGGACATATCGTTATCGGCTCAGAAGACCAACTCCCACATCTTAGCACTACCTTCCTTTGGAGCAGAACTGCAGCAATCCATCGTACAAGGTGAGGGTGCACTTTCAGTCTGAGGAGTATTTGCATCAAGTGCTCGAAAGATACTCTGTTATATGCGTCCTCTAAGTCTATGGCGGCCGCACATGTCTCTTCTCTGACCTGAAATCCTTCGTAAACATCTTGAGCAAAGACCGCCGCATTCAGCCATGACTCTTTGTTACGTCAGTTTCCTCCAAGTGTGGGCGGGAAGCAGCCGAAGTTGTTCCAAGTCACAAGCAAGTCTGTGTGCTACAATTTTCTCCAGTAGCTTGTCAGCAGTGTTCTGCATCGTAATGATTCTGTAGCCGCTTATCTTGGAATAGTCTTTGTTCGGTTTTGGCAGCGGCAGCAAGTAGCTGTGTAGCCATTCCTCTTTGATCTGACCCCTCTGGATATATTCTCTGGCTAGTTCTTCCATGTCATCATCTGACATCACCAGTAGGTCACCATATCGAATGCCGTCTGGGCCTGGGGCGGTGTTAAGTGATTTCTTGAGCATCGCACGTATTGTCTCAGCTGTGATTATGCATTCTTCATCTGTCCCGACCCCCTCGCACAACTGAGAGAGTGTCTGGTGGGCTCGTCTTTCTGATCAGTCTGCTCTATGTAGCGTGCAAGAAGGCCCTTACCTTTATCCGCATCCGCCTTTTTCCATGTGAGGTCTGTGCCTTGAAAGTCACAGTGATACATTTGTGAAGCGCCACGGTACTATTTACTTTAGGATCACACCGCTGGACCTCAGCCTTTAATAGTCTTTTAAGTTGCCAGGATAAGCTAAAAGATAATATTCAATTCCTGTCAGGTTTTAGTTAGATATGACTGAGCTACCGTATGACAGTAGACGGTACTACCTGCTTCTGTTAGCGCCGAATGTTGAGCGACGCTTACCAAACCCGACATCCCACATTGTGCCAACGGCTTCGGGCGGGGGAGCGCAATTGGGAGGGTACAAGCCTTATCCTAGTGCGAAGAAATGCAACCTAAAGACTGAATGTCATGGCAGAGCAGACCATGCCCTAAGCCTTGATTGGCAACTGGTCTAGGATGGAAGCTCCGACAGGCGGACAGTTAGAGCCTTGCTTTGCTGATCCGGCAGTTTCTGCAGCTTGTCTAGTTCCAGACATATTGGTGTTACCTTTCCTCTGGAGTACACTAGACAGGCCGAGAGAGGGATCATGCTGCATGGGCAACACATGGTCTCTAAATTCAGCCCAGGCTTTGTGTTATGGAGAGGTATAACTCCATTTTACAAACTATCGTCTGTAAAGACGGCAAGGTGCCTGTCAATATTCAATTAAACAAAATTAAATTTACATGACGCTGAGGTAAACATTTTATGTGTCGAAATATAATTCATCGGCATGCTTTACAGCGAAATATCACTTTGCCAGGTGTGAATATTTTCTAAGTAGGCTAAAATGGGTATCGGGAATTGTCTTAGGGAGTGAAAGCAACCGGCGCGATATTGACCTCATCACCCCGCAACTGCCGATTGGTCTGTAAAAATATTATTCTAGCACCATATGTCCTTTACACTTTAAGGAGCGTAAAAGGATCATATTTTCCTTTTACTTTTACATTGCATTGTTGTGTGGTGCTGACACATGGACAATGAATAAATAGAGGAGGGACAAAATAGGAGCTTGGAAATGTAGTTACATCGACGAACATACAGAACATCAAGGCAGGGGAGGGGGAAAATACAAATACAAATATTACAAATACGGCGATTAAAAAAAACACCACTGAATGGAAATCAAGGCAAAACCAAATTAAGGCATCTGGGAGAAATGAAAAGACGGGTTCATGCTAGAGAGAAGGGTAGAGGAGATAGCGCAAGCAGAAGACGTTACAGATGGGTTGCTAACTTCAAGAGATGGACTGGCAGGAGCTTATAATGAATGCACGATGAAAGTGGACCTCGGAAACTCAATAGTCGAACTTAAGTGCGCATTTAGAACTCAATGGAGATATTTAACTACAACCCTTTCAGGACCCCAAAGAAAGTCCCCGCCTTCTTTAATGACGTCACTTAGGGTATAAATAACCGCTGGCTGGCCATTTTACTGTAGTTATTTGTCTTGCTGCGTCAGGGAACGTACGGGCAAATCTCACATCGCGTTCACATTTTTCAACGATCTCTAACATCCACGAGCATTTACAACTAAACCAATCATTTGAGCAGAAGATCTCATAGTCAACGACCAAAACAACAATGTCTGTAAGCCAGGTTCGTCAGAATTACCACTTGGAAAGCGAAGCAGGCGTCAATCGCCAAATCAACATGGAGCTGTACGCCAGCTACTGTTACTTGTCGATGGTGAGTTAGTCATAGTTGATTCAAAATGTTGCTTTCTCTAATTTATATAGTAGCACGTCCGAAGGAGAAATGGCAGGCTAGATTACATACACTGCCGGATGGGTAAGTAGCTGAAAGCTGTGCAAAGTTATTTATACTTAGATATTTAATTTCCTGACCGATCCTATTATAATTAATCAAGCCTGCCACATTTCATGTTTTCAAGGTCGAAAGGGAGAGTACATGTGCTCATTTAAAATGCCGGCAGGTAAATATTAATGTGCGCGTGGCGAAATGTTTGACACAAGAAGTTTAAATGCACCTCCACTGTACTATCCATGCCATAATGATCATAGTGCTGCACAAACTTGGTTATTAAACGGCCTACCTAAAGTTACAATCTGGCGGTAACAGCTTGCGGTCACAGCAGTGGTGGAGGAAATGGTGGCCTTTTGCTTGTACCAGACCTAACTGCGCAGTTTTCATGCATGATGGGATAGATGGCGTTTGGCGCCCTGAAAAATAAGGTGTGAATGGAAGACCAGTTTTAAGCAAGTATAGTATATTTAAGGGCCGATAGTTAAGTTGCCCTAGTAGTAGATCATATTAATAATACGCATCTAATTCAACTTCTAGTATTTCTACTCAAAAGGGTAACAGTTGATTATTAAATAGGAAAGTCAGGGTGTCAACCTCATTGACAAAGGGAGAAAATGACACACAACATGAGTTGATTGATAAGATTCAATTAGATTGGCATGGAAGATGACAGCAGTTGAGATTTAAAGAATGCTGAAAACATATTTAGCACTTTATTACCAGTTTATATTATTTTAACAAACCAGATGCATACATGATACAACATAGAAGTGAAGAATCGTTTTGGGGTCTCAAGAGGAAATGACACCTGATGAACTAGCAGTACAAGCTAGAGATATCTTGATAACAGCAGCCAAAGATTTAATTCCAACCAGGACTAAGCAACATAAGCCATGGATTACACCATGCACATTATAATTAATAAAACAACGAAGGGAACTGAAAAAGAAAGGAGAAACCGATAACGGTTGGATGAAGTATAAATCTTTAACACGAGAAATAAGAAAGAACACTGGAAAGGACAAAAACTATTATCTACAAGATTGTTGTATTAAAATAGAGCAATGTCATAAGAATGGAAGAGATTACGAAATGTTCAAAGAAATGAAGTTATTGACAAGAAAGAAAGTGTCTATACGGACTCAAGTCTGCATAAACTACTCTGTCTATTCGGACTCCACTCCGTTTTTTCCGGTCCGTGATTTGCCTCTTCACGCGACTTAACGTATGTGACGTCATCGGGACATGAGCGTGGCTATGTTATATACTTTGTTGATTCAAAATCGTATCCTCAGTAGCACAGTGGTAAGTGTCTTTGCCTAATAAACGGGAGCTGTTGGTTCCATTCCCTGCTGGACGCTTTTTTTTTTTTTTTTTTTTTAAATTTTTCAGCAATTAATTGGGTGCAAGCGACTTTTTAATAACAAAATATTAGGAACTATGATTATGAACAGATGTTTTGTCACTTATATTATCTTATTTATATTATATAAAAGTTATCTTCGTTAGCTTTGTTATTTATCTATCTCCTCTCTCTTTTCTACCTGCTTCACATATACCAGGTTTTCCTGCACTTTATGTGCATAGCATTTCCTTGTTTATTTGTTAATTCATCAGGCCTGGTGTTTGAATTGCCTAATCATGTCTTTCTGAGGCGACGCATAATACTGTCAGCTTGGACCGGAATTATGAGGCCAGGGTTGCCACTTTTTTTTTTGACCAAAAGTATCTAGAAACGGCCCAAACAACATCCATAAATATCTAGATTTCGTTGGAAAGTATCTAGGAAAAATATCCAGATTGAGAAAGTAAGAAATTACATATGTATTGATGTGACTGCCTCTCTCCCTGGCGAAAAGTTTACGGCTGTCGCCGTTATCCCGTATATTCTCGTGAGTAACGCAGCTGCACCCGAACCGACAGCGTTCGAGCCGCTCAGGTAACTTACAGGAGTATGTGAGCCGGTCGCTCAAAAAGCAATGGCAAACTACTGAGCGTAATCTTGCCTTGTACATCAACAGCAGCTGAAAAATTCTGATGTTGACTGCACCATCCTGTAAGGGATATGCAACATTAAAAAGAAAATTGATGTGACTTACCTATAGAATCATGTCCTCAGATTGTTGAGCGTTGACCCAAGTCAGTTCAAAGTTTAAATAATGGCAATTACCATAATTTACGCGCGTCCAGACCGAACATAAAATGGGTAAATGGCACCGAAAGAAAAGTAAAATCTAGAAAGTATTCAAAATATCCGACTCCAAATGAAAAGTATCTTGAATTGCATCCAGCATCCAAACGTCAGAAAACAGTATCCAGATGCCGGCAAAAACCTCTAGATCTGGATATAAAATATCTAGAATGGCAACTATGATGACTCCTCCGCTCCGTATAAACTACTCTGTCTATACGGACTCAAGTCCGTATAAACTACTCTGTCTATTCGGACTCAAGTCCGTATAAACTCAAGAAATGTTCAACCTCAATTAAATGTTACCCGTGACAAGTTGGGAAATACCTTAACAGAATCTAGACAATTTCTGGAAAGATGGCAGGAATACTGCAGTGGAATATATGATATGAGTGACTGAGGATATGAATGATATACATAAACCAATGACAGAACCTGAACCCTCATTAGATGAAATTGCATGGGTAATAAAGAACCTGAAGAATGGTAAATCACCAGGATGTGATGAGATACCAGCTGAACTAATTAAAGCGGGAGGAGAAGGAAGCATACAAATCTATCACGTATTATGTAAAAATAAAAATATGGTAAATGACCAAAAGATTGGAAGAGAACTATCTTCATTCAAATAACAAACAAGGGCAACCTGAAATTATGCACCAACTATAGAACCGTTGCCCTGATCAGTCATGCAAGTAAGATTCTACTAAAAGTCATAATCGGAAGACTTCATAAGAAAATGGAAGAAGAGATTAATGTGGTTCAAGCTGGATTTAGACGAGGAAGAGGAACAAGAGATCACATACTTAACGTGCGTTTAATAGTAGAGAAGTGCAGAGAATTTAATGTAAACCTTTTCTCTTGTTTCGAGGATGATTCAAAAGCATTTGACTGTGTACAACATTAGAAAATTTGGGAAATCATGAGAAATATGGGCTTTCCATCACATGTAATACAACTCATAAAAATGCTATATGTAGACCAACAAGCAGAGGTTAGAATAGATGGCTAGACATCAAATTGGTTTGACATCAAGCAAGGAGTCCAGGGCTGTGTGCTGTCACTCTATTTGTTTAACCTGTACGCCAAAAATATGAGAAATGTCAAGAGATGATATAACCAGAGAGCAGTATGATGCCCTTATATTGGTGGTCATGAAATACTAGAGATTCAATATGCTGATGATACAGTATTACTATCCACATCACAGAATGGTATAGCCCCAGGTATGCTAACCTGGTAAAAAATGCACGCTAAAGTCATATGTGTCGGCCTGAGGGGCTCGGCATAAGGATGCCTAACCAGACACACCACAGTTACGTCTGGAAAAAAAAAACAACTGAATGAACGTAGAAGAAGAAGAAGAATGGTATAGAAAACTTAACCTCAACCCAAAGAAATAGTGAAAATCACAACTTTCATCTTAACATAGCAAAAACAAAGATAATGCATACAGATAAAACTAGTATGGAGAAAGAAATATATGTTGTTGAGGAAAGATTGGGGGTGGTGGTAAATTTTGAATATCTTGGGTGATTGATTACCAACAATGGTGACACAATGAAAGAAATTAGATGACTATCAATTGCTCTTCAAAGACTAAAACAACTGAATAAATTACAGAGTGGCACAGATATAACTACAAAAATTACATTTTTAAGAGCATGCATCTTTCCCATTGCAACATACGCCTGTGAGACCTAGACACTTACTAAACAAGCTGAACAGCACATAAATGCTTTTGAATATAAATGTTATATTTTCTAAGAATATCTTGGGTGAAGAAACGAACAAATGCTTCCATACTTCAAGAGTTGAATATTGAAAAGGGTTAGCTATTAAAGACGATAAAACAAAGAAAATTTGTATATTTTGGTCACTTAAAACGTCATGAAAGTTTGGAGAGAACAATAATGCAGGGGTATATGCCTGGGAAGAGAGGAAGAGGAAGGCCGAAGAGAAGATGGGTGCAGGATGTGGCGAATGATCTTCAGATGGGTGTATCAGATGCAGGACATCTTGCTTGTGATCCAGAAGGTTGTTATGGGAGCAAGGTTCTGCAAGGGACATGCTACTGAATGAATGAATTAATAAATTCTTTTAACAAAGAGACTTCTCAGACAGCCTACATTAGATTAGATCAGCGTGTTTTGTTTCTGCAAACATTCAATCATTTTGATAAAAACACTCAAACTAACAACCAAAAGGCAGAAAATTTCAACTGTCAGATGCTTATCATTGATTGATAAACTCTCGGACACTGAAAAAATAGGTCACTTTTTAAAATCAATATACACATAAACATTGAAATGCAATTAAGGAAAGAAAAGATGTATTACAGTGACAGCCTGAGGGAGGCTTGAACTCCAGAAATAATGCATGACTGTCGTCGTCATTAGAGGAGCGGCTGGCTGAGTGGCTGGAGTGCTGGATTCTCCTTCAGGAGACCCAGTTTTGAATCCTTGGTAAGATGTGGAGTTTTTAGTCTGGGGCAAAAAGAAAACTCTGACCTGCACAGTTTGTGGCGACTCAATAGTCAGGCGGCCGTAATTTCTCAGGCTCAAGACTCCCCTGCCATACACTGCAAGGTACTATATTGGCAGTAAATGAGTTTGTTTTTTTTTCAGTATCATTGTCATTATGAAGATTGTAACAAAAATTTATTTTCCCTCCTGTTATCACAAAAAATTTTTTTTCATAATTTAGTCGTACTACTTCGATCGTGACGATGTGGCTCTTCCCGGCTTTGCCAAGTTCTTCAAGAAGTCATCTGATGAAGAAAGAGAGCATGCCCAGAAGCTGATGAAGTATCAGAACAAGCGTGGAGGCCGCATTGTGCTCCAGGACATCAAGGTAACTGATGTGTGTGTCATGCTTGCATCATATCTTTCTCCCTGTGTGAAATGTAACGCTGCAATATTTGTTCTGTCGATTTCCATTTTGGGTTATCATGCTCAACTGTATAACTGCTATATTTTCCTGTTATAAATTTTTATTTTCTTTCTATAACAACTCTGAAAAATAATCACACCACACACATCTAGTGGCCCAGAATGTTATGTGAACATTTCTCTTGTGAACATTTCTCTATATCATTGGTTGTTAAGATGTCTAATACCAACACATTTTTTAAATTTGCATTGTTGTTTTTGTTTGTGTTTTTTTTTTTTTTTAAAGTATATGCAATCGCATATGTTTATAAGTTTAGCCTACTATTGTGTTTTAGATTGTACACATTCACACAATGAGAAACTGGGTGGTACATGAAACAAAGTGATATTGGAAAGTGATTGTCTCTCCCTAAAATAGCTAAAATGTTTAGCTGATTATTTTCACAGCTAGAAACATGAGAATTTGCACATACAATACTGAAACAACAAAACATCCAAATGAATGAAAAGTTATAAACAGCCAAGTAGACTTTTTGCATACTTGTTTTTGTTCAGTTCTATCCCCGTGTCATGATTGTTGTGGCTTTAGTCTACCTAGCCTATGTGTTACCAGGCCTATATGGGAAGCAAAGAATGGTAATACTGCAGCCTGCTTAGCATGTCATAAGAGGCAGCTGTGGAGGATTGGCTTAAGACTGGCTACCTTATCCCGTTGGACATTTTAGCTGCCAAATCCAGTCATGAATAATTCTACAAAGGGCTTGGAATGAGTTGATATACCTCCATACTTTGAGGGCTTACATTTCATTGTGAGATTAAATGCAGCATTCTTCTGTCAGAGATTATGGTGCACTTAAAGGTGAAATGTTTTTCAGACACTTCTTGTCTGTGTGTTGTCTGTTTGAGGTCATGACATGTAGTAAACTGAATTGTTCACATTTGTTTCAGAAACCTGAGTGTGATGAATGGGGCAGTGGTCTTGAAGCCATGCAGGTGGCCCTGCAACTGGAGAAGAGTGTTAACCAGTCTCTGTTGGACCTCCATAAGCTTTGCACTGGCCATGAGGATGCTCAGGTTGGTTTTTTTTTATTTTTTTTTTTTAATTTAAACATTTAAAGGCTGTAATTTTATTTATTTAGTGCACTGAGAAGCCAGTAAAATTGCATCTTCCCCCTCCAAGTCGAACTTCAGGACCCAAGAAATAGTTCTGATCAGGATTTCCTCTTTTAAGAGTTCAAGCATGTAGTAATGCATTTACAATGTGTAATACAATATATAGCCGGCTCCCTGGCCGAGGAGTTGGCAGCTTTCTCATAATCCCGAATACTCTCGTGGTTGACGTGAGCGCACGAGAATTGGAAGCGGTTCAAGTCGTGCCAGTGACTTATGGAGACGGTCGCTCAGAAAGTCATGGCGTGCTGATGAGCGTAATCTAGCCTAGGAATCAACGAACAGCTGAAAGATGCTGGTGTTGACCGCAATATCCTGAAACAGGATGGAAACACGGAAAAATATATATATTACACAAGCTGTGCAGATGACACAGTATTAGTGGCAGATAATGCAAAAAATTACAATTGTTGGACATTGTTGTAAGAGTGCAAAGAAAGGGCTCTCCTTGGATATCAAGAAAACAATAACAATGGTGATGTCAAAGAAAAAGATGACACTAAAATGGGAATAGAAGGGAAAAGTATTTACCAAGTGGACAATATTAAATACCTGGAGATATTTATAGCATTAGATAGAAGGTGCACATCAGCGATTACGAACAGAAGATTGCAAGCAAATGTTGCATTTGAGAAATTGAAAAGTATCTTATGAATAAGAAATAAACATTGAATGTAAGAAAGTGAGTGCTGAAGTGATATATAGAACCTGTTTTTGCTGTATGGCAGTGAATCTTGGAATATAAAGGAACAAATTAGGAAGAACATGGAAGCAACAGAGATGTTCCTGGGACAAATTTTGTAAATTCCTTGGATTGCCAAAGTAACTATCGATTGCCTTAAAGAGCCTAATGAAACTAGAACATTTTGTACAACAATAAGAAAGAGACAAACAGCTTTCTTTGATCATGTGATGACAAGAGAGTCATTGGAGAACATCGTGACAACTGGAGAGATCGAGGGGAAGAGAGGCAGAGTCAGACCAAGAGTAATGATGCTGAATGGATTGAGATGATGGCACGGAGGTACATCATCAGAGTAGAGTTGATCCAGAAAACTAAAGACCAAGACCTGTGGAGAGTTGTATTGTGCATGAGAGAGAGAGAGAGTTATTGACATCAGTTCATTCTTCTCAATAGTTTGTGTTTATAAAAATGTATAACAATGGGCAATCAATCATTAGTGATATCTCTAGTAAACATAAGGTTTGATAAGTTCTTTTTGTGTCTAGTATACTAGTATTTTGTAAGCAGGTCTTCATGTTTTGTTAATGAACTTATTCACTCATTGAAATAGTTGTTAATGTAATACAGTGACCATCTCAAAACTGAAGCACTCGGGAAGGTTAACACGGTCAACAAATGCCCACAGAAGTCTGATGTGTCGGCCTAGCGACGCAAGAACGCAGCTCTGCTGTAAACAGGCACAATACAATGACATCTGAAAAGAAAAAAAACTCAGGATGAACGCAGAAGAAGAAGAAAAAAACTGAAGCTCTAATGTTAGTCAGAACTCAGAATGTTCACAAATTTTATCCTAGATTTATTGAACAGTAAATATACTACAAGTGTCCATTTATAACAAACATTACTGCAGGTACCTGTCACTTTTGAAATTGACTTGCATTGGTCCATAGTTATTCCTCTCTTTGTTTAGTGTTCTTAGTCTTACTCATCCCATTCCCTTCTCATTAACCTGTAGTCTATTCAAGAACTATTGTATTCTTCTTTTATATTCTACAATTGTATTATTCTTGTTTTATATTCTACGAGGTTTATTGGAACATGCTTTAGTTAGTGCACTATCTGTGGCTATTTGAGTTTGGTAGTTTAAAGTATCACTTTGTCTTCTTCTGCTCTTCATCTCCCAATAGAGCATGCACCCTCAACTGATGCAAATTGTGGGTTTTTGGGTGTTAAATTAAACATGGTTAGGCCATTTTTCTGTTTGCCTGTGTTCAACCAGGCTTCTCCTGAGCTGTTTTGGTAATATTCCCATTCTTTGTTACACTTTTACTCTACTTTGCTGTTTTGGTAATATTCCCATACTTTGTTACACTTTTACTCTACTTTGCTGTTTTGGTAATATTCCCATACTTTGTTACACTTTTACTCTACTTTGCTGTTTTGGTAATATTCCCATACTTTGTTACACTTTTACTCTACTTTGCTGTTTTGGTAATATTCCCATACTTTGTTACACTTTTACTCTACTTTGCTGTTTTGCAGCTCCTGGCAAGTTTATTGGTTGTCTTGCTTCTCAGTAGAACTGAATGAATTCATTGTAGTTGTGGATTGCTTTTCTAACTGAAGAGACATTTGCTGTTATATAGGTGTTTCATTGTCTCTAAGACAATGGCATAATCAAAGTGTGCTACATCACATTGTTTTGGTTCTTCTTCTTCGTTCATCCGGAGTTTTTTTTTCGAATGTGATTGCGTTGTGCCTGTTTACAGCAGAGCTGCGTTCTTGCGCCGTTAGGCCGACACATCCTACTTCTGCGGGCATTTGTTGACCGGGTTAACCTTCCCGGGTTTTGGTTCTAACCTTGTAATATTTTAATTGCAATTCTTATTGCAGAATTAGAGAAGAAAAGGACTAAATTTAAAGGAGCTTGTCTTTAATCTAATTTAATTCAGTGGTCTAGTGTGTTGCTCTTGTGTTAATTGTTATATTACTGTAGTTAGTTCTATTTATTCAAACTTTCATTTGTTATTTTGCATACAGATGTCAGATTTTCTGGAGACAGAGTTCCTCGAGGAGCAAGTGAAGTCCATTAAGGAAATTGCTGATCACATCACTAACCTGAAGCGTGTTGGGTCAGGCCTGGGAGAGTACATGTATGACAAGGAGTCCCTTGACGAGTAATTTGCTTGCTTTGGAGCCTTGTCCATGCCTGTGTCACGCCATTGGTTTCAGGCTCCAGTTAACAGCCCTTTGTTGTCTGTTCTCAGTTACATGTCAGTACCCATAATCTCAACACACACATTTCAGAATACAATCTCAAAATAAACTTCATAAATCCTGTTAATTCAGGCAACAGTAACTATTTTCTTTATTTTTGGGTCATGAAACAATCTCTTCAGAAATCTTAGAGTAAATATCATTATTTTCATTTAAAATGGCTTTTAGTATTAATTTTTTCAATCTTTGTATGTTTTTTTAAGTGTACACAGTTTTTGCTGTGATATTGCTGTTGTTTCTGATGTATGTGAGCAGAACGTGACTTTTTGTCATTGTTCTGTTTTGTAGAAGGGCTGAAATAAATTTATTCCGTAAATTATTTCACGCTGTTAGACATTATTTTGTATACTGTTGTTGTCATTATTCCAGATGAACAAAGCTCAACATCGTTTTGATACAGAAGGAATTTAATTAAATTTAGTTGCAAATCCTTTACAGGTCGCAGCAGTCAACTCCAGCATTTTTTCGCTGTTTGTAATCTCTTGGCAAGTTTACGTTCAATAGTTTGCCAAAGCTTTCTGAATGACCGTCACTTGTATCATTTTCATAAAAACCAACACGAGGCAGTCTGCTGGAAAATCAAGTTTACGTTCAATAGTTTGCCAAAGCTTTCTGAATGACCGTCACTTGTATCATTTTCATAAAAACCAACACGAGGCAGTCTGCTGGAAAATCGTCCGCAGCTGTTTTTCGAATGCGGTATATTTAGTTAAGAGGTTGAAAATATATATATTGAAGCTGCATACAGATAACGCCTGATATTTGAGAGCAAGAGAAACACGGATTGTCATAATTAAGCATATCCAAAAAAAGCGATTAAAACTGGCCATCACAGCAGGAGAAAATCATAAGGTCAAAACGCAACTTCAAGCATTTTTCTAAAGAAGCACTATATGTATCTCTGTATTCTTTCAGTGGCACCAAATGATGGTCCTTTTGTATCTTCTGAAGTAAAAATTAAATTTAGTGTGCCAAAGAAAAATTCACTAGCTGCCATACTAATAATTATGTGGTAATATAAAGAAATAAAATGGTAAGGAACCCTTAACACTCTGATCCATGTTTGGCATATGGTGGTCTTAACGCGGTTAAGATTCCCAGTGGAGTATAGGCCCATAATCATGCATGCAGAGCCTTTTGAGGGTCAGTCAGTCCTCATTGGTCGCCTTTTATGACTTGCACAGGTGTCCAGTGTTGCTATTCTTTGGGCCCGGGTATCACATAGGCGTGGGTATATAGTGCTGGCCCCATAATACCAGGTAGTACTCCAGGTGTATGGTGATGTTACTTCACAGGACATCTGGTACCCATTTTAGGCTGGGTCAGCTTGCACCCCAGTTGTGTTCATTTGCTTTGGAGATGCACTGGCAAACTACTGAACATAAACTTGCCCCTGCTAGTTCTGTACTTCTGCAGTTTCTAATGCTATTTGACGCCCTTAATTGAATCATCACCATGAACAAGTAGCTGTCAGCTTGAGAATCATGTTAGGAAATCCAATTACAGACGTGCAGATTACACTTCTCAAATAGTGCTGCTGAACTTGAAATAATACAAAAATAATATGTATACGACTACATGGCATCCAAAATTCATAACCAACAAGGAAGACATTGAAAACATCACAAACTTTGAATATCTTGGCTCCTTAATCAACAAAGGAGACAGCTCAAAGAAGTCAAGTGTAGAGAGGCCAAGGCAATGCAGAAGTTAAGTAGCATTAAGAATTAATGGCACAACACCAGGAAACAAGTTACAAGCTTTGAAAACATGCATTTTACCTGTGGCAGTGTACAAATGTGAATTATGGACCATTTTGTGATTACTAAAGATGAAATTTTAAGCTTAAATGTTACAGAAAAGTTCTTAGAGTATCATGGACCAAGAAGAAGAAAACTAAGTACTGACTTTCTACAAATCAAACTGACTAATAAACAGTATCACATCTCTGAACCTGAAATACTTTAGTAACAGTGGCCTGGTTCACGTCGACCAGCACGAAGATGGAGATGGGAACCGCCAAAACCTTAGACATGAAGCAGAAGGCCCAGAGTTTGGTGGGCCGTGATGAGAGCAACATTCTGGAAGGTACCTGCTACATGATAGTGTCGGATATGACACATTTAAACAAATCTGTTAATAGCATAACTAACAAATCCTTCATGATTGCACAATGTGGACACATGCATAGAAATTATAGATGGAGAGACAAGATTGAAACGGTCACTGGAAAAGATAAAGGGCTAGGTGTGAGATGCTTGAGGACACATTCTTCATTATGAAGTAAAAAGAAAGTCAGTAGCTTGTTTAGTTCAGCCTATGTGAATTCTTGCAACACATAAAGTTAGTTGCATATCCTTTACATGAAGTAGCTATCAACTCTAGCATTTTTGGCTGTTTATGATTCCTGGGCAAGTTTAGGTTCAGTAGTTTGCCATTGCCTTCTGAATGACCAGAACTCGTACCATTGTATGGGAACCATCACAAGGCGGTCTTGCTTCCAAATTGCCCGCAACTGTGTTTTGAATGCAGGATTACGAAATTGCATTCGTAATCCCTTCACCACACATGACAGAATTAAAGGAGCCAAATGCATGTACTGAACATCATATCATATATCATATTGTTTCCAGCTTGAATGGTACAAGTGAATTAGTAGGGGTCTGGGCTGAAAAAGTTGAGGTTGATCTCCGAAACCAGCTCAATTTTCGTGGCATTTGGTGAATGGATTTTGAATGGAGATGTATTGCCATAGGCTGAGACTACAGCTGAAGGGTTAGGTAGATGGGCGACTGGACTTAGTCGTGACAGTGGCTTCTATAGAAGTACAAATATATTTAGACTCAAGATATTTTCAGCTCTTGGCAGTTCTCTCAGAATACTGCCAAACTGGGTTTAACTCTTTCCCAATCTGTCACAATCTTTGTCAGAGCAATACTTTTTCTAAATTACCTTGTCATCTTCCTAGGTCAAGTAATAGTATCTTCAGACTGAGACTCCTGTATTTTCAACTATCTTCACTACTCCTCGAGTGCCATACATCTGCATCTATTAGGCATTGATCATGAAATTCCAGCATTTTAACATTCAGCCTCTTCTTACCAAATCATCCATACTTGAAGTGATTAGGATGTTTTGAGACTTATTTCTACACACCGTTTTTGTCTAGTTTGATAGTTCACTGGTATGTATGCCTTGTCATTACCAGGTATGTTAGTTATGTTATTTCACGGGGGGGGGGGGGGGGGGGGGGGGCTAACGAAGTTGTCAGTTCTTTGACGCATATATATCGTATAGTCTCTGTACTATTAGGAACTACAGCGTGTATCAACTAATTTTTTTTTTTTTTTTATGTGGCGTTTCTCCGAAATCAGCACCCAGAACAACAATCGGACAACCGTCTATACCAGATAGTAAAGAAGAGTGTACCGAATACTTCGTCTCTCCCCCCCCCCCCCCCCCCCCGATCCTAAAGTCTGGCTATTGTCCTGTATCTCGTATTTCATGGATATGGTACGAAGAAAGTAACATGTCGGCGAGGAAGTCATTGTGATTATAGCAGGTCAGGAACAGAGAGTAGTCTTATTGTTCAACCATCTAGTCCCCTGAGTCATAGAAGTGTATGTACTATCTGTTGCACGGCATGAAAAACTGGAAGGGATACAGAATGTGACGACTTGCGCTTTACGCGAGACACGTCCACCAGATTGATGAGATATATGCGTGGGCTTGCATCAGTGAAATATAGACTTACACAGACCAAGGTCAATCTCACTGAAACCCTAATGGTCTCAAAGGAAGCAGAATAAACTGAGGAAGATAGCAGACGAGCAGTTTCTGCCAGGGCATCATCACACTGGACAATACAGATAGTGGTTTAATGGGCAGGCAAATTGGAGGTTCAACAGCTGACAGATGGAAATGTCTTCAGATAATACACAATACTGTACACGCGTGGTTCTGTGCATCGTGGGGAATCTCAACAGGAAATCATTCCTGGCCCCAATGGAGGCTTTAGGTCTACAAACTACAGTTTTGAGTTGTTAGTGAGTATTCGGGTCACCAGAGCAATCTTAGTCTCTCATTCTCAAGCCTAAATAAAGTTCAAAATGGATAGATGTGGTATGAGTGGGTGCCAAACATAGACACTTCCCCCTTACACAGACTTATGTGGATATACTGTCCAGGTCACGCTAGAAGAGTTCGAGGTCATGAGTCAACGGATTTTCTAGCTTTAAGACTTTGAGAGCGTCAGTAATTGGAACATTCCTGATGGACAATGTAGATATTTTTCTTCTTCTTCTTCTTCTTCTTCTTCTTCTTCTTCTTCTTCTTCTTCTTCTTCTGCGTTCATTCGGAATATGTTTGGACGTAATTGCGTTTACAGCAGAGCTGCGATTTTTGCACCTTTCGGTGGAATATCCGACTTTTGCGAGCATTTGTTAACCGGGTTAACCATCCCAGATGTTTCATAGGACGGTCATCTCTCACTGATGTGGTATCATCCCCATCCCAGCTAGTCCATTCAGATCTGCCAGAGATATGACGGTCAGACCTCAAGTGAAGGCATGGGCATTCCGCGCCATCCAAGGAGGCTTCTATTTTTGCAGAGCCGACACATAGCGCTCTGGTACAGGGCGCACCCACAGCGAGCTTACGATTCGTACATTCCACATAATGGTTTTACTCCATCGACATTTGATCGGGCAGACATTTGAAAGATGTGTCACCGGCATATAAGGCCATGCGATCAGCACAAAGTTAACCAGTCACCAGTGGGAACGCCGTGCCCCGCGGAGGACAACGATTGGTTTTGAACTAATAAAAGCGCTCTGTCTAAATACTATCTGTAAATGACAGCTAGTTACATATACAATAATACATTACAAACACATTTCAAGCTGTTTGAACTTGGATATATATTGTTCCAGCTTGGAGGAGTGTATGATATTTATAGTACAAATGGAACGTGTCCACTACCAGAGTGTTACAGGAATGATGAGCATCTACACCGTGGGACATTTGTTGAGGGAAACTGAGCATATATAGTGGTACCTTGGGTTACGAACTTCATTTGTTCCAGAACTAGATTCGTAACCCGAAACGTTCGTAACCCGAAACATTGAAATCAATGAAATAGAGACAATCCATTTCAAGATGAAAGAATCGTTCTTTTTTTTTTTTAACATCCGGTCGTTTACCCGACAAAACGCAAAGAAAACATGTACTTCACGTATTAAATAAAGAAAAAGAAAACAACCAAATAAATTAAATGGAAAATAATAATAATAATACAAGATTTCGCTCCCCCGATGTGTCTCCACCTTGCTATGCCGATGGATATTAACTACATATTGGACAGCTCTTGGGATAGGGACCAGACTAAGAGAGACACAACCTGCTGCTATGTAGGTAGACTGAGGATAGCAGTCTAAATCAGGCGAACGATGCCAATAATCTGTCTGGACACAACCTCTAAGGCTCTCAGCCGAGGGGTATGGCTGAACGTCTCTAAGCCATAAACCCTTGGATGTGAGAGCCTGGCCGACACATACCTACATCAAAATTGAGGTGAGGTGCTGAGCACGCTACATGCTTGGTGCAGATACTCGTTCAATGGCTCTTAGCTGGGGGATATGAGGGATCCACGGATGAGAGGGCCTGGCCGTTTCTCGCCCACAGACGCACGGAGGTAAGGTGATGAGCCGGCAGCACATGTAGCCTACCTCGTGAGCGAGTACTCAAGGTGGTAAAACACCTCGGTCGCACGTTTCGATGAAAATCTGTAACCGTACTCATGGAGTGAGTGTAGTCAAAGGTGAAAAATTGTTTCGTTGACACTAAATGGAACGCTTGTCTTGCGAATCCATTACGTGGCAGCCCGAAGCAAAAGCTTGCTGCGTGGAAGTCGAAATAAGAGTCTAACTTGTCTCGAAACCCGAGGAAGGTAACCTCATTAAAAATGCCCGCTTAAGTCGGAAGTCCAAGCCTACGGCGGCAAAATAAAAATGGCACTACGCAATTACGTCCGAGTGAAATGTCTTTCGTGACCGGAAAAGCTCTAACTAGTCTTCCCTCGTGCTAGGAAAATCTACCTAGTTTCCGAATGCCGCTCTTGTTCGGAACAGCTCTGACTAGGTGGTTTTCCGAATGTCCTGGAACAGTTCTGGTGGGCACAAAGACAAGCACAATGTCCGAAACGAAAACTCGCTGAGTGGATACCGTCTGCAGACCGGTCTGGTTTGTGCGGGAACGGCCCGTGGTGAACGAAATGCCCAATATATTGAAGTGAGGATTTAAAGCAGCCATGAGCAGGACGTGACGATTCCCTCGGTGAGCCCAGCACCAGGGCGCTATGTGTCGGCCCTGCAACTATGGAAGCCACCTTGGATGGCGGAAAATGCTATGGACTGTCCCTGCCTTCACTTGAGGGATGACCGAAGTCCTTGACTGTTCCAAGTTGACCAGCTGGGATGTGGACGGTACCACAAAAGTGAGAGTCTCCCAGGAATGCTACCCTGCTCAAAATAGCATGCTAAAAGTCGGATATGTTGGCCTGAGGGTTTCGATCCAAGGGTGCCTAACCAGACACACTGCAATCACATTTAAAAAAACACTCCGGATGAACGCAAAGAAGAAGAAGATCAAAGATTTAGTCTATCTTTCTTACCAAGAAAACGATCATGGGAAATTTTTTACTTCTTTGCTATTCTGAATCATTAGTTCAGGAGTTTCTTGTCACTGTTTCTTGCCAGCCGACTGGGAATCTTTCTGCACCAAGAAACTATCAAGGGAAATTTGTCGCTTCCTTTGCTGTATGATCTTTCTGAAGTGGGCCATCGCGTTATCATTCATCAGGTTTACTGCCCTGTTAGCAACAAGTTTGTTTGGATGATGGTTCACAATAAAGTTTTCGGCGTCTGCCCACTTGCTGCAAATTTCTTTAATCCTGGCAGTTGAAACGGTCACTGGCTCCTCATCATCGGACGACTGCGTCTCCTTTAATGTCTTTAGCTGTCCTTTCTTAAGATCTTTATGATGGTGGAGATACGTGTAGTTGATTTTGCCATGATGTACTCATTAGCGATGTCACACACACGAACGCCATTTTCATGTTTCATAATTATTTCCTTCTTTATCTCCACTGTTAAACGTTTCTGCTTCCTAGCTGCACCACTACCGTTCTTCGAACTCATGATTGATGGAGTTAACAAGGAAAATAATGAAATAGATAAACTGAACACAGTGCCACTGCTAAGAAATCTTTTACTAAAGAAAGCGAGGCTGCATACGCATGCAAAACTAGGCTACCAGGCTAGCGCTAAGCGATGTTAGTACTGCGTGGCCTTCGTTTATATTGTACGCGATCGTTTGTCTCCAACGTTACCTCTTGCTCTCTGCTATAATGCTAGTATCTTTCATTACTGTTCTCATTACGCTCGCTGCCCTCACACAAACACTGTAGCAGATCAATGGGAACCAGAATTCCAACTAAACTGAAATGATCGCAGTAACGTTAGTGTTCCACGTCAATAAATCTTTATTGCAGGCGATCAGTCGACCAGACTAATACATGGCCGGTCCCATGTTAATGGGAGGGGCGGTCCGAAATATAATAAATAATAATTAATGATGTATACATATATTAACTTAGCTGCCGAGCTCTATCCCATGTTAATATTGAAATACATGACGAATGTAAATCATACTCCTTATCGTTCTGTGATTATTTGACGTCCTGGTTGCTAAACAATGTAACTTACGGACTTCTGCGTGCGGCTGATTCTATGACTTCGAGCTGACATTGAACCGGAATATTATGACGCCATAAACTTTATCATTTTCTCGGCTCTACACGTCCTTCTGTATAACATCCTTCTTCGTGCAGATCGTGCGGTTACTTCCTCCTCTTGTTGTAATATCAAATGTTAAATCCATAAGGTTCTTCAGTTGGCTATTAATGTAAATGTATCGGTGTTGTCATTTTGTGCGCCCTTCATCTATGATGTTTCCAAACTTCTCTCTATGGTAACGTAGTTCCCCTGTGACGTCATATAGCAACATTTGTATTCATGCGCTTCTCAATTAACTCCTTCTGTTCCGTTTGCCATATTTAGTATTTAATTCTAAATCATTGACTCTTGCCTCCGACGCTACATGGCTCTCTCTCTCTCTCTCTCTCTCTCTCTCTCTCTCTCTCTCTCTCTCTCTCTCTCTCTCTCTCTCTCTCTCTCTCTCTCTCGCCTTCGTTCGCAACCCGAGGCACTGTTCGTTACCCCAGACAAAAAAATTTTTCGAAGTTGTTGTTCGTAACCCGAATTGTTCGTGACCTGAGGCGTTCGTAACCCGAGATTTGACTTTATTGGTAAGCCTGGAAAGCTATGATGACCATTCTTAAAGACTAAGATAAACAATTCGTGGCTGTGGAGGGTGCATCTCATCTCTTCTCATCTTGTGCCTTGCTGTGTCGACGTCAAGTATAAACAGAGGGAGAGTGCCCGTATATGGGCTTCATGTATCGAGATTACCATGGACTCTGCTATTCCCTCTGTCCATCGTTTACGTGGTCGGCCTCTTATTCTGCTTGCATTATGTCTGTACATCATTGCTTGTTGTGGCATACTGTTAGTTGGTAACCTAGTTACATAGCCAAACCACTTGACTTGCTGCCTTCTAATAAAATCTAGCGTTACTATAACTTCTACTTTAGTCCCAATTTATCCATTTCTGATTGTCTCTCTTATTGAGTATTCTTCTCAGGGATGTCATTTATGTTGTGATTTTTCTGTTCTCTTTTTTTTTTTTCAGTCAGTATCCAGGTTTGGCATTGGCAGCATAGAGTTAGTAGGGAAATTGTATTGTAGAGTGCTTTCTTAGTAACTATTCATACATGTATGTTCTTTAGTATTGATACCATTTATCCAATGAGTTGGTTTGCCTTATTGCATCTATTTTCGATCTCGTCTTCTGATTTGTCACTTGATATTATACTTCCTAAGTACTTGAAGCTTGTGGAGGCTGCGACAGAGACTAAACGGCTGACGAAAAGAAAGCTGGCTTTCTCCTGGCCAAGTCGAAAGGTGCTTTGAGAAGGGAACGGATTACAATGTCCCAGGTGTAATTTTGTGCCCTCCCGAGGGCAGGGTGGCCGACAAGTTGGCTCACATAGTGGCCAAATAGTGGGACTATGTCTGCGGTGAATACATGTCTTGAAGCTGTCCTATATGGCGTGGATGCCCAACATGAAAACGACATCAGGGCTGTCATAATCTCCCCACCTGTTCTACCGCGTCGTCGTCAACGACGCCTGGCAATTACGGCCAGGTCCACCTGTGAGCGACACTAACCACGCTGTGACAGGAATGGTCAGTCGGTGCATGCGTGGGACATGGAGTCCACGCAGGGACACAACCCCGACTAGCGAGAACTCACAGCGGTTAGCGCCAGACGGCTCGGGGCAGTTGTACAGGACCGATGGAATGAATGGTGCTCGTATACTTGTGTGGATAAACGCTAATAGATAGAAAGCCTGTGTGAGTATAGGAGACTGTGCGCTTGTGAGTTGTATACATTGCATTGATATATCTATTAATTGTATTATGGCATCGATATTGTAATTGCGCGATGCATGTAATGGTTGTGATGAGTTAGAAGTGTGAATAAAGTGTTTGAATTGTGTTTGCAGTGTGTCATGTCAAGTCATTCTGTGACAGTGTTTGTATCACATCTGTTAGTGATTACGAGCCTGTGTTATTGCTGAATGCAAGATTCTGACAGGTGTGAACGTGGGGGATAGTCCGGGATCTGAACCCGGGACCTCTCGCAAATTATCCAGATTTCTTCTTGGGAAACATTTCATAGTCGAGACAGACAACAGTCCGTTAACAATCACCACGTCTGGAACTCCTACCAACCACAGGGTAGCAAGATGGTCACTATTACTACAAGATTTCAGTTTTGAAGTCAGGCATATCCGTGGCACACAAAATACGATTGCCGACCTTCTTTCCAGATGTCCTTACGACACATCCGAAAGCCTAATTGTGCCTGAGCGCACACAGCAGACCAATAAGTAATCTGCAGATTAGTATAGCGCTCAGCATCACAGCGAAGAGTGAAATTATTTCAGAAACGCTGTGTAGAAATTGTGATAGGGACAACGTCCCAATGTAAATATAGTACATATATATCTTATAATTATTGTAATAATTGTGGTGAATACTTGTGTGGTATGTGATTGAAAGGTAATATTATTTTAAATATGTGTATGAACATTGTAACGAACAGTGCTACGTGATTTCAAGACTTACTTTACTTGAACTGTTCGAGTATCCGTAGTACCTGCTGAGCAGAGTGTTCCGACTTATTTTAATCCGTGCGAGAGGGACAGTGACATCTGAATTCTACATAACACTTTAATCCATATTTTGAAAGAAAGAGTTAATCCAGCAGCTGTTCTTATGAACTATGTACTCCGTTCGTTTATATAACATCCCGACGGAAGAACATTGTGTTAGCTACATCTTAACACACCAGCTGTGTACTTCCGGTATTTGTGTAATTAATTTAAAAACTAACAGACTATAGTGTAATTCTCACAAAGAAGTAACGTTGTATATAAACTTTGTGAGCGGAAATTTTGCATATACAAATTGTATGTAAGGATTTTGATAGATGTAATCTGAGAATCATAAGTTGGTTAACTTGTTCTCAATAGTGACATTTGGTTCACTATTGTCAATAAGCATCAAACTATGACGCTTAGAAATTGATTTACCAATGTAATTTATTTTCTTTGAAAGCATGTGGAAATTATCGCCCATATATTTTGTATTGTTTCACTGATTACAACCAAGGGAAACAATTGAAATTAGTGGTAATGTGTAACAGGTATAGAAACCATCCTCATGTTGCCAGGTTGGCGACACATCAAGATGACATAAACTATGCATGGGAGTAATTACCGAAGTTGTAGACCTACATGAGACTTTCCGACCACATGAGGTTGGGGTCAAATGTTGGAGTCATCTTATAGGGAGAGGACTCGCGGCCTGACATGTCGTGTTCATAATTTTTGTTTATTTGTCGAGAGGTAGTTGCGTTGCTTGGGAGATAGCATAAGTCGCTGATAGCTACCGGACTGGCTGTGTCAAATTGCAACTAACGTAAGAATCCATTTAGTGGATTGTACTTGAATAGTGTGGCTTGATTGCATCATTGAAGAGTGTGTGTATATATCTTACAATTATCTACATATTTCAATATAAACCAAAGTGTCACGCCAGATGACAAACAATGGGTCGATTCTGACAGGTTTAATAAATAAACCCAAATGTATATAGCTTACATGAAAGGATTCTCCTTCCATGAAAAGGAGGGCGGGAGAATGTCATAATCTCCCCACCTGTTCTACCGCGTCATCGTCAACGACGCCTGGCAATTACGGCCAGGTCCACCTGTGAGCGACACTAACCACGCTGTGACAGGAATGGTCAGTCGGTGCATTCGTGGGACATGGAGTCCACGCAGGGACACAACCCCGACTAGCGAGAACTCACAGCGATTAGCGCCAGACGGCTCGGGGCAGTTGTACAGGACAGGCGGAATGAATGGTGCTCGTATACTTGTGTGGATGAACGCCATCAGATAGAAAGCCTGTGTGAGTATAGGAGACTGTGCGCTTGTGAGTTGTATACATTGCATTGATATATCTATTGATTGTATTATGGCATCGATATTGTAATTGCGCGATGCATGTAATGGTTGTGATGAGTGAGAAGTGTGAATAAAGTGTTTGAATTGTATTTGCAGTGTGTCACGTCAAGTCATTCTGTGACAGTGTTTGTATCACATCTTTTAGTCTGTGTTATTGCTGAATGCAAGATTCTAACAGGGCGTACACCCCACCCCACCCCCCGTCTTTCCTTTCACACCTTGAGAAAGTAATACACATGAAACAATTGTAGAAAGAAGGGATGGGCACTCGTCTGACAATCAGAAGCCTCATGTTGCGCTTATTCCATGGTCGTTTTTATACAACGATGGTCTAGAAATGGCACATTAGTGACAACCTACTGGGGAGACTAACGTTCCAAACAAGTTCAGAGTTGAACAGCGAAAAAGAAGCGATGCATTGTAAAGTGGAGCGACATATAAGCAGTATTAATGCTGTGTAAATGTAAACAATAGGTGCTCATACTAGATTAGAAACAAACAAAACACGCTAGACATGAAAACCATTTAGTTTGATCAAACAAGGATGTCTCATTGTTACACGGGAAAAACGCACTTGTATTATAAGTAATATAAGTGAGTATTTGCCTATTTATCTTATAGTATTTGACTCCTGTGTGTGTGTGTGTGTGCGTGTGTTGGGGGGGGGGGGGTCCCAATATTACGCTGGCCGCTTTTCCCTAGCGCCCACGTTAGGAGAGGTCGACCCGGAAGCCGAGGTGAATGTTTACTAGGTATTGGTCAGATTTTTCTGGCAAGTGAGACCTAGAACTGTTTCCATCCATCCATCCAGCCATCCATCCATCCATCATGTGCCCTGCCGGTAAGCGTGGGCGGTCATGTTCTGCCATCTCACTCGATCACCAGAGTCGTGGATCAGCTCCGTGTTCCTGTCTCGACCATGCCATGTGGCCAAGCCATCCAGGTATTTACTTCTCGGTCTTCCCCTTGGTCTCTTCCCTTCGATCTTGCCAGTTGTCACCAAGTTCTCCAATTAATTTCTTCTTATATCATGCCCAAAATATGGTGACTGTCTACGTCTAATGTCTCTAATCAGTTTACGATCTTCATTTGTTTCTTGAAGGACTTTTTCATTGGTTTTTCTGTCTGTCCATGGTATTCTTTGCATTTTCCTCAGAAACCACATTTCCACAGCCATCAGTTGTTTTTCAGCTTGACTGCTTATTGTCCACGCTTCACATCCATACACAAGTATAGGTTCTATGTAGCACCTCAACACTCTTTTTCTCGTTTCAATTGATATCTTTTTGTTGTTCAGTATGGTTTTCATCTTGCAAAAGGCTACCTTCACAATGGCAATTCTTGTTTTAATCTCTTCAAGGCATCTCCCATCAGATGTTATGACTGTGCTGAGATAACAGTATCGATTCACTTGTTTAAGACTATGCCCATCTACTCGTATATCACACTGTGGTATTTCCTTCTTCCCAGTGACGACCATAATCTGTGTCTTCTTAATATT
Organism: Cepaea hortensis; assembly: GCA_963921405.1. Taxonomy (NCBI): domain Eukaryota; kingdom Metazoa; phylum Mollusca; class Gastropoda; order Stylommatophora; family Helicidae; genus Cepaea; species Cepaea hortensis. The sequence continues at coordinate 68,703,532 of OY992886.1, forward strand.
CAGTTCTAACCCTAGTTGTTCACTGCGTGCAACAACCTCGTCTAATAAATTTTGCAGGTCCTGTTCATTGTCTGCAAACAAGACTGCATCATCTGCATATCTAACGTTATTGATGTATCGTCCCCCAATGTTGATTCCTTCCATATCTTCTATATTTCTGAATATATTTTTACTGTACAGGGAACTGCTTAAGAACAGATAAATACGTCTGAATCTGACGTGTGCGTGTGTTTAAGTGTTTGTTAAAAAGATTCTTTAATTTTTACTTATGTGGTACCTATTAGCTGTTACTATCTCGTGCATAATAACACCAGCCTCTTCCATTTACTTGTCATGTGCAGAAATTATCTATCACTCCTTGAGCCTTGAGTCAACCTCCAAAGTTATTTATATATTTTTTTCCAAATAGAATTTGTTCATTCATTCAGTAGTATATCCTCTGCACAACTTCGCTCCCATAACAACCTTCGGGAAAACTTCTCGGTCATGAGCAATGCCCCACATCCGATACACCCATCTGGAGACCATCTGCCACATCCTGCACCCATCTTCTCTTTGACCTTCATCTTCCTCTCTTCCCGGACCTCTATATTATTGTTCTCTTCAAACTTTCATAATGTTGTAAATGACCAAAATATTTAAATTTTCTTCAATAGCCTTTGTACATTTTGAAAATGTTTAATTTCCCGAAATTTAATTTGCCTTACATACCGTTTTCTTCAATATTGAGTTCTTGTTGGATATCTCTGATCAGTTTGGGGGTTTTGGTGCTGGTGGGGGGAGTGGGGGGGAGGTGGGGGTGTTCACTGCATAATAGAGTTATGCCCTAAAGACTTGCCAGTATTTGAATGACTATGTTGGTGTGCTTCTAGACTTCATTCTAATTTTACTGAGTGCTAGATCTCCATTATTTCAGTTATCATAACTATAATAGGAGTCGCAGTAAAATTATCTGCCAGAAATAGGGACGAGTTCTTGATAAGAACAAGTGAGAATATCCGGAACATGTGGCACTTGTGCAGTGTTTCAGACAGTCTCAGATAAGAGAACTGGTTATGCTCGATCATGGGCAGATAAATACTGGCACTTCAAGCTATAGCGTTACATTTAGGTTAACCTAAATAGGAACATTATTATCATGGCCAATGTTAACACATTCTGTACCAAGGAACTCGATATACGTTTCTTAATTATTTCTTAAATTGAAAAATTAACACCCCCGCCCCATTCCTGTCCCATTATTTCCCATCCAATTATTATTGTAATCCATTATTATTTTAACTATGATTATACCGAGACCCGCGATAGCACAGTAGCTAGAAACTCCTTTACCAGCGGATGTTCGTGGGTTTGAACCCGCAACTGAGAGACTTTTAAAAACTGACCTCGGCTCCCAGGTCGACCTGTCCTGACACGAGCACCGAGAAAAAGCGACCAGCGTGACATTGACCACACCACTGACCACGTGTTGACCTGTCTATAGAATATATGAAGCGACCAGCGTGACACTGACCACACCACTGACCACGCGTTGACCGGTCTATAGAATATATGAAGCGACCAGCGTGACACTGACCACACCACTGACCACGCGTTGACCGGTCTATAGAATATATGAAGCGACCAGCGTGACACTGACCACACCACTGACCACGCGTTGACCGGTCTATAGAATATATGAAGCGACCAGCGTGACACTGACCACACCACTGACCACACGTTGACCGGTCTATAGAATATATGAAGCGACCAGCGTGACACTGACCACATCACTGACCATGCGTTGACCGGTCTCTAGAAATGTGGGTCTTGCACCGTATTCCCATTGCGTTTTAAGTCGTGTAATGGGGTTCTGTACTTATACCGCACCGGAATTGATGTGCCTCACAAATCATCGAGAGCGTACGAAACTACTTTTAAAGTGGCTTTATTAGTTCACAAGGGGAGGGCAGAGAAGTAAATACCGGATGGCTTGGCCACGTTGTATGGTCGACATAGGAACGTTGAGCTGATCCACGACTCTAGTGATCGAGTGAGATGGCAAAACATGACCACGCACGCTTACCGGCATGGCACATGATAATGATGATTATTTCAAATCAGACATGCTCACATTAACTAATTCAGTGCCGAAGGATAATATATCGCCAGATGTGACCTACCATTTGGATAGTAGTACGACATATCACCATACTAGGATAATCGAGTTATTCGTTTTGCTTCGTGGTATCTTCCACAGTGTCAAAGCTCAGTGAATGGATGTACATTATAATACTGGCTCATTTGATTGCGTACCTTGTTTAGTCCAAACCTACTGTTTGCTTGGCACGGAATGAGTTAAGTGAAATAGGTGGCTGGTAGTTCGTTGTCTGCGTCTGTGCCCTAGGTGTAGTGAACATAGTTTCACAATTTTTACATACGATTGGATAAACAAAGAGTTTGCATTCCACAATCGTAAGAGCATCGGCCTTTCACACAGAGATAATTGGTTCCCAAACATCAGAAAGAGGCAATCAACATTCTTTAGTCACATTATGGTAAGAGAACAACTGGAACATCTTGTGATAATTGGAAAGACTTGTAAAATTAAAGATAAAGGCAGCGAGAGAAAACTCCCGACAGCCTTTTCTCAAGGCGCGGAAGAGTGTCAGCGCACGAACTGATACACGCTGTTTCAAATAAAATGTTGAGAAGCATAATCATCACCACCAGTTGACAAAGCACTTGAGGATGATTTCGTCAAGTCACACCTTGTAATCTGTGTGTTCACGTGTCATGGCATTTTTAATTGCAAGACGATATGAAGGAATGGGCTTCAAAATTGCAGGTACCAATCATGACTGGTAATATATTCACCAAACTGAGTCTATAAGAACGGCCTTATTTGAGTTAAGTAACTTTGAGACGCCATGAAGAATTGTAAATTATGAACAACTCTGCAGTGTTATGTATTCCAATAGATTGTTTCAAAGTAAATTGAGCTGACCAGCTCTCTTCCCCACCGGCCGTCCTTTTCTAAATATTTCCAGACACGTGACAATTGCGAAAATGACCTTATATCAATTTTACGAGCAGGGGTGGATCCATGAGCCGTGTTGTCACAGCTGGGGACTGAGTCCAGGATCACTGTATTATTTGGCAAAAGCGCATTAATGTCTAAACTAAAAACCAATTAACTTTGAACATAACTAGGAAGATCAACGACAGGACAGACACACACAAGCACACGCGGACGTTTCGGCTAAAACTTGTATGAAGGGGAAAAACACAACTCTCTCTCTCTCTCTCTCTCACACACACACACACACACACACTGAGAGATAGAGAGAGAGAGAGAGAGAGAGAGAGAGAGAGAGAGAGAGAGAGAGAGAGAGGAACACTTAGCTAGAACACTTAAATATCACAATCACTAAATGTATGATTGTCATATTTCAGTTTTCTAGTGTGTATGTGCGTGAGTTTGCGCACGTGTGTGTGTTTGTGTGTGTGTGTGTGTGTGTGTGTGTGTGTGTGTGAGTGTGTGTGTGTGTGTAAGTGTGAGTGTATGTGTGTGTTCTTTGATAAAGACTTTGTTCGAAACGTTCGCTTGTAACTGTGTGTGTCTTTCCTGTTGTCGAGCTTCCTAGTTATGTTGAAAGTTAATTCGTGTTTTTTTTTCTTTTTCGGTATCAACAGGGCGGCAATAAATTCTTTATCCTTAACCTCTAAGCTACAATGACTTCCCTGAAACAGTTTACAATATAAAATAATAATAACAGTTTAGATGTATTTGCTTCTAGGGCATCTGGCGGACATTCAGTACTCCTAGGACAGGTTAGACAGACACATAATCAGCTTGCAACTGGTAACCATTCGTATTGGGACTCTCCACCGGCTGTTGAAGATGAGGAAGGAGCACACATGGGAATGTCCCGAGGGCTGTGATGTCGGTTGTTAACTGAACTTAACTCAGATTTATTAGATGAAAAACCTTCCTTGCGACATTCAGTACAATTGTCTTGTTAAACAAGAAAGGTTTTGATAAGCGATGAGACACTAAAGGCCGCTAGCCCGCTAAATTGTCATGCAATATTCAGGCGAAGGATGTTTGTTTTTCTATTTCACATCCGATAGAACCCCCCCCCTCCCCCCCCCCCCTCGACACGTGTGACGGATGGCGTAACTCTCCACGAACGTATTAGCTTTAGAAATACACACGGGAAAAAGTCGGCTACAGATATTAATTTTCTACAAGGTTTCACGAGTATTTCCTAACTTTACAGGAACTCACAAACTAAAGTCCTTAGGAGTAATGAAAAGAGAATCCGAAATGTCTAGTGAGTGAGAAGTCTAAAAATCACTTCTCGTATTTTAGGTCGAGGGTCCTTTCTCTCACGGATGATTTTTAAACAAAATCTCAATATTGTCCGGCACTCAATTTACGAAGTGGAGTAGGTCGCCTTTTCACATGCTTTGCGCCTAATTAGGTATATGATCTAAAATGGGGACCAGAAAATTCCCATGGAAGTAAAGGCGGTCGGTGTAATATTGGCCATATCACACATGGAGTGCTGATCGGTATAAAACTAGGGTCTAATACCATTTACACAATTGGCCTTAATGCGTGTAAAGGCTGCTATCGCCAGTTTCCCACAGACCACTTTTAAACAAGCCCGTTGTTGTTAACTGTAAGCCAAAGACATAATTGTAAAATCGTTAAGTAAACAAATGCTGGTTGATTACTGCATATTTTCTTAGTGGATAAGAAACCAAACCACAGAAGATATTGTATAATAGAACGACGCAAAGTTTCAGAAATAGGACACCTTGTTTATTCTAATAATGCACGCAGTAAACATAAACATAGTTAAAATAAATGTATTTACAGGTAAGGCTGTTCATTTTAATAAAACCGACGAGGCAAAATATGTCGACGTGCAAAGAGAAAACGTGTGGACTTAGTCGACCGTAAACCACAACCAGTCTTGTCACTTTTACAGTGGTGCATTGTAATAACAGTATTAAATTAATAAGCAAAAGTGACCAACAAGAAAGATGCTAGACATTTTGACATGCCATGGAGGAACAGCTTTATAAGAAATGAATGGCAGTACACGAGATAGAAGACCGTGGAAAGACCCATCATCGACGCCAATGACAGGGAATATAAGAAGATATTAATACTAATGAAAGTAAACTATTATATGCAAATATAAGAAGGAAACGGTGTTCTATGGTCATGCAATGCGATGAGAGGCATTGGAAAACGTCGTGACGTCTGGAAAGATCACTGGTATAAGACGTTTGAGTAAACTGAGAAACATTAGGCTGGATGGACTCCGACTGTGATATGGAGGAATATCATCAATCGAATTGATACAGAATATTAGAGACCGAGATGACTGGAGATGCATGAACGCTTACGCCAGATAACAGGATACATAATGATGATGCTAGAAGTGTGACAGTTTGTACGTAACATTCTTCTTCTTCTTTTGTTCGCCTGAAATATGTTTATAACTGCAATGTTGTCTCTTGTATGAATCTAACAGTCTTTTTTTAGTTCACTCAGCTGTTCATAGAGTTTAGCTTCCACTGTTGTCTCTCTAGGCCAGAAGGTTCGCCTGGATATGTTGTAGTTTGGGCAATCCTGGAGTATGTGCTCTGCTCTCTGCGACGCCAAACTACATGTGCACATGGCTGAGTCACAAATCTTGAATTTTGTATACATGTGGTTGCGTAATCTATTATGTCCTGTTCTGAGGCGCAGAAGAATTACCTGTTCTGGTCTGTCCATAACGTGGTAGTCGTCTTGAGTAGGATTTGGTGGCCTTCTGACTGATTTGATCATTCTTTTCTTTTGGTGGTATGTAATGGGCACATCAGGTTGTTGTTCTTTTGCTCCTTCTTTAGCCAATTGATCAGCTCTGTCGTTTCCGGGGACTCCACAGTGGGATGGTATCCACTGTATGGTGACCTTATGCTGACTGCTAAGTTCAGAAAGCAGTGTTCTTAGAACTGGCAATTTCACAGACAGGAGCGTCTCTATTACTGATTTTGCACCTGTCAACATTGCAACATTGTATCTACTATTCTTGTCCCTAAATGTACACCTTGAAGGTGACAACAAAGTGGCTTCCTAATGAATTCTAACAATTCAGTTCAGTTATCGGTTGCACAATCACCTGAAACAATATTATATCGCAAGCTTATCAAAATCTTGCTCAAAGAAATAATGGCACTTGAATATGTCCATACTACCTTGATGAAACCCTAGAAGTTCTACGGCATTTTTGCACGTTTCTTGAAGGGCAGTGTTCCATGTATTAATTGCTAGACACAGGGGAACGTTCGATTCACCGTGTTCCATCACAGAGATTGCGATTTTCAAGCAATGGAAAATAACATGTTTAACATCACTGTCTTCGTGCCCTTCTCTGGGCTCTCCATAGATGTCAACGGCAAACAGAATCATGGATGGGGACTTATATTCAGCAGTGACAGCCAAAAGACCCAATGGAGAAACACGTGTTTCATTATCACAGTCTGACGACATGGCCTCCTGAAGTTGTTCGGTATTAGACAGAGAACTGAGTTTCTGAACATGGCTGTCAAGTGCAGCTGTTATGATAATGTGCGGACGCTGTTTCTTGATGTGTTTTAAGTTGCTGACCAGTGGTTCAAAAAACCAAGAGATGACACTAATGAACCCCGCAGGGAATAGGTAGTTGACAAGTTTTGGGTTCTGGAAAATTAAGCTCAAATCCTGAAGATCTAATTCCCGAACATCCGGTATGCTCTGATCATAAGGTTCTGGTAGTTGTATTGTTTTCATGAACTCGAACACTATCAGTGGCTGCAAGAAACAGAATATATATATTCAAGTTATGTCGTTCATTACTATTTTATTGACACTTTTACATATTTAGTGACTGCGAGGAAATCTAGATACGTGAAATAATGTAAAACATTAAGTGCCCAGTAAGAGAACTCTTTCATGCGTGGAGTATTTCGTAAGTAGGTAAGTAAAGAGACTTTTTACACACCTTAAGGTGCACTGGACATACGGTGCTAGATCCAGATTTGTATAAAGCACTCATCATTGGGTGGTTAACGTGGCCAGTATTATGCCGGTCGTGTTTACTTCCCAAGAAATTTATTGGCACACAGTTTAGGTTGGGTCGACCTGGGACACCAGGTCAGTTTTAAAACTCTGAACCCGCCCCGATGCAGATCGAATCTATGACTATGGGGCCGACAGGCAAGCGTCCAGCTACTACACTACCTCGGCTCCCTGGGTATATAATGCTAGCTCCACATTTTACACAGACTGGCACTCCATGGGTAACACACCGGCCTCTTATCTTGCCAGAATATTTCCTGGTACTAATTTTAGGATGAGTCCATCTTGAAGCCCAGGCCATTTGAAAAAACAAAAACAAAAAAAAAACAAAAAACAACAACAACTCAGCAATGGGAAATAGTCTTCTTATACCCGGTGTCTGTGGCTTAGGGGTTAATGAGACGCCGATCCCCAATATATAGAGTCGGTTTCGAAATCCTCCTTGGCCATTGATTTTCGTGGTGCGAGACGTCGGCAGTTCAGAAAGCAGACCGCATCGCCTTGATTTTTGTGGTGCGAGACGTCAGTCGTTCAGAAAGCAATAGCAAAATACTCTGTTAAAGTCGCTAGGAAATCACAAACAGCCTAAATATGCTGGGGTTGATTGTAATGCCCTATAAAGGACAGGCAGATAACTTTCTCTTCTTCTTATTTTCGTGGACATTTAACCAACTTACACCCAGCCCTCTGTAGATTTATTCGTCATTTGTTGGATTTTGTAGTTACAGTTTTCTTGAGAGGTCAGTTTCACACCAACCCTCCTTACTAGTTTCTTACGACATGCATGTAGAGTGCAGTATGACTATTATTTACTTCCTGTAGGGACCTATTTTGGCCAAACGCTTGCGAACGCGATTCGTGAGCCACTTACCACCCATTCGAAACACAGCTGCGACAGATTTGGCAGCAGACTGCGCCACGTTGGGTCTTAACGTGTTGGTATGGGAGCCGGTCGTTCAGAAAACAATGGCAAAGACAACAACAGCAATAAATTGCTGGTGTTGACATAGATGTCCTGTAAACAGGATATGCAAAAACAGAGGGGGGGGGGACGAACCATTTAACATGTTCAGTGAATTACTGTCAGCGTTATTTCTGCTGCAGGAAATCATCTAGACAGCGAGAGCGACAGGAGCCACGTGGGGTCCATGTCAATGTTGATACAAACTTGTAATACGTGTTCCGCCATGGCAGCGTGGAGCACGTGGTGATTTCAGCGCTGGAGCCGAGCAGGCCGAGCACAACAACGGACATTCTAGCTCGGGGTCTCTGAGGGGCGTCTCATGGATCCCCGCGCAAGAATGTGCTTTTGTTTGCCAACATGGTAAATAGCCTGGCCCAAGAGAGACGATGTACACTCCACACAACGTTCAACAACACACGAGGACCAGGGGGTCATCATAACACAATGGACAAGGGCGCTCGTTCCTCGTTCTTAATTAAACATCCGGTGTTCTCACACCGATCTAGCGGGTTCAACCCCTACACCGGTCAGGTCAGTTGAAATAAAATGTTGACTTCTCACCCTTTAATTGGGGACGTAAATTACAACTACGCCTGAAGTCGGAATATCCTGATGGCAAGGGACTCTGGGAAAGCTAATCCTAACGCAAAAATCAGTTTAATGCATTAGAAGTAGTAGTACGTATATGGACTACGCTTGAGTTTAAAACGAGCAAACGAAAAAAAAAAAAAAAAGAAACATGAAGACCACATAGTAATTAATCTAAACAGCTTCTTTGAGCATATAAGTGGACCGTCGATAATACAAAGTCCTGTAAAGGTTCGATCATTCGAAATAATGGAATTATTTAAATAAAAATGTGGACAAAGAAGGGGGACCAGACAGAGATGTTAAAATAAAAATACACAGAGCAAGCATTACGCTCTTTGGACAACAGTCATCTTTAAATCAATATCCTGTTTGTGGCTGACTCCGTGACAGGATTATTAATCTGAGTCAGGGATGGACCCTAATATAACTTCTCTTCTGAGGCTGAACGGGGTAGGGGAAATGGGATAATGAACTGCCAAGAGGAGCTTTCTTAGCACTAGAACATTTGTGGAAGTCAACATAATTACATCTCGTACCAAGAGTAGAATATTTAAGTCTACTTTTAAATCCCTCCGTGGCGAAGGGTTTGCATTTCGTAATCCCGCATATCCGCGTTAGAAATACAACTGCGGGCGATTTAGCAGCAGACCTCCTTGCGTTGGTTTTTTACGAAATGGTATGGGTGCCGGTTGCTAAATCGCCCGCAGTTGTATTTCTAACGCGGATATGCGGGATTACGAAATGCATCCGTAACTCCCTTCGCCACGGAGGGATTTAAAAGTAGACCATGGCCGAGGGGTTAGCAGCTTTCTCCGCTAACCCCGAATACTCTCGTCACGTGACGCGACGAGAATTAGCAGTGGTTCGAATCGCAAAAGTGACTTATGAGAGTATGGAGCCGGTCGCTCAGAAAGTCGTGGCGTGCTGATGAGCGTAATCTAGCCTAGGAATCAACATACAGCTGAAAGATGCTGGTGTTGACCGAAATATCCTGAAACAGGATGGAAACGCGGGAAAAAAAAAATGGGTGCCGGTCGTTCAGAAAGCAATGGTAAACACTTGAAAGTAAACTTGCAAGAGATCACAACAGCAAAAAATGCTGGTGTTGACTGCGACGTCCTGTAAAGGATATGCAACTAACTTTTAACTCTTAAATCGGTACAGTTATGGGATAAGAATATGAATTGAAAACAATTAGGTATATTTAGCTCCTGCGAAAAGAAGAGACATAATAGACACAGACACAATGTACGTACCTTACATTGTGTCTGTGTCGTTTATGTCTCTTTTTTTCGTAGGAGCTAAATATACCTAATTGTTTTCAATTCATATTGTTACATCCTGCTGCAGCCGCTGTTATTTCTTTTGTTTTTTCTTTTGTTCCATATTGGATCACAAACAGGATAACGACTGAAGCGAATACGAATGAACTAGAAACATTAATTAACTGGTGCCCACGCAGGAAAAACGTGCTAAGTGGTGTGACAGAATCATTAATTCGGAGCGTATACAGAACCTAGCCAATCAAGAGGGCAGAGAATGACGTCAAGATTGATATGTCACATAGTTAGTAGTATAACGAGAAAGTCCTTCCACTAGCTGGTGGCGGCTGTGGCGAAGGGCTAGCGAACGCCATTCAAAATTCAGCATACTACGTTCGAAACACAGCTGTGGGAGATTGGAAGCAGACCGCCTTGTGCTGAATTTGATACAATGGTATGAGTGCAGAAAGCAATGGCAAACTACTAAACATTATTTCCAAGAAATCACAAACAGCCAAAATTTCTGGGGTTGACTGCTACGTCACATAAAGGATATGCAACTAACTAAAACCATGCGAGAAGAGAATTAGAGCAAATATGAATTATATGGGATGGCACAGAAAGAGCTGCAGGAGATAGCAAAAGGTATGACAGATTGGCGTCAGTTGCTTGAGGCTATGCTTTAGTAATGATAAACTGCAGAAGAAGAAATTTGAAAAAGAGTCATTTACTAATTGTTCAACATAATTTTACTTATTCACTTACGTTCTATGTGCATAATATGGTATGTACTAACTGATCACCCTTGTCTCATCTTAGGAATATCTAATAAATGATTAATTAATTTGAGCCAACACCACAACCGTTCTAGTCGGGGGGAAATGTGTCTGCTACTAAGGTCTGGACTCCTACTACTGCACTAATACGACCTTTCACAATCCATTGCATACAAAAACTACCAAAGGTGTCTAATAGCGATGCACGGATAACTTACTCGAATAGCAAGAGTCCTGTTCTGACTCCGGAAGGTGGGGCTGTCCACGAGCCTGACCAGATTAGTGCAGCATGTTCGAATCCGTTTCTGACCCGGCACGTCTTTGTAGTCATCATAGATTTTCTTTCTGATTGCGGTGAGGAGACCCTGGCCACGAAATGTCTCTTTCACTCTGGCTGAACGTGTCATTAGTGTCTTGTTGTCATCAACTAGACACACGCCCTCAAATGCAGCCTGTAGGGATGCACAGAGTAGGAAATATGTCATGCGCATGTCTACTTAACTGACTACCTCCCTATCTACTTACAGACATATAGATCAATCTACCTACCTATATACTTATATGCCTACCTTATACATAATAAGTGGAGTTGTGATGTCTTTCCACACCCTTCTGTCTAGTTACTGCCGATCATGTGTGATTTCGATGCTCCTTTATGCCATGATATCACACTGTCCAGCATTTTCCCTCGGCATCTCCTCCCTTCCAACTTTCAAGTTGTGACGACATACTCCAGCTTTCTTCTTTTCGTGAAATGCCCAAACAATGTGGACAATCTTCGGCTGATGCCAGCAACCAGTTCACTTTATGAGGTATCTTCTTTCAAGATATCATTGTTTGCTCTTCTCTATCCTTTCACGGTGTTATCATTGTTATCACTGGTATATAACACCACATCTCCACAGATTCCATTTTAATTCTTCACTTGTTTGCTAATTGTCCATGATTCGATTCCGTAATGAAGATTCATTCTCTCTCTCTCTCTCTCTCTCTCTCTCTCTCTCTCTCTCTCTCGCGCTCGCTCGCTCGCTCGCACGCACGCACGCACGCACGCACACACACACATCTCTCACACTCTCTACAAATTGACCAAAAAACCTACTGACTTACGTATCTATATACATATCGATCTACCGTTATAACTATGAACCGAAAAATCGGCCGACCAGCGACAAGATGGTGGAAACATAAAATACCCACAACAAAATAATACAAACTACAAAATAATGTTTTATAGCACTAGATTTATGGAAGTCACAAGAAAATAAATCTAGAGAATCAACATTAGAATATTTAACTCAAACATCAAATCAGTACTGCTGTACGGATCAGAGACACGAAGAACGACAAACTCTATTACTACTTAACTAAAACCATTAATTAATTGGTTCCTGCACAAAATACAAGGCCTTAAATGGTATGACAGAATCATCAATGTGGTGAGAGCTAAACACATACCAGTGAATCAAGAGGTGAAGAAAATAAGCTGGCACTGGATAGGACACACACTGAGAAAAACTGAACTGTATAAGTAGAAAGGCCTTTATCTTTAATCCACAGGGCAATGGAAATAGAATGAAACCTAGAAACAAATGGAGAATAAAGTAGAATCAGGAATAATTAATACGGGGAAGGCGTGGATAGTGGTGCATAGGAAAGCTGAGGATAGGACTGCCTGGAGTGTATAGGTGAGCTCCTATACCCACATGGAGAATGGAGGATAAAGGATCACAGATAAACAGAGAGAATGGCAGTTATGTGTAAATGTAATCAAACAGTGATGTGAAGGAATGAAAGACGAGAAAATGAACAGATTTACTGAATAATCATAATAATGGAAAGTAACAAGCAAAAACAAAGAGATAAAAGTAAACATTAATAAGTGAAAGCAAAGTATTAACAACTGAAACTCTAGGCTACTCGTGTTACTAATGCAAGCACGCAACATAAATATGAATGTGGGGAAAGTAACTCACCACCTCCCCGTCAACCTCACACACGTAATAGGAGGAATCTGGATCATTGATCAGCTCGCTGTATTGCACATTGAGATAATCAGTGCCCACGCCTGTAGTGATGTCTAGCACTGCCTGGTAATCATCCCCCCTGGCTTTCCGGACTACAACCTTTTGTGGAGCCGCCATTACCTAGAGCAAAACAAACAAAAAGAGTTTCTTTATGAGACAGTTAGAAACTTCCATATGTTACTGCAAACATTATATAATTGTCTTAATTCTTTTTTTTTTTTAGAGAAATGTCCCAAAATGCAGCCTGCAGGAGATGCACAGATGTAAGGAAAATCTAATGTGCATGTCTGTATAGCTGACTACCTTCCTGAGTTCCAATGTCGTTTGAAACAGGGGATTATTATTCCTTGAACTAGGTTTCCATCTCGACCCAGCCAAACATCGGTACCATGAACTTTCCTGGGTTCCAATGTCGTTCGAAACAGGGGATTATTATTCCTTGACCTAGGTTTCCACCTCGACCCAGCCAAACATCGGTACCATGAACTTTCCTGGGTTCCAATGTAGTTCGAAACAGGGGATTATTATTCCTTGACCTAGGTTTCCACCCCCACCCAGCCAAACATCGGTACCATGAACTTTCCTGGGAAGTAAACTCGACCACATTATCCAGCGAGTGCCGATTAGTCTAAAATATACTGTTAGCGCTATATCTCCAATACATCTCATAGTGTAAGAAATTGCCCTTTACGTATTGCTTGACTAATTCTTTCTGCCTCGGTCAATTGTTACTGTGAAGTGATGTGTGGTCTGGGACAGAATACAAACAATAACTGTATCACCTGGCTGGGACAGAAAGAGTTGTATTAATTATTGGGACAGTGGCACATCTCAGGGACAAACAGAGTGCTGGATAATATGTCAACTGTTTGTGACAGACAGATAAAGTAACTGTAATTACTTGTACAGTGTAAGAAGACATAACTAACAACTGTCTGTGACAAATAGTTATATTAATTACTTGAAGAATATTTCACACACAAAAAAAAAAAACAACAACACCAACAATTGTCTGGGAATCTGTTGGTTAATTGTTACTGTTAAATAATGCGCAGCCTGGGACAGGATACACACAATAACTGTATCACGTGGCTGGGACAGAAAGAGTTGTATTAATTATTGGGACAGTGTTGGATAATATAACAATTGTCTTGTACATATAATAAAGTTACATTAATTCCGTGGACATTGTAGGATAATAAAACACCTGTCTGGGACAGTTAGAGTTACATTACATACTTGGGCAGTGTAGGTTAATATAATAACTGTCTGGGAATGTGCAGGTTAAAATAACAGCTGTCTGGGGCAGTCAGAGTGATATTGATTACTGTGACAGTGTAGGTTAATGTAAGAACTGTCTTTGACATCCAAGTGTAAACTAATTAGGGTGACAGTGCAGGATAATATAACAATTTAATAGGCCAGATATGAATTACAAACAATTAGGTATATTTAGCTCCTGCCAAAAGAAGAGATATACTAAACATAGCCACAGTGTACATACATACCTTATAATTGACTCCATACAGGTGAAAACTGAAAATGATCGAAACCGAGAAATAATCAACAAATATATAATAATGATGTAATAAAAAAAAAAATAAGTATTATAGGACACAGTATACAACCGACGTTTCTATTGTAATAATCTTTTTCAAGGACAGCTCAACACAAATAGATATTATGAAAACAAACATACAATGATGAAATAAACACAACTCCTCTGTTGTCAAGAAGGCACACAAGTTGGGTTCAGTACAATGTTGAAAGGTGCTCTTATACTACAAAGTTGAGTACAGTTCAACTGCCAAAGTGCCAGATAGGATATGTATGGCCAAAGGTGTGTAAACAGTTAGATATGAATATGTAGAGGGATGATAGCAGAGTTTTACAGTGGCATCCACATCTGTATTGATTCCCGCTAGATGGATGCATCCCACTGCCAGAGAGTATATTAATTGGCTTTAAATTTTAAGCTTATGAAGTTGTTAGATAAGTTAAGCTGCAATGCAGTGCCCCATTATGGTCTGAAGAATCAACATTATTAGAGACAGGTTTGTCAGAGTTTTGAATAATATTCTTAAAACGTTCCCTAAAGCGGTCAGCAAAGCTTCTACCAGTATGACAAATATACTTCATGTCACATAGTTTGCAGATGATAACATACATTAGGTTGCGGGATATGCATGTGTATGCATTTTTCAATGAGAAGGTGTCTAGGGGGAATGTAATCACCGGTGCTCGATAACGTATGGGCATGTCAGGCATTTCTTACGGTGACACTTGAATGTACCTACAGATGAAGTATCTGTGAAAATGCGACCATGAACAAGGTGGTCACTGAGATGTTTGTTTCGGCGGAAAATTACCACAGGACCATTGGAAAATACCGCACGAGTGCTTGGGTCTGATCTCAGGATTGACCAGTAACGGAGAAAAATATGATTGATGGCATGAGCAGGCGGATGAAAGGTGAGGATAATTTAGGCCAAATAGAGTTACGTTAATTACGGTGACAATGTAGGATAATACAACAATTCCTGGTCAGTGTCACGGGATACTGTGAGTTAATGATTCCCTGATAAACTAGTAAGATTAATTACAAGGTATGAGGAGGGTTAACAATCGAGCTTTCTGTCTGGAACGAGGACAACGTGCCGGTCAGTGACCGAAAGGTATAGAATTCAGGGACAGGTGTTCGCAGAGGTCATTGCCTGACGATCTTATCGGACGGACACGGGAAACGGGGAGATCGCGTTGTGGAAAAACGAACGGAGACGGCGATCAAAGGATTCGGACGCTTAGAAGTACTAACGTAGAGGAACCCAGGGAAACTGCGGAGGGTCGGAAAGGAATGAACAATTAACAATACGTGAATTCACAGCCGTTTGATGTGGGGACTTACGGAAAAATTGCTTGTAGATCAAACAAACAACGAAGGATTGGACACTGAGTATAAATGAGTGGAAAACCAGTTTTGAAGCAGTGTGTGTTCCAAAACTGAGCCGAGATAGTTATGTATCCTGAAATAGTAAAGAAATCATCCCTTGCAATGGGATAGAAGGGCTTATGTGCTGATAGATTTCAATGCTGGGATTTACATAAATTCTATATATAAGGTAAAACTAACCTTAGAGTAATAGTTAGCATAGGGAAATATGTGTTTGTGCTTAGGGTTTACCATTGCTTTCTATTAGTGAATAGTTTAGACTTTAGTGAATTCTGCTGTCTTATGTCAGAGTATTCTTTCGGAAGCTTTTCATTACGGCTGGAGAAAGACACTCACATAAACAGTAATATGAAGCAGACTTAAATCACATGATTTAATATTTATTACCCAGGTTCCAATACACCTCCTGACATATCAAAGAAGATAGAACAGTACGTCTCTTGTACAGAGAAAGCAGTGTTGATAATAAAGGAAAGAACTTTCACTTTAATCAGGCACTTCACGGGGGCAGAGAAAGTTTAGAAAATACTGGAAATAACGATCATTATAAAAAGGCACGATGACCCAGAACTGAAAATAATGACACTGTAAATTAATATAAGACACAAATGAATCATTCATGAAGAGTTGCCATGCGTACAAAAGGTGTTCATAAAAGAACGGAATACCGTGTGTAGAACTTTTGCAGGACCAATAGACAGTGCTAGACATTAGCTATGTGTTTTCCATGGTGGATTTATTAATTAACGAATAATCAAAGAAAACCCGGTCTAAGCATAAGACTTACCGTGATCATATTACTTTACGGTGATACAGTGGTGAACAGTTTTTTTTTCAATAACGGATGTACCTCCAGACTCAAGCTGAACGGAGCATCCAGGGTGAGACCTGTCCAGTTATATGTGTGACGTCTTGTTGTATGGCCGTTTATGACGAAGCGAGAAAGGATACGGCACATACGATTTCCAGAGTCATAACTTGCACTCCCACTAGCAGACACTACCAACTACATATACACAGTCCATACTTACACCAGACATAGTTTTAATTAATAAATCTTTTATTAATTGTTGAAGGAAACTGTTGTCGGAGTATGTGATGAAGGAATGAGAGATTGATTGAGAGAGATATATGGAATAGAAGACAGAAGGGAGGAGTGTAGACTAAAGTCAGTCAATAATCCCAAATTATAATAAGCTAAAGGTGTGCTTGTTGATTCCACTTTCCTCCCGGGACAACAAGCGACAGCCAGGCAGAATTACATTAATTACTGCGACAGTGTAGAATAATATAAATATCCCTGGCCAGATTGAGTTACATTAATTACTGTGACAGTGCCTATGTTCAGTTGGGAGATAAGAAACAGAAGAAAAAGAAAGGCCCTCTACCTAGAAGTACAGTTCATCATCATCAGGTTAAATCGTTCAATGGCTGGTATTGATGACATATCATTAAGTAATTGTGCTTCCCCCAAGTGGTCAGAAAAACCAGTGAGCTAGTCCCGCAAGACAGACACGAAAACAGTAAACTGATTAGAGAAATTAAACGCAGGCAGTCAAGGCTTTGTGGACACCTTATGAGGAGACGTAAAGTGGAAAACTTAGTGATAACTGGCATGATTAGTGAGATAAGAGTGAGGGGAGGGCAGAGAGATAAATATCTGGATAAAGTGGCGCACAGGGTATAAAAATATTGGTTGCCAGGAGACAGACTACTAACAGGACAGTAACATTTTTGAACAGTTTAAGTGTGGGTCATGGCTGGAGCTACGGAGTTTTGCTTTGTGTGATGCTTTCCGCGCTGCGGAAAGAGACCGAGCCATATGGGATATAACCAGGTGCAATGAAGTCGACCCTGTCGACTTTTAAGCGACTTTTTAAAGCATTTTTATAATAGCTCGCCTTATGACATCTTGGTCCAAAAAAAAAAAAAATTGTGTTGCGTATCCCTTACGGGACTTTGCAGTCAACACCAGCATTTTCAGCTGCTGTTGATGTACTAGGCAAGTAGTTACGATCAGTAGTTTGCCATTGCTTTCTGAACGAAAAGCTGTCTACAATAACCTTTCTACCTACCGTTTGGTTATTGCGTGGTGGTTTAATTCCAGATTCTTGCACCCATCAACGAAATGACCGTTTACTCAAACCCAATGCATGCACTGTTCTTTTTTCGAAATTTGTAATAGTATAAAACAGTTTCCTGCGACCAGCTTCTTGACAAAAATATGTGAACAACTTCATAGCGATGCTTTGAAGTGTATATACAATTTCGCATTCAATCCCATTGAAAAATATTCACACATTTCAATGTTAGCGATAAGTGGTAAGATTTTAACAAAATGATAATAATAATCAGGTTTCATGAAATAACCCACAATTTGAAGACACCTCTGAACAGTCCCAGTTTAAACAGAGCGGGGTTCTTGGCATAAGGCCAATCCCGTGAAACACGTAAAATATTCAACATTGAAAGCTGATTGTCTCGCTATGCTGTAATACAGTGGTTCTCAACCTTTTTTGGCCCGTGCCCCCTTCACCATATTTTCAGAACGTTATTCCCCCCTTCCTATCAAAAATGTGGCCCGTGCCCCCCTTCACCGTATTTTCAGAACGCCATCGCCCTCTTTTCATATTTCTATCTAAAAATCCCCCCCCCCCCTAATAGAGTATGCGTAAAAATGGAAGGTAAATTTAATAGCATATACTAAAACATGTCTAGACATCCACATAAAACATGATTTGTGGGTCTACTTACTTTATAAAATGAATTTTAGAAGGATGAGATGTACATAACTGTAAAGTATGAAGAGAAAAACAATATCAAGTAATCGGTTCTTGTGTTAACGCGATCTTGAAATGGTCTTCATTCCCCCCTTCCCACCCCCCCCCCCCCGGAAACCCTAAAATACCCCCTTGGGGAAGGAATTCCCCACCGGTAGAGAACCACTGCTGTAATACATTTAAAATTATGAACTTCATCTCTGACCCGTAAATTATATACCGCATATAAACACACTTTGAAATCTGCTGTAAAATCTCCAGAACAAAATTTTTTTGTTGGGTGGACATAATGATAAGGTTATATGCTAAATCTCATCATTTTCCTTCAGTTGGTTACTGAGATATGGCATTTTATATTGGGGCAGACAAAAGTAAACACACGATAGTCACAAGGTTCTTCAGATTATGTTATCTGGCGCCCATTAACAAAGAGTTGGAGACAGTAACGCAACTCAAGCACCTGGAATGTATAATAAATGATGAAAGAATAAGAACAGATATAGCTGCAATAACTACACAGACACCAATTATTCTAATTAGGTTGCAACCCAGCAGCAGAAGGCGAAGGAGAAGGAGAATGGGAAAGAGAAAGAAGAAGAAGAAGAAGAAGAAGAAGAAGAAGAAGAAGAAGAAGAAGAAGAAGAAGAAGAAGAAGAAGAAGAAGAAGAAGAAGAAGAAGAAGAAGAAGAAGAAAAAGAAGAAGAAGAAGAAGAAGAAGAAGAAGAGGAAGAAGAAGAAGAAGAAGAAGAAGAAGAAGAAGAAGAAGAAGAAGAAGAAGAAGAAGAAGAAGAAGAAGAAGAAGAAGAAGAAGAAGAAGAAGAAGACGAATGATGAAAAAGGGGAAGAGAAAGAAGAAGAAGAAGAACAAGAAGTTGAAGAAGAAGATGAAGAAGAAGAAGAGGCACCAGCAGCAACAGAGGAAGAACGATTGGCGATTATTCCTCAAAGTCACATGACACAAAGCATGCCCGCACATGTATGTTCAGTTAGTTAGTTAGTCGAGGTTCCAACTTCACGTTAACGGGTCGTCCCCATTATGCTCCGTTCTTGTGTCAGTGAATATCACACAAAATGCTCCCCACTATCCAATGTGAAAAGTGGAATAGGCAGGAGTCTCGGCAATCCAACAGCCCGCACAGGTACACTGTGCATAATGCCGCTGCCAGAATGCCAACACAGAATTAATCCACGAAAACCACAGTTCATTGTCGATGGACTCGGCAGTCACCAGAGAGACCTCATTGACCAGGGTTTTCTCACATAGCTCGGTCTTTTACCGCAGGGCGACCCGCCGAAAGTGTCGCACAAAGTACGAACTCCGCAGCTTTAGCGCCGACTCCCGGGAGTTTCCTGAAAAATGCAATCGTGAACTGAAAATGCAAATCAGTCTATTCAGCAACAGCCGGTAGCCATTTTTCCGAACATGCAGGTCACTGTACAGGACAGATGTAAAAGCATTCCCCGCGAATTTCACAAAAAATCTACATGAAAAAAAAAAAAAAAACACACACACACACACACACACACACGCACACACACACGCACGCACACACGCACACGCGCGCACGCGCACACGCGCGCACACGCACACACGCACACACGTACACACAGGGGGCCTACTTACAAGCAAGTTACTGCTCATTCCTGACGTACTTGCGTGGTCCACCTAACGTTTCCCCTGCAGATAGAATGTTCTACATAAAGGACTTTGCACAGTTAGACAGCCATGTCAATTTCACAGTCGTGACAAGTCAAAACTTGACTTCAACTTTTCTCTATTTATTTTAAAGGACGAAGGAGAGGGGTATAAGGCCCCCTACTTAGAGAGAGAGAAAACCTTGGTCTTTTTAGTTGCAAAAATTGTCATGGCGTGTCTTCAATATATGATCGACACGAGATAGTGCAGTTTATAGCACTGCTTTCCTGCAGGCCTGCTGGTCATTTTTTCGAATTCCTATCAAGGCGGGGATGTTGTAAACATTCGCCTGGGCTTCCAGCCTAACATGAGTACCAAGTAATGTTCTGGAAAGTAAAGGCGGCAGGGAAATTATTGGCCACATTACCCACTGTGTCCCGATTGGACTAAAACTATGCCACCAGCGCCATATACTCAATGCGCCTCAGTTTTAACAATGATTTTGTTTTTGCGTATCATATTTACAGGCGGTGGAGAGATAATATACATACAGACCTACAAGCACTTGGAATCAGCGACTGGCAAGAGAAGGTTAACCAGAGAGACGAATGGAGACGGATTGTATCTGCAGCAAAGAACCTCAATGGCTCTGAATGCTGAAGAAGAAGAAGAATATTTACAGGACATCGCTGTCAACACCAGCATTTTACTTCTGTTGTTGATGTCTTGGCAAGTTAACGTTCAGTAATTTGCCATTGCTTTCTGAACGACCGGCTTCCATACCAACACGTTAAAACCTAGCGCGACACGATCTCCTGCCAAATCTTTCGCAGCTGTGTTTTGAACGCAGGTAAGTGGGCTCATGAATCGCGTCCGCTAACCCTTAGCCACAGAGACCGACAACAGAGATTTAGTTGGGACAAATATGTAATTAAGCTTACAGTCTTCATCAAGGAGCAGGTCATAAGTGATGTTGTAGTTGACACCTTGCAGTCTTGACAGACCAAAGTATGTGAGTGGAATGTGGCCAATATTCCATCACAATGTCTGGGCAGAGCTTCAGAGAATCATGTGATGCCCAAACGACATGACCTCTCTCTCGGCCTAGTCTTGTGTATTCCAGAGGAATGGGTAACCAATACGTCTGGCACAAGGTAGGCTGCAGACGCTGGCGGCTCAGCGTCAATCCACCGAGACCTCACCACCACGAGCCGGTGGCGAGTTATGGCCAGACCCTGACACCTAAGGGACCCGGCTTAGAGGCGTTCAGCCATGTCCCACAGGTGAGGGCCTTGTACGAGCCCGGACCATGAGGGCGCGCACATCTGTCGATCACAAGTGTCCGGACCTGTGTAAAGCGTGCACTATCGTCAGACTCCCCACCTGACTTTTAGCGGTCCCTTGACCAGCGGGAATAGGCCCGCCATAGCTACCGCAGGAGATATTGCCTGTCTATTTGCAGGCAAATCTCCCATAATTCCACTGTGCGGATCTCGCGACCAGCGAGAATAGGCCCGCCGGAGATTATGCTCGTCTGCTGCGAACAAATCTCTACCGAGAGACTGAATAAGTAAAGAAACGATAAAAGATAAAAGTAGTGGTATTTCAATTGCGCTTGCGCTCCCACCTATGCTACACCCTTCATGTGTCTTCACAAAGTCGGACTAGAGTCAAGCTCAACAGGGTCTTCTTTCCCCGCTGATTCTATGTATGAATGAAATAAAGTGCGAGAGCAGAGAGATAAAAATGGCAGCATGTCAGACGGGCCTGCGTGTCCAATTCTATTTTTTTTTTTTTTTGCGTATCCCTTACGGGACGTTGCAGTCAACACCAGCATTTTTCAGCTGCTGTTGATGTACTAGGCAAGTGTTACGTTCAGTAGTTTGCCATTGCTTTCTGAACGACCAGCTTCCATACCAGCACGTTATAACACAACGCAACACGGTCTGCTGCACACATCGGTCGTAGCTGAGCTTCGAACGCCTGGTACCCGGTTCACGAACCGCGTTCGCAAGCCTTTAGCCACGGAGCCCAATTCTTAACCCTTTGAAAATAAAGTTCGCTCGTTATGTCTGTCTGTCTGTCTTTACATTTGTATGTCAGTCTGCCTGTCAGTCTATCTTTCCATCAGTCTAACTATATGCCTGTCTCTCCGTCTGTCTTTCCATCTGTCTGCCTGTCTGTCTATCTTTCCAATGGTCTGTCTGTATGAATGCCTGTCTGTCCATATGTACATCCATCGATCCATTGCTGTTTTTTTATTTGTACTTACGCTTCTGTAATGTATAGTAGTTGTTGAAGCATAACGCTCTTTCCAGTCTTTCACATTGAAAAGTTATTGGTCAGAATTATCCCATCGAGTCATACATTTGATGCTGTGTTGATATGTCTGTACTATCCGCTATCATGCACGTGTATGCATAGTTTTGACTGAGAAACGAGACAAGACTAACTGCCATAGGTCAGCCTGACTTGACTGGCTGTGGTCCAACACTGCTTGTTGCTGAACAGCTTTGGTATTGATTGGACTGAGTTATCGGTAGAGTTGACCTTGTCAGGGTACAGAATTGCTTGCTGGATGTCGGTAGCCTAGGTCGGTTTGTTTATTATCAATGGGCTGACTCATCTTGTAATCAAGTGATTGAGTGAACTGAGTTATGAGAGACTGTTTATAATGTTAAACTTTGACTCTTATCATTACATGACGAACCACAAAATGACACATCAATTATAAGTATTGAACAGGACGCCGAATAAGTTTACACTCTATTATGTCCTTGAATTCACATTTACAATATTGTGCATTATCTCGGGTATCAGTCTAATTCTCAATCACAGTAAAATTCCTAATAACAATAGTAATTACAACTAAAATATGACTGGCGACGAGGTGAATGTCGCTATTGCCTACACTGAACGGGCCTCTTCTACCACTGTCGCCGCTCTCTGTGCCCGGCTTAGGAGAGACCTTCCTCTCCTCGTGATCATCAAAACGTGCTTCTCGACGTAAGGCCGTAAGGCCGTGCACACACTTCAATGTGATCAGAGCTCACATTTCAGCTCATGACACTGATAGACACCAATAATTCATTGCCAACGAATTTAATGAGCAGTGATTGTCTTCTATTCTTGTTCCAAAGACAGTTTCTTGCAACGAGAACAGAAAACTGACCAGCTTGAACTCCCAATCTTTACGCGCATTTAACCTGAGAGAGAAAAAGATGTGGTTAACTGTAGGGTCAACAAGACTGACTTGCCTCCTAAACGCAACTATTAAAACTAATTTGGAAACCTTGTGTTACTGTGCTCTGCTAACAAATTCCCAGCTTCGGGTACCGCTGACCCGTCAGTGGTTGTAGCTGCGATCACGGGTAGCTAGCTCGTCCAGCTTATATTGACGGACTCCATAGTTCAACAATTGGTGGCGAGAAGACAGATTCTAGTAAATGATGTACATGATGGGAAGGGTAAATTCCACCATATGTTGGTGGGAAGTCGCTTACAGCAATGAAAAGCAAAAATAAGATTCCAGTAATTGATGACAGGAACAGATTCCAAGTGATTGCTGGAAAGAGATTCAATCATCTGGTGGATAGAAGAAGATTCCAACTGATAGGTGGAAAAGGGTTCCAACTGATGGCTGAGATGAGAAAGATTCCGACTGATGGCTAGAGAAAGATTTCAGAATGACCTTCTTAGTGAGTTAGGTGCCACTAGTGGCATTTTGACTGCAATCTGCATTCATATTATATGTAATTACTGTAATATTCATTACCTTCATATAAAACACAAACAAAATGTATTAACACTTAATTACTAGCATTTTCTTTATCTATACCTAACTCACACACAAAATCTTTTTCGAGGACTTCCTGGAATGTGATATGCCCGGACAGTCACGCTCAAGGGTCCAGCAATAATCTGCCATCATGTGGGAATCCCAAATTTCCTCTTACCTCTCTTCCATTGTTTTTTATGTCTTGGTGAAATCTTTCACCTTGCTCCTCACTAAATTCGCCAAGATTCTCGGGAAAGAAATGTAAATGATTATGGAGGTAGTGCAACTTCATGATCTTACTGCATCCAGGCTAACAAAACCTCGAAAGCATGTTTTCCACTAATTCAGAATAATTGTTTGCTTTAATCCAGAAAGTTTGCACAAATAAACAAATGAAGACCAGGCTGTGGACTCTGTTTTATTATTTGTTGGTCGAAGCGTTGAGCAGCTGGAAGAACATCTATCACTGTCACTTGTCGTTCGTTCCACATGCCACTGCTGTCTCAACTTCTATGAGGGAATACGAAATCTGACAGACAGTTAGGATTGGTACGTCATCTCTGTGTGGAACAAGTCGCCTAGCAGAATCTGAATCTAGATATTTCCATTTGTTGTGATTATTATTCTCTCAATATAGACAACATAGAAACAACAGTCTTCATAGTGGTTCTTGGGCTCACTGTAAGTAAACAAGCAGTTTCATTTTGCAAGGGACTAGATAGCAATAGGTATCCCTCCCCCACCCCCACCCCGAACTTATACAGAAAATACTGTAATAATATTAATGAGACACACAAATGCCTGTTTCTCAAAAACTAGATCTTCTATAGACAAATAAATGTGATATTCGGATTTAACAGGCCTCATTTATGAAAAATCGGGTATAAAATGCTTGGCACCCAAAAACAATTCTCTTTTTTGTAGGGCGGTGTAATAAATCACCAAATGTGACCTCCCATTTGGACAGAAGGACGATCGATACATCACCAAACTAGGGTTAACGTGTTATTTCTTTTGTTTCGTGATATCTTCCGCAAGTTCAGTGCGCAGGGAACAGAACTGTACATTATAATACTTTGTTCATTTGATTGTGTACCATGTATGGTCACAACCTAGATTTTATTGGTTAAGACAGAAAGTGGTCATCTCGGAATGCAGCCGATCGCTATGAAATTAGTCATAAAGTTACTACCAAGGGAAGGCGAAGATGTTACTGACGCAGTTCGTAATCCCGTATACCACATTCGAAACACAGCTACGGGCGATTTGGCAGCAGACCGCCTCGCGTTGTTTTTTTTTAAAATAAAAATGATAAGGGAGTCTCCGTGGCGAAGTGGACAAGCCGTCGGACTCAGGCTCCGAAGGTTGTGCGTTCGATTCTGGGCCGTGTCCTTCGGGTCATGAGTGCATGTTTTCGGAGACTTCTGGGGGTCGTCGCTGGAGCTACGGAGTTCGTGCTTTGTGCGACGCTTTCAGCAGTTCGCTGCGGAACTATAGTGTGTTTTTTTTTTTTTTTTTTTGCCTCAATATAAAATTCAATATCTCATTAACCAACTGAGGAAAAATGATGAGATTTAGTATATAACCTTATCATTATGTCCACCCAACAAAAAATTTTTTGTTCTGGAGATTTTACAGCAGATTTCAAAGTTAGTTTATATGCGGTATATTAATTACGACATAGAGATTACCTCCATGATTTTAACAGTATTACAGCTTCACCAAGAGACGTCCGCGCATTTTTTGAAATTTTCACGTGATTTCCGTTTTGAAACAAACAGCGCGAAGATTCAGAGGTGTCTCCAAATGGGGGTTCTTTCATGAAACGTGATTATATAAATAAACTAGCTGACAAGGCCCGGCTTCTGGCGGGGATCGATCGATCGATCTATCTATCTATCTATCTATCTATCTATCTATCTATCTATCTATCTATCTATCTATCTATCTATCTATCTATCTATCTATCTATCTATCTATCTATCTATCTATCTATCTATCTATCTGTCTATCTATCTATCTATCTATCTATCTATCTGCCTGCCTACCTGCCTGCCTGCCGGCCGGCCGACCGACCGACGGACCGACCGACCCACCCACCCAGTCAGCCAGCCAGCCACCCAGTCAGCCAGCCAGCCAGCTATCCACCCACCCACCTTTCTGCCTACCTACCTACCTACCTACCTACCTACCTACCTACCTACCTACCTTTCTGACTGTCTGTCTGTCTGTCTGTCTGTCTGTCTGTCTGTCTGTCTGTCTGTCCGCGCTATTAAATATTGATAAAAGTTACTGGAAAAAACGCCAGGATCATGTGTTGAAAGAGGAAGAGGACTATTGGAGAAAGGATGGATTGAAGGTTGTGTGTTCGATTCCGGGCCGCGTCCTTCATTTCAAGAGTGCATTTTTTTTCGGACACTCCCGAGGGTCGTCGCTGGAGCTACGGAGTTCGTGCTTTGTGCGACGCTTTCCGCGCTGCGGAAAGAAACTGAGCCATATGGGATAAAAACCCTGTGCAATGCAGCCGACCCTGTCCATTGTAAGCTACTTCTTTCATTGCACCCACTCCCATACGAATCCGGATACGCCTTTGTTTTGTCATCTGAATTTGCAGGTCCCCATTACCGTAAACATAACTTATTTAGCGAGAAATCACTAGTTGTTAAGCAAAACATCAAAGGCACGTCGCCGCTTTCAATGATTTAAGTTGTTTTTGGACCTATCAAAGACATATTCCTTGGGTGGGGGTAAATATAAGACGGCTGGAAAAATTTCATAACGATGCAACAGACAGTTTTCAAAATAATTGATCGTGAATGAAGGCAAACAAATGTGGACATGCTATAGACTGAGCCATATGGGATAACAACCCGGTGCAATGAAGTCAACCCGTGGACTTTTAATCGACCTTTTTGTGAAAATGATATGAGTGCCGGTCGTTTAGAAAGCAATGGCAAACTACTAAACGTAAACTTGCCAAGAGATCACAAACAGCCAGAAAATGCTGCAATTGACTGCTACGTTCTGTAAAAGATATGCAACTAACTTTTTAACATGAGTCACATCACCGTGGTTGGATGGATCCTGTCTGCAGAAAGGCTCCAAACTAACTACTTGGTGTTTCTTTCGGCGGGTTTCGTTTCTTCTCTGCTAGCTGTCTCCTTTCGCGGAGATCAAGGTGATTCCTTGAAGTGCATCTCCAAGTGTTAGGATGAAAATTCTCTTTCTTCCATGTTGTGGTGTCTATCATCACTAGTTTCATGTCTTGCCTGCATGTATCTTTGAATCTCTACTGCGATGCCCAATTCTTCCGTTACCGTTGTTTGCCTGCTGCCATAGAGAATGTCCACTGGAATGCTTCGCCACAATGGATATGTAGCAGAATGAGTACCATCTCATTTGTTAGCTTCGATGTGCAAACTTAGGGCACGGTTGAGCATCCTAGAAGAACATCACTAAGGATGCTCAAGTCGTGACGTAGGTTGTTTTGGTTAAGTTAGTTACAGCTAAAGGGGAGACCAGATAACATCATATCTCGTGGTCTCTGTATTATATTCGGCCTAATTTGAACTAATAAACCTTCTGAAAGAAATACCAAGACTTGTTTTACATCGTCCCTGCATCTGTACTGTTACAGGAGGGATTTTGTTGCCGTAGACCTCAGGATTCGAACCTGGATCGCTGCAGGAATCATAGTGCACAAGCGGAGATTTTATTTGACCGCGTCTGGAAAATAGATGCATACTATTTTTGTTGATTATAATTGAGAGACGCAGCAACTAAAAGCCCGCCCAGGGGTAGTTGTTGTGATTTCTCGGGCTACTGAATTATCAAAATAGTCCTCTGTGAAGGTCAAGAAGCTACTCCGTATCGCTTAACCAAGGTACCGATGTTCTGTGGCTATGCATGAGTCATTTTTACACAGTGGCCTGATACTTGACGTACAGTGATTTTTGCTGAACTCGAGGCCAATTCACTGCTGCTTCACGTCGTCACTCTTGGAAGATGCCGCTGGTGAATACATCATCCACCTTATGAACCTGGGGTGTTACTGTGAGAATTGTATAACTGCAGCCAGATAATCAGATCTAATCGGACAGCAAAGACACGATAACGCTAAACTTTATACAAGTAAGAACGTTGCCTCAGACCAGTTAATTTTTTTGAGGTCACTCAAGGTCGGCTGTTACCCCAGGTCAGTAAACGTTTTGAGACTGCTCAGGTTATCTCAAGTCAGTAAAATTAAAATTTTCCAGAATGGCGATTAATTTGAACTGGTCGTTTTGTCGAATTTCATCCAAAGTCGAAGCAAATTTTGAGTCCTGTTGCAACTAAATTGTATTAGAGAAAAGGATTTTTTTTTATCAAGGGCCAACCAGGGCGGCAGTTAAATGGTTCATTAATCTATCGATTGGGCCATGTCTTTTGGACGATACTAGATCATTTCCGAGCTCTGTTGTTCACGAGAGCCGTTTTCAAGGCGTCGCTTGGAAGAGCCCTGTTTAGGGTGAAAAGAAGTCTCAAGACTGGTGTACCCATCCAGGGGCGAAAATAGAAGCATTCCTTCCACTGAAGAAGCCGTAAAATTGAGAGCGTCGACAATTTGAGAAGAGAGGAATCCGGAGGCTGTTTCTTTTCAACATGATATACTCGTTCCTTCGTCTGTGAAGTCTACAATTGTTGAACATAGACGTCGAGAGGAATATTTGGGAGTTGATGTTCGAGTGGACCAGTGAAAAAAAAAAAAAAACAGAATACGGTAATTCCAATGACCTTTATGTTAGATGGAAAATTTATTGACTAATCTGAACCCATTTTTTTTAAGGAAGAAAAACTATGGATTACGTCCTTTAGCTAATTTAAATGTGCCTATAGTACACTTATTAATATTTATTAATTGTTTTTTGCTTGTATAAGTGCATAGTGAAATATTTCAGCATGGCAGAAGAACCAGGTTCATTAGCACAAGTTTTGACTGGGGTGGGGACGGTAATAGGTAAACTCAACACAGTCATGAAACAACAAGGAATGGCAGCTGAAATTGTTAAATTCGGTGGACAGACGAAGGACTTTAAGAAGTGGATAACTTCAATAGAGAAGTATGCATATTTGGTGTCAGCATCAGATGAAGAAAAAATGAAACTTGCTTATCAGGCCACGACAGAACCGGTTTCTGATCATATCAGAAGAAAATTAGAAGCTAGGGTAGATGAGACATGGGAGCAGTTCAAGGACGATTTAGCACATAAATACGCTGAAATCACGGACCCCCAACATGCGTTTTCAGTGTTAAGACAATCCAAGCAAAACACTGGAGAAACGGTACAATTGTTTAGTGATAGACTGATCAACCTAGCTGAAGAAGCATTCTTGGGACAGAATGTACGAGGGGAGGAAGTAGAACGGATGTTGGTTGGGATTTTCGTAGATGGTATAAAGTCGGATGGACTGAAATTTAAGTTAATGAGGGAAAACCCTGAGAGATTATCACAAGCTGTAGATATAGCTGTACAGGAGGAGAATTTGAGAAGAAGATTTAGACTAAGAGTAGGACGAGAAATAGGAACCAGTCGAGAAGACAGGATTGAAGAGCCCATGGAGATAGGACAAACAAGGTTCGGATGGAATAGGAGAGGAGGTATACAGACATTACAAGGAAGTAACAGAAATGCTTATGATAGAAGAAGACAAATGAGAAACCCTATAAGTGAGACGGTAGGTAACACACATAACACAAATATAGTCTGTTGGGGTTGTGGCCAAAGTGGACACATTTTTCGCTTTTGTGGTAACAGGCGTGTCCAGTCGAATACACAAAATAGAAATGGCAATAGCAGATTAAATGGGAATTTTGAAGATAGACACAGAAGTTTCATAGTTCAAGAACGCAGGAAAACCGGCGCTCTACCTATTAAATAGGGCCTGCAGTAGGAGGAAAGATAACAAGGTCCCAAGATATAAAGAATATTTTAATAACAAGTATAGCAGGACGAGTAGGAAGTGCTCTCAACTAGATGAAATCAAACAGTTTACAGTGAATAAAACAGATCCCAGTTCATGTATAATAGAAATAGGAAAGTATAGAATTCGTACATTAATTGATTCGGGAGCTCAGGTTAGTGTAATCAAAGAAAGTTTTTTATATAAAATAATGAGAAATTGCAAAATATTCAGGAGTCATAATAATCTTCACTCTGTTACAGGACAGAATTTACAAGTAATTGGACAAACAATAATCAATCTTAAACTAGGAGGGATCAACGTAAGACATCTTTTTCATGTAGTGAAAGATTTAAACAGAAATATGCTTATAGGTAGAGATTTTTTAATAAAAAACGGTGTAAGACTTTTTTTTTGATTTGCACAAATTAAAATTCAAGGACGTATATGTAGATTTAGAAGAAGACATGCACATTTCAGCACTGGTTAGAGTTAAAATGTCTACGACGTTAAAACCACAGACGGTTAATTTGATACAGGCAAAGGTAAAAAGAAATCCGTATTATGTAGTAGGAGACACAGTTAAAATTACTGAATTGCAAAGGGAAGTAATTGATGAGCCTGGTCTAGAAGTTCCGGATGGAATAATATCATTAGATAAACACTTAACTTTTCCAGTAATGATTATTAACAATACAGGTAGAGAAATTAAATTATACAGAGGATGTGTAATAGCCAAAGTATAACATGATATTAATGGCATATTAGCAACAGATAGAGTAGAAATACCGGGAATACATTATTCAGAAACTCCTAAGGAAAGAATTAATAACAGATATAGAGGCGGAAGGAAATGGAACGTGCAGAATGATGAATTGATCCATCCATTCAGAAGACATACAGCTCAAATACATTCAGTAGACAAAATAACAAGAGAACAAGAATTGTTAGCACAGTTAAAATCTCCACCAGAAAATAAGGAAATATTTGAACGACTTATAAAAGAAAATCAAGATGTTTTTGCAATTAACGACTTAGAATTGGGGAAGACCAAAACAGTCACTATGGAAATAGATACTGGAGATCATCCACCAGTTAGTTTAAAACCGTATAGAACTCCCTTAAGAAATAGAGAAATTATCGAAAAGGCAATAGAAGAGATGTTGAAAGCAGGAATAATAACAAGATCGAAGTCAGAATGGTCATCTCCGATAGTAATTGTGACCAAAGCCGATGGTTCACATCGATTCTGTTGTGACTACCGGGCGTTGAACAAAATCACTAAGAATGTAGCGTACCCATTGCCGGTGATTGATGATATTTTAGGCTTACTTAATGGGTCTACCTTCTTCACTACATTAGATGCAAGATCAGGATTTTGGTGTATACCTATGTCCCCAGATGCCCAAAAGAAGAGTGCTTTTTGTACACACGTAGGTTCTTACGAATTTTTACGAATGCTTTTTGGAGTACGTACGGCGCCTTCTCATTATATGCTATTAATAAATCAAGTATTGGAGGGCATGCAAAAGTTTGCATTGGCATACATAGATGACATTTTGATTTATACAGCAGGAGACGTACAAGATCACCTAAAACATGTAAAATTAGTATTTGACAGATTAAGAATACATGATGTTAAACTTGTGATATATTAGATTTTCACAAACGTAACATCACGATTAAATATTTCCAGGACGACAAAAATTGGCGTTCACCGCAACGGATTTATTTGTTCCATAATGGTACGATCCAAGATTTAATATACCCGTTGGGAATGAAAAACATTAACTCGGAAAGGACCGTATAAATAGCAGCGCGCAGAGCGACATGGCCTGTTTGTACATCAGCCAGCATGAGACATAAGAACTGAAGCAGCGGAAGGAGTGAGAGAGTTTCAAAATTCATTAGAAAAGAACATCCTCAGCCTACGAAATCGCTGTGAGAAATTGCATCTCATTCAGATCATGAAACGTGTCGACATGTTGAGGTCATTCTGATAAATAAGGTAAACACCACATTTAATTCAGTTAAATTGTAGTTAGTTGTGAGCCTATTTTCCCAGAAGAGAGTTGGTAAGTAGACTCGGTTGAACACGTGTGGTGAACGAAGAAGTTAATTTAATTGTTATAGTTTATAGATAAACTATTAATTAAGAATACCCATATTGAATGTTATTTTCTCCCATTAGTAAACACCTGACTTAATGTATAAAAATCATTAATCCAAGTTGTACATTTAATTCTTAAGCAACTCAATCTACAATGATTTGGAATGGTGAGTTCTTAAAGAATAGTACAAACTAAATAATATTATACTCAGTTATAGTCACAAGATAAACTGTACAAGAGGAGAAGAATACAGTGTTTATTTTCTCCCAGCTAAGCAACTTAGTTAATGTATAAAACATTAGACACATGTTATACATTTTATTTCTTAAGCATGAAACTGAATCTACAATGAATTAGAGTGACTTAAGGAACTTCAGAATTCTTAGTACAGTGGTAAGGACATAAAGTATATGGCCCACTGGTAAGATTAAAAACTAGTTTACATGTGCCAGCACTAATAGAGAATTTAGTGGAATGTGTATAGTCAAGTAGATGGAGCACATTAGTCAGTAAATTTATTTTTTTACATGAGCACATGGACAACCAAATAGTTTCTTTTAATTCCTGAGCACATGAGAACCAGCCAGAGCTCTACAGGTCTCATAATTTGTGTGATGGTACAGCCACTTGGGGTAAGGCAAATATATAAACATGGCTGTTAACCATGGGCAATAATAATATTTGTGCCTCATAATAGTTCGTAACCAACCGCCATGCAAGAAGTATTTTAATTCATAATGCCTGAATATGAATTGGATATATCACCTAAATTGTATGTATTTCATGAGAACATGTGATAACTCCTGGACTCCATGTTGCTAAATCCTGGATGAATTGCCTAAGTGTGTCTAATGATCACAATGATCACTATGACATTGTTGATAACATGTCTGTGAGGATTCATGTGTGAGTTCATCATTGTTAAACAGATGTGAATGTATCATTTCATAAAATCCACCAGCATGCATGACTACAAGTTAGGTTGAAGGATGAGATGCCCTTGTAATGTCCTTCTGGGTGAATCTGTGAATGTATTCTGTGTAAAGCACCTACATATGCATGATTGTCATCCATATAGATATGATTGTGTCTGATGAATGGGTGAGACCTCATTGTGATGCCATATGGTGTAAACATGTTATGTTGTCATTTGGAAATCACATAAGTACCCACTTTACATGACAGTATGAAGAAGGTGTGATGAAGGATTCCTATATGATCACCCATACCTATATGAATGTGTCTGTGGACTGAGTGAATTTATCAGCCATACATATGAATGATGTTAGAGTGGAGTGAGTGAGTGAAGTTACATGCTGAGTGAGAAAGAGGGAGTATAAGCCAACAGTCAATCTAATGATAGCCAGCAACTTTGATGTGGAATGCCATGCCTATCACTAGAGAAATGCTTCGGTGTACCCCATAAACTAAAAACTAATTTAGTACACTCCGGCGCATAACACCACTTTGTATAAAGTATCATTCATATCTCTATCATCTAGTTTTGTGCGCTAAGCACGACACAAGCCATGTCATACATTACGCATAGCACCAGCATCTGTGTGTGTAATTTAAGCAAAATCACACTTTGTAGTTCATGTTAACACATATGGTCTGTTGTAATGATAATAATGAATTTCAAAGATGATGAGGATGACTGTAATTTAATGAAAATGATATAACCATGATTATGATGATAATGTTAGAATAATGTAATGATTTCTAATGTCATAAACATGATAATAATGATGATGATTGTAATAACAATGTAATAATTATGAAAATAATGATAAGGATTTTAATTACAATTATTATAAAAACCATGATGATGTTGATGATAATAATCAATGTTACATCCATGAGAATGGAAGAAATCTTCTCACTTGAAGCATTTAATGAAGAAGAATACACCTGAAGGCTATACAAGAATAATACCAAATGTACTTATCTTGTTGATAAGCAAATACTCATGGAAATGGGACCTGACTTTTAAAAGCTCTTAATGTATAAGACCTTTTTCTTGAATAGAAAAAGATGAAGTAGAGAACAAAACTAGATACAGAAGAGAATGGTCAACATAATTGCTAAATTCCCAATCACTCAAGGTATTACTTCTAGAAACCTGAGGACAGGCATAGGTGATGATGAAACTGCGCATCTGCTAGTAAACCTTGAACATTTGATAGTGGAAGATTGGATTGAGAGCAAACAACTGTGTTGGTGATAACTACATGAAAACACCATGACTATCTTTCTTCTATGTTATTTTCTCTAAAGAACAGGATCCATTTTATTGTTTTCCCTGGTTATGTTCTTAGGCTTTTACATGTAAATCCTAATGTCATATTTCTGATATTATTCGAATTATGTGATTGATGGAATTTCAGGTAGTGGTCTTATTCATGTCAATCCAGACCTGACTTGGTGAAGTTTGAAGGCAGCACCTGTTGAGTGAGCACATGGTTGAGTGATGCCCTTGACAGAGTAGCGTCGAACCTTATCTACCTGCAACCATTCCATTTGTCTCATAGGAGAGGTAATCTTTATTTAAAATAAGTACCTGCCAAGACAAAGGAAAACAAGAGCCAACTTATGTTCTACTACACCCAGGAACAATAAATAATACTACAATTGATGATAGCCAGAGTGATTCCCAAAGCTGGAAGTGGAGAATCCTGATTGGAGACAGTTCTTTTTTTCAGATCATCCAGACCAGTAAAAGATTAGCTTTACAGGCCACTGCGAAAAATCTAAACGGTTAATTATCTACCTGATCATGGGCACATCAAGTCTGTAATATTTAATGTATATGTATATGTCCTTATTTCTATGACAGGAAATTGTAATTTTGAATGCACTTTACAAAATCCATATTTATGTGTATTAAATCAACAAAGAAAAATAAGGTCATGTCATGTATTGATTGTATTTTACTTGTCATAATCAAATTGTTTTAAATTACCCTAGATAGAATTAATTAGTTGGTAGAGGAGAGGCAAGGAACCACATAGGGAATAAATTGGGTATAAAAGGGAGTACAACTTTTTCAGTATTTCCTAAAGGTATTCCTTGGTTCTCTAAAACTCTATTTCTGGTCTCAACAATTGAGTCAGGACAACAAAATTAATTAAACGGGCAGGATCACATGGGGAAAAATGATTTTTCATCATTTATCTCTGTGGGGTTGAGCCATCAATCAAACCCATATCCGACAAGTTGGGGGATAAGTCCGGGTATTTCTTTAATTAGAAAGTAGAATATAGCAGGTTAGGATAGTAACATTCACCTAGTCATAGTTATCATATCATTAGATATTGATAAAGTAGGTAGATAACTCTGTTAGTTAGTTAGTTAGTCGACAGATCATCCTCGCTGCACATCGAACCATTCAGTCCATAAGTGCTCGGATCCCCTCCTCAGCAAATCCCGCAGCGTGTAGCGGCTAACGACGCCAGTTCTGTGTTGGTTTATCAATCTTCTTTGGCTTCCTGCGTAGTGTTCTTGTTTGGCCACACCTCTTTTAATTTGATGCTCTAGCAGTCTGGCCATTGTTGTAGATTCACAGTCATCACTTGGTTCTCGCAAAAGTCTCACATCACGTAGAGCATTCAGAATGTCAGCCTGGTCCATGGCGCGTCCGCCCTCCACAGTAGCCTCACCTGCGAGCTTGTCAGCCCGCTCATTTCCTTGTACTCCCGCATGCCCTGGCACGAAGATGAAACTAATCTTTGCCAGCCGAGACCGCTTCAGAGACAGCAACCATTCTCTTCGGATCGACCCCTCCTCTATCCTCTTGATCATGTTCATTGAGTCGCTAAGGAAACAAGCCCTGGTGAATGTCTGTGTCTCGAGCCATGTTATTGCTTTACTTACTGCCATGACTTCCATGGTCAGGCTACTTGTGGTTTCAGTGAAAGCACCAGAGTCCTCCTTCACAATTCTCCCTCCGGCCCGAGCTGTAAAGGCCCATGAGCTTCTCACATGTCGGACGACCGACCCATCTGTGTAGATGACCGCGTCACCGTCTAGCGAATTCTCGAAAATCAACGCTTGTACTTCAGCCTCAACAGCAGCCGGATTTTCTTGTCTGCATTTTCTATCTAGTTGGATGCAAACTGAAAAGGATGTGCAGAAGTCTGTTGGCACTTGCACCCACTCCTCGCCAGGTTCTAAGTCCTCAAGTGAACACACCTGTTGAAGAATGTCTTCGGCTTGACCCATCCACGACCGTCCTCTTTTTAACCTGCTGCCCTTCACCTTCCTAATTTCACTATGCAGTGGATGTTGTGTGTTTGCGTTAATTCTGAGGTAGGCGCGTGCCCTGCAAACCTGTATTCTCTCTTCAATGGTTGGAAAATCAAGAAGGTAGCGCATCGCCCTGCATGCTGTATCTCTTGTACATCCAAGAATAATGCGCATAGCTTCATTCTGTATCCTTTCCATCCTTTCTATCTGCTTATGGCTGAGAGTCAAGATTGCCATTGCATACTCCAAAACAGACATGACCAGCCCCTCGTACAGAAGACATAGATGGCGCTGCTCACAGTTTGCTGCCGCCATCACCCGCATCGCTGCCAAACCCCGCTTGGCCTTTGTTATCACCTGGTCTATGTGCACATTATAAGCAAGGCTTCGATCAAACCATATCCCCAGGTAATTCATTGCCTGCGTTCTTTCCACCGTCTCTGAACACAGCATTACAGTTGGTGTTGGATTGTTGACAATATGATTATTCAACGAGAACCAAGTCACTGTTGCCTTTGTTGGGTTGACCATTGCCCCAGCTTCATCACACCAAGTACTTATGCGATTGAGTTCGGTTTGTAGTTCCCCAGCAACCTCCTCTCTATCCTTACCCTGACGATACACTAAAACATCATCGGCATATGACAATGTCCTGCCAGGTCCAGTGATCTGCTCACTGGTGATTCTCAGGTAGATAACTCTAATCAGACATACGTGCTTTTCTTAAAGTCTATTCTCCAGGTATACAGGCGTATTCACCTTCAGAGAAGACAAGAAAAAGGTAAGAATGGCAGACACCGCCAGACTGAGAAATCTTTTCATGGAGACTGGTAAGCAGTGCGACCTAACAGGTAAGGAGTTAGCTCAGTACGTTAGCGAGGAATTCGAGAAACATGAACGTCTACAAGCTGAGAAGGAAAAGGAGGAAAGACGTCTACAAGCGGAGAATGAAAATAAGGAGAAGGATAGACAGGCAAACAGAGAACAAGAAGAAAGAAGACAAAAACATGAACTGGAAATGAGGAAGTTGGACAATGAAACCGAGTTACGACGACTGGAAATCATGAACCAACAGAATCCCTCAACAGATCAAAGTAGATCTTCAGCTGAACCACCAGGGGAAGCAGCTTCAGTTCAAGTGAACGCCATGTCTTTTCCATTGGAACCTTTCAATGAACAAACAGACATCATCGAAAATTATTTATCAAGATTCGAGAGGATGTGTGTGATGTGCGGACTGGAGGAGACCAAATGGGCAGTTAAATTGTCACAAGGACTTCGCGGA
This sequence comes from Cepaea hortensis, assembly GCA_963921405.1. Lineage (NCBI taxonomy): Eukaryota > Metazoa > Mollusca > Gastropoda > Stylommatophora > Helicidae > Cepaea > Cepaea hortensis. The sequence goes on from OY992886.1 coordinate 68,740,979, forward strand.
ATTTCTTACGAAGTATTTTCTAGGATACGACCGGAGGAGTTGGGCAATTATAACATCCTAAAACAAGCCTTATTAGCCAGATTCGAGATAGACGGAGAGAACTACAAGAAACAGTTCAGGACTGCTCGGAAGGAAGCTGGAGAGAACTTCTCTCAATACGTAGAAAGACTAAGATCCTACCTAAACAAATGGCGTACCATGTCTAGATTTGAGGAAACCTACCAAGATCTAGAAGAAATGATTCTGATAGATCAACTCAAACAGAAAATGTCTCAGGACATGAGAGCATTTTTAACACAGAATGGAGCTGAGAGATTGAAGTCTATCATTACTTTGCCAGAGAGATATGAAAAGTCGCAGAAAGAGGCGGGAGGTAATCAACGAAATACCAATAATCTTCCTCGCGAATTCCCTCAGAAGACCAAAGATAAAGGAGAACCGAAATCCAGCAAACCAAATGGATCGAATGGATCAAATAAGACCACTACAAATCAGAACCAGCAGTTCAAGTGGGAGAAGAAGCTCTACTGCAGCCATTGTAAAAATCATGCTCATAACACAAGGGATTGCAAAAAGAAGCCTCAACCTCTTACCACAGCCTGTGCAGTAAAACCTAAAGCAGCGAGAAGGAACCAGAATGCTTATTCCAATATGGACACGCAACGGAACACCAACTTCAAACTGCCAGTCATAGAATCTGTCAACCTGAATGGATGGACAGTGGAATGTCTCTATGATACAGGTTTATTTTTCGACGCAATTGTACAAGCCTCATTGGTAAACCCAGAGCAAGTTACAGATGAAACCGTCGAAATACAGGGATTTCTGAAAAGTTCCGTACCTATGACACTTCCTGTTGCCAAGGTCAGCATAACTTCACGCTATGTTACGGGAGAAATCAGAGCAGCGGTCATGGAAGATCCAATCTACCCTGTCATGCTTGGATGTCGATACGTCTTTTTAGGAGAACCAGTACAGCCAATGATAGCATCAGCGGTGACTACGCGCCAACAGGCCAAGGAAACTCCAACGACTACGACACCAGCAAATCTTCAGCCCGAAGATTTAAAACAAGCCCAAGCAACAGATAGTTCACTTGGGACGTGCTTCCGTAAGTTGCCAAAATCACATACACCTCCTGGGAAGTGTGATCTCTACATGAAGAATGGAATTCTTCACAGAAAGGCAGGAAAGTTAGGACAAGAGTATTCTCAACTGGTTGTTCCAACTACTTACAGAACACAAATACTGGAGATGGGACATAGTATGCCGTTTAGCGGACATATGGGAATCAACGCAACCATGCAACGAATCTCAACTCACTACTACTGGCCTGGAATAAACGCGGACATTCAACGATATGTCAAATCATGCCCAGAATGTCAGAGAGTAGCCCCAAAGCACTGGACACCACCAGCGACATTAGGGGAAATGCCCATCACTGGCACACCATTCGAGAAAGTGGCTGTGGACATAGTCGGACCTCTCACCCTGACAAAGAAGAGGAATCGATTCATACTAACACTAGTAGACACATGCTCGATGTGGGCGGAAGCTGTGCCGATGCCTTCGAGTGATTCCAAGCATGTAGCAGAAGCTCTACTTGGAATATTTACAAGATTAGGATTTCCAATCCGGATCCTGACTGACAACGGATCTCAGTTCAAAGGAAAGTTGATGGAGGAAGTGTTTAGAATGTTCCAATCTAGGCAGATATGTACTTCTCCATACCACCCTGCTTCAAACGGAGCTGTGGAAAGATTTAATGGGACACTAATAACCATCTTGAAGAAACTAGCTCAAGAAAAACCTGAGGCGTGGGATACATACATTCCGGCAGCACTTTTTGCGTACCGCGAGGTACCACACAAATCTACGGGAATTGCACCAGCAACACTGTTGTTTGGTCGTCCAATTAAGGGACCATTAGAAGCTTTACTTCGTACCTGGACTGATGATTCAGTTGATGAAACTGTTGTGACTGCATCCGCATATTGGAAGAGTTAAAACAACGACTTCAACTTGGCTGGAAATTAGCCGCAAGCAACCTACGACAAGCACGACGTAGAATGGCCCTAAATTTCAACCAGAAAGCGAAAGATAGAGAGTTACTGGTGGGAGAAAAAGTACTATTACTTCTTCCCACAAGTCAAAACAAGTTGCAAATCGGTTGGAAAGGACCTTATGTAGTAAAGGAGAAAATTTCCAGAACAAACTACAAGATCGCTATAAAGGGGAAAGAGAAAATCTTTCATCTCAACCTGTTACGGAAGTACAACGAGAGACCCCCCACCGAGACAGCACATTTGATAGCAATGGCCGTAGCAACAGAAGTTGAGCATGGAAACTCAATGGGAGTGGAGTATCCACTGCAATTCAACGAGACTTATCGAGATGTGGACATTAGTTCAACATTAACGACGGATCAGCAGCAGCAGATTCAAGAGTGCTTAGAGAATTATGCAGAGATACTAACAGACAAGCCAGGATTAACAAATCTTGAAGAATTCGACATGAAGTTGAAGGATACAACACCTGCGCGAGTCAAAACCTACCCTGTTCCATACGCCAAAGCCAAATCTCTCAAAGATGAAATTCAACAATTGCTTTCAGCTGGGATAATATCACCTTCTGAATCACCTTACAATGCAAGTGTAGTTTTATTGAGGAAACCCAATGGTGAACATAGATTATGCATTGATTATCGGCAGCTGAATGCGGTGACAGAGTTCCAACCGGAACCACTGCCAGATCAGAATCAACTTTTCACCAGCCTCAACAGAGCAAAATACTTCACAAAGATAGATCTCAGCAAAGGATATTATCAAATCCCAGTGAAAAAGGAAGTTAGATCGTGGTTAGCCTTCAGCACTCCTGATGGACACTATGAATTTAACGTTCTTCCTTTCGGATTAAGCAATGCACCTAGTGTCTTCACTCGCATGATGAGGAAACTTTTAGGACCATTGGAAAATCCACGTCTTAGCAACTTCATGGATGACATCCTGATTGCTACAGAAACATTCGAGGAACATCTTGAGACATTGAAGATACTGTTCAACCGCCTGAAAGAAGTGGGGTTGACTGCAAGACCAAAGAAGTGCCAGATTGGGTTCAGGCAATTAGACTTTTTGGGACACACAATATCTCAAGGAAATATGCAACCTCATGATGGTAATGTGGAGAAACTAAGAAATGCACCGCGACCCAGAACCAAAAAGGATGTTCGATCTTTTGTATCTCTCTGTGGATTTTACCAAAGATACATCCCAAACTTCAATTCCCTCGCATCTCCGTTGACAAATCTCACTCGGAAAGGGGAACCAGAAAAGGTTGTTTGGTCTGCTGACTGCGAGAAAGCGTACGCGGAGTTAAAGAAAGCTTTAACAGCAAAACCAGTTCTTCATCTACCAGATCTAACACGTCCATGGATACTTAGGACGGATGCAAGCAACATAGGAATTGGTGCCACCTTATTACAAGGAATGGAAGAGGATAAATCAATGCTCTTTCCAGTTGCCTATGCCAGTAGAAAATTGAATTCAGCCGAACGCAATTATTCTACCATTGAAAAGGAATGTTTAGCTTTAGTCTGGGCAGTAGAGAAGTTTCAGGCGTACCTGTATGGGAAACACTTCACAATACAGTGCGATCATCAACCTCTCACGTTCCTGGCAGCATCCAGAAACTTAAACGCTCGACTAATGAGATGGTCGTTACTTCTACAACCGTATTCATTCCAAGTTGAATATGTTCCAGGAAAGATGAATGTAGGAGCAGACTTTCTCAGCAGACATCCTATTGAAGATTCTGTACAAGAATCAAAGGACAAGAAAGGATTAGAGGAAATATAAGCTTGTTACGCTTGCTCAAAGCTACTGTTCTTCAGGCGAACAACAGTCTGAGAGGGGAGCCATGTGATATATTAGATTTTCACAAACGTAACATCACGATTAAATATTTCCAGGACGACAAAAATTGGCGTTCACCGCAACGGATTTATTTGTTCCATAATGGTACGATCCAAGATTTAATATACCCGTTGGGAATGAAAAACATTAACTCGGAAAGGACCGTATAAATAGCAGCGCGCAGAGCGACATGGCCTGTTTGTACATCAGCCAGCATGAGACATAAGAACTGAAGCAGCGGAAGGAGTGAGAGAGTTTCAAAATTCATTAGAAAAGAACATCCTCAGCCTACGAAATCGCTGTGAGAAATTGCATCTCATTCAGATCATGAAACGTGTCGACATGTTGAGGTCATTCTGATAAATAAGGTAAACACCACATTTAATTCAGTTAAATTGTAGTTAGTTGTGAGCCTATTTTCCCAGAAGAGAGTTGGTAAGTAGACTCGGTTGAACACGTGTGGTGAACGAAGAAGTTAATTTAATTGTTATAGTTTATAGATAAACTATTAATTAAGAATACCCATATTGAATGTTATTTTCTCCCATTAGTAAACACCTGACTTAATGTATAAAAATCATTAATCCAAGTTGTACATTTAATCTTAAGCAACTCAATCTACAATGATTTGGAATGGTGAGTTCTTAAAGAATAGTACAAACTAAATAATATTATACTCAGTTATAGTCACAAGATAAACTGTACAAGAGGAGAAGAATACAGTGTTTATTTTCTCCCAGCTAAGCAACTTAGTTAATGTATAAAACATTAGACACATGTTATACATTTTATTTCTTAAGCATGAAACTGAATCTACAATGAATTAGAGTGACTTAAGGAACTTCAGAATTCTTAGTACAGTGGTAAGGACATAAAGTATATGGCCCACTGGTAAGATTAAAAACTAGTTTACATGTGCCAGCACTAATAGAGAATTTAGTGGAATGTGTATAGTCAAGTAGATGGAGCACATTAGTCAGTAAATTAATTTTTTTACATGAGCACATGGACAACCAAATAGTTTCTTTTAATTCCTGAGCACATGAGAACCAGCCAGAGCTCTACAGGTCTCATAATTTGTGTGATGGTACAGCCACTTGGGGTAAGGCAAATATATAAACATGGCTGTTAACCATGGGCAATAATAATATTTGTGCCTCATAATAGTTCGTAACCAACCGCCATGCAAGAAGTATTTTAATTCATAATGCCTGAATATGAATTGGATATATCACCTAAATTGTATGTATTTCATGAGAACATGTGATAACTCCTGGACTCCATGTTGCTAAATCCTGGATGAATTGCCTAAGTGTGTCTAATGATCACAATGATCACTATGACATTGTTGATAACATGTCTGTGAGGATTCATGTGTGAGTTCATCATTGTTAAACAGATGTGAATGTATCATTTCATAAAATCCACCAGCATGCATGACTACAAGTTAGGTTGAAGGATGAGATGCCCTTGTAATGTCCTTCTGGGTGAATCTGTGAATGTATTCTGTGTAAAGCACCTACATATGCATGATTGTCATCCATATAGATATGATTGTGTCTGATGAATGGGTGAGACCTCATTGTGATGCCATATGGTGTAAACATGTTATGTTGTCATTTGGAAATCACATAAGTACCCACTTTACATGACAGTATGAAGAAGGTGTGATGAAGGATTCCTATATGATCACCCATACCTATATGAATGTGTCTGTGGACTGAGTGAATTTATCAGCCATACATATGAATGATGTCAGAGTGGAGTGAGTGAGTGAAGTTACATGCTGAGTGAGAAAGAGGGAGTATAAGCCAACAGTCAATCTAATGATAGCCAGCAACTTTGATGTGGAATGCCATGCCTATCACTAGAGAAATGCTTCGGTGTACCCCATAAACTAAAAACTAATTTAGTACACTCCGGCGCATAACACCACTTTGTATAAAGTATCATTCATATCTCTATCATCTAGTTTTGTGCGCTAAGCACGACACAAGCCATGTCATACATTACGCATAGCACCAGCATCTGTGTGTGTAATTTAAGCAAAATCACACTTTGTAGTTCATGTTAACACATATGGTCTGTTGTAATGATAATAATGAATTTCAAAGATGATGAGGATGACTGTAATTTAATGAAAATGATATAACCATGATTATGATGATAATGTTAGAATAATGTAATGATTTCTAATGTCATAAACATGATAATAATGATGATGATTGTAATAACAATGTAATAATTATGAAAATAATGATAAGGATTTTAATTACAATTATTATAAAAACCATGATGATGTTGATGATAATAATCAATGTTACATCCATGAGAATGGAAGAAATCTTCTCACTTGAAGCATTTAATGAAGAAGAATACACCTGAAGGCTATACAAGAATAATACCAAATGTACTTATCTTGTTGATAAGCAAATACTCATGGAAATGGGACCTGACTTTTAAAAGCTCTTAATGTATAAGACCTTTTTCTTGAATAGAAAAAGATGAAGTAGAGAACAAAACTAGATACAGAAGAGAATGGTCAACATAATTGCTAAATTCCCAATCACTCAAGGTATTACTTCTAGAAACCTGAGGACAGGCATAGGTGATGATGAAACTGCGCATCTGCTAGTAAACCTTGAACATTTGATAGTGGAAGATTGGATTGAGAGCAAACAACTGTGTTGGTGATAACTACATGAAAACACCATGACTATCTTTCTTCTATGTTATTTTCTCTAAAGAACAGGATCCATTTTATTGTTTTCCCTGGTTATGTTCTTAGGCTTTTACATGTAAATCCTAATGTCATATTTCTGATATTATTCGAATTATGTGATTGATGGAATTTCAGGTAGTGGTCTTATTCATGTCAATCCAGACCTGACTTGGTGAAGTTTGAAGGCAGCACCTGTTGAGTGAGCACATGGTTGAGTGATGCCCTTGACAGAGTAGCGTCGAACCTTATCTACCTGCAACCATTCCATTTGTCTCATAGGAGAGGTAATCTTTATTTAAAATAAGTACCTGCCAAGACAAAGGAAAACAAGAGCCAACTTATGTTCTACTACACCCAGGAACAATAAATAATACTACAATTGATGATAGCCAGAGTGATTCCCAAAGCTGGAAGTGGAGAATCCTGATTGGAGACAGTTCTTTTTTTCAGATCATCCAGACCAGTAAAAGATTAGCTTTACAGGCCACTGCGAAAAATCTAAACGGTTAATTATCTACCTGATCATGGGCACATCAAGTCTGTAATATTTAATGTATATGTATATGTCCTTATTTCTATGACAGGAAATTGTAATTTTGAATGCACTTTACAAAATCCATATTTATGTGTATTAAATCAACAAAGAAAAATAAGGTCATGTCATGTATTGATTGTATTTTACTTGTCATAATCAAATTGTTTTAAATTACCCTAGATAGAATTAATTAGTTGGTAGAGGAGAGGCAAGGAACCACATAGGGAATAAATTGGGTATAAAAGGGAGTACAACTTTTTCAGTATTTCCTAAAGGTATTCCTTGGTTCTCTAAAACTCTATTTCTGGTCTCAACAATTGAGTCAGGACAACAAAATTAATTAAACGGGCAGGATCACATGGGGAAAAATGATTTTTCATCATTTATCTCTGTGGGGTTGAGCCATCAATCAAACCCATGAGTACGTACGGCGCCTTCTCATTATATGCTATTAATAAATCAAGTATTGGAGGGCATGCAAAAGTTTGCATTGGCATACATAGATGACATTTTGATTTATACAGCAGGAGACGTACAAGATCACCTAAAACATGTAAAATTAGTATTTGACAGATTAAGAATACATGATGTTAAACTGAAGCTCAGCAAATGCGAATTTTTAAAAACAGAAACAAAGTATTTGGGGTATATTATTAATAGAGACGGAATTAAACCAGATCAGGATAAGGTAAAGGTTATTAGAGAACTAACACCTCCAACTAACGTTAAAGAAGTTCGTGCGTTTATCGGCACCTGTGGGTATTATCGTCGTTTCATTCCAGGGTTCTCAAAAATAGCAGAGCCTATTACTAATCTAACTGGCAAATATGCTAGATTGAAGTGGGATGATGAATGTCAAAAAGCGTTTGAGATTTTACAAAATAGCTTAACAGTAGTGCCACTATTGACACATCCAGATTTGAATAAACAGCTAATATTGTATACAGATGCTTCAGATAATGCTATAGAAGCGTGTTTAGTTCAACCATATGAAGGAAAGGAATCTGGAATACCAGGGGTTAAAAATGAAAGGCCAATCTATTTTTTATCACATAAACTTAGCAGGTCTCAGCGCAAATGGTCCACTATAGAGAAAGAAGCTTATGCTATTAATTATGCTCTTCAGAAACTTAACTATTATCTACATAACGCAAATTTTATTATTAGAACTGACCACATGCCTTTAAAATCTTTATTAGAAGCTCCAGTGCAGAACAGAAAAATACAGACATGGGCGTTGAATCTACAGGGATACAATACTAGAATAGAATACGTACCAGGTAGGAACAATACATGTGCAGATTTATTGTCCAGAATCCCGTATCTACAGTCATCAGGAAACACGGAAGACGAAGGTGAACCGGAAATAGACGACCGAAACTGGCAAATAAATATATTAGATTCTGCCATAATAAATAGAGAAGATTGTGAGAGTTTATCGTTGGATCAAGAGTCTGAACCTAGAGCAGAAGACCCACATTTAATACAGTTTAATATGAAAGAAGAACAAGAATTAGATCCAAAAGTTTTAGAAATAAAACAAAAATTAAAAGAAACAGATGAGAACAAGTATACGAAGAATTATTTAGTGTTGCAAGATGATGATCAGTTATATTACATGAATGAAAGCAACGAACAGTTAAGGAAATATATTCCAAAACATTTGGAAAGTGAAGTTTTAAAGGCGTATCATGATGAGAATGGTCATCTCGGTCGTGATAAGTTAGTGAAAGCACTTACGAATAAATATTATTGGCCGAATTTATTTACAACTGCTAGTAAATATGTATGCCGGTCTCTCTGGCTGTGGGGTTACAACACTTTCTCTCTGTAATCCCGTTTATCACGCAGAGTCTCGTAGCGGAGCGAGAACTGAGGCGGTTCGACCCCCGCTCGTGACATCGGGATACTGAGCCGGCCGCTCAGAAAGCAATGGCAAACTACTGAGCGTAATCTTGCCAAGAGATCAACATACAGCTGAAAGATGCTGGTGTTGACAGCTAAGTCCTGTAAAGGATATGCTTTAAAAAAAAAAAAAAAAAAAAAGTAAATATGTCGACACGTGTGAAAAATGTAGATTAAGAAATATGAAAACAATTAAATGTCCCTTACAGGATACAGATATTCCTCAGTTTCCTATGCAAAAAGTCAGCTTAGATATATCAGGTCCTCACCCTAGAACACTATCGGGGAACGAATATTTAATCCATATTGTGGATACATATAGTCTGTGGCCGGAAGTTTATGCAATCCCAGATAAGAGCGCAGATACTATCATTAATATTTTTTTTTTACAGGAATTCATACCAAGGTTTAGTTGCCCACAGATCGTACTCACGGATAATGGTAAAGAATTTGTGAACAAGAAATTTGAAAAGTTAATAAATGATTTGAATATAAACCATATAAAGACCTCATACTATAGACCTTCTTCAAATGCTAAGAACGAAAGACAACATAGAACATCGTACGACATTATAGCAAAGATTGTCGATGAACATGAAAAAGATTGGGATCTATTCCTGGGACCTGCACTAAGCGCAATACGCACAAATCAAAATGAGAGCACAGTGGTTTTCACCATTTTATTTATTGCACGGGAGAGAGCCAATACTACCTATTGACAATCTGTTAAAACCAAGACGTAAATATATGGGTGAAGATTTTCAGGAAGTTATTATACAAGAAATGCACAAAGCGCATGTAAGGTTAAAGAACAATATAATCAAAGCTAGAGAAAGACAGAAAAGATACAGGAACGGAAATACACAATTACAGGAATTCAAAGTAGGTGATAGAGTTTATTATAAGAAGCATAGAAGGAACTCTAAATTTGATGCTCGTTGGATTCCAGGTTATTACATTTTAGAAAAGTTAGGAAATGTATCATATAGTATAAAGAACCAAGTCACGGGACATATAGCAAGGGCACATGTAGAACACCTAAGAAGAGATAGTGATGATAAGGGAAACAATAATTATAATAATAATTGTTATTCAGATGCCTTATACTTAGATGGACAAATTGTCAGAAGAGCTACAATACCCCCAGATTCAAAAAAGGTCCAACTCAAAGTCAATTAATAACAACACCAGTTTATGATGATACTCAGGAACAGACAATACCGAAAACGCTGTTAACAGAAGAGAAAAATACATATGAGGGTTATTATGATAGTGTGGAATCTATGGAAGAAGGGGTAAACGCTCCATTTAAACATACTAGACAAGGCGTGAAAAGGAGAATAGAGAAACAAAGAGAAAAAGAAGTGAAAAGACAGAGAAGAATTAGAGATTATTCATCAAGCGGCGAGGATATGCCTCTACTAGAAAAGTCGTTAAGAAATAATGATAGACAAATTAGGTTAGATATAGAAAGAAAAAAACTAGCGGCTGCTAGCAATAGACATACAGATGAAGAAGAAGGAATGGATGAAAAGTCAGAGTCTAATAGAAATAGTAGCATGGAGGAGAATATTTCTTTACGAGAGGAGGAAGACATTGATGCGGAGATAGCACTTATCCAAAGAAACTTGGAGTTATTAAAGAAATGGAGGTTTAGGAAATAAATAGATAGAAAAAGCTGCAGATAGCATCGGATGAAGATTTTATGATTTAAAGAGGAAATAGACTGGCTGTGTATTACAGGTGTTTTAGAGAAACAGGCTGGAAAAGGCTTGCTTAATATTTGCAATGAGTGTCTTGAGGAGTAGACATGACACTATATATTTAGGTATTAAGATAGGTGATATGGATGTAAATTCAAGTGTGACGTACGTTTATTGTAGTTTTATTGATTTTATGATTTGACTTGTTGAGTTTTATTGATAGATAAATAAGTTATTGTTAGTCCATAAAAGTGACTAACAATGGATAGGATGTATGTCATATTATTTTGAAATATGTTTTTCCTTGAATGAGTTGATTGCTTTTATTTGATATGAGGGGAAAGAAAAATGATATTTAAAAACTTGGGGGGGGGGGGGGTATGATGTTCTGTTGTGATTTTATTTTACTTGACTTATGATTTAAGTGAAGTGTCTTGTGTGTTGAATAGTAATTACCTTGTTTACAAATATGTTGAAAAGTGTTTAAGTTAAGTTTGGTTCACAAACAGTTATGGTATTGTCTAGAATCAAAGCAATACATGGGGCTTTGTTTAAAACCCTTCGTTCAGAAAATAGTTAATAAACTACTGAGGACTAGAAGAGAGACACATTCTCTTTATGAATAATAAGTTCATGAGTAAGAAGGCCGCTGTGTCAATATATTAAGATAGAGAGGTTAATAATATAGTGGCCAAGAAGTGTTCGAAACATACGCCATACTTAACTGTCGGGGTACCTACACAAATAAGAGGGTTCTGGGAGGTTAAAATAGGAGCTGCATTAAGACAGCGTGGATTAAATGTATATGGATTGGATGCCATATTATTAACGTATAAAGAGGCTGTGATAGCGAAACAAATATAAGAGGTTGGTTGATGGAGAATAGATATTAAGGGGGCTGTGAATGGCAGTGCATAGGGTTTGGTATAGGAGTTAGATAAACAAGGAGGCTTGTCATGGGATGGGAGGGGGAAAATATAGGAGCTGTAATAAACAGCGTTAATTAATTTAAAATGTTGATGGAATATGAACATACATTGGTATGGGTTTCATGGATGGACGTGAGATAAGTGAAATATAGGTAGGGTTATGGATGGCAATATAAATATTGAGAAAACTTGGGTCAACTTAATTTATAATGAACATAATATGTGTTTTTGAAAAACTTTTATAAAAGTTTTTACGTTTGCAAGGGAGGTAAATGTGATTGTTTTTTATGACTATTTCTTTATAATGGGTGCGCACCCCTTCTTTACTATTTTCTAACTACGACTTTCCTGTCTATCCTGTGTTGTGAAAGAATGAGAAATTTTATAATGTCAAGTGTATACCAACGATTTTTACGAGCCATTCTTATGACCTATAATTTTTGTAATGAAACTTTGAAGAGCCAGAAACGAAGAAGAAGTATAACTTCATAGCGGTTTGCTATGTGGGATGGTGATAAGAGACAAGTAGAAGAAAGTAGTTACTTAAGATAGAGTTAGTTTGGGACGGCTGGTTAGGTTTAGAATAAGGGGGTTAGGAGTTAAGACTTTTGAAGAAGAAAAGTCTTTTTAAAGAAAGGGAGGTGTAGCAGAATGAGTACCATCTCATTTGTTAGCTTCGATGTGCAAACTTAGGGCACGGTTCAGCATCCTAGAAGAACATCACTAAGGATGCTCAAGTCGTGACGTAGGTTGTTTTGGTTAAGTTAGTTACAGCTAAAGGGGAGACCAGATAACATCATGTCTCGTGGTCTCTGTATTATATTCGGCCTAATTTGAACTAATAAACCTTCTGAAAGAAATACCAAGACTTGTTTTACATCGTCCCTGCATCTGTACTGTTACAGATATACAAAAACAGAGGTGTTACTTCCTTGGATAAACATCTCATCACGATCATGTAGCAGGTTCTTCGCTCTCGTCACAACCAGCTGAACATATATTTCATCCTTTGCCAGTTCTTTTACGATGTTTATTTTGATATCCAAGATGTCCTGTGTCCACCTTTATGCTGGTCGACTCTGCTCCTTCTTCCAGGAACCACTTCCCAACCACTGAGACGTTTATTACACAACTTATGTTATTGCTGTATACAAGAAGTTCAATTTTTATTTACACACAAAATCAAAACAAAGACGAAAGAAGGGAAAACAAAGAAAACTACTAAATACAATTTTTTAAAATAAAAATGTATTTTAAACTACGTTTAGAATGTAAATTTAGAATAAAAGATGCGGTTATTAAAAACCTTGTTTTGTCCTAGAAAAGACCCAAATTCTATTAATCTTCTTTAAAAAAAAAAAAAAAAACTACGACTATGATTACGCCATGTATACCATTGCTTGTGGTGTGTCGAAAGATTTCTAGGGTTTGGAAATAGATATCAATTGCAACACAATTGCAACACAATGGACACCCTTGTATTGTTTCAACTTCAATAGAGAAAAGCCATTGGCCTTACCAAAGTAAATAACCCACGTCTCAAGACGTATGAGCACCCTAACCAATAGGTCACATTTCTCTTATTTGAACAGTACGTGTACAATTTTCATAAGAAATGTTCCTAGTATCGCGTTTTTAACTGTATTTTTCATTCAGGTATAAGCACCCAGCCAACTCATTTATCTGTTATACCCCTTTATCTGTTCCACCCCTTTATTTGTTCCACCCCGTTTGTCTACATTGCTACCTAAGTAGATACACGATTCTGTCTCTAGTGAGGTTTCTCCAATGGAGATTAAGTTATCATTTGCTTGATTTATTCACATTATCTGTCCCTCTCCTTTATGAACTTTTAAACCTAGTTGTTGTGACTCTCATCGAGTGTTATTAGTTTATCCTGCATTTGATTTCGTGTGTGAGACAGGAGGGCAATGACGCCAGCAAATCCGAGGTAATCGAGCTCCGTACGAGATATTTTTCAACTGTAGCTTAAGAAAATGGGCGATTTGTCATGAAGACTCATGTGAGCACGTTTTAGAAGATGAGAGAGTTGTCACATAGACTAATAACAAGTAAAACAGTTTAGAAGATGGATTTACTTTACAAATACTATACGTTTATTTTTATTTTCAAGTTCCAAGTCTTTTGCAGGACGTTGCGATCAACCCCAGGTTGATTTTCAAGGCACTTTTATTGCTTTCTGAACGAGAGGTCAACGTTTAAGTTCAACTTAATGCCGGTGTACAGATAGAACGCCTTACTACGTTATTAGTGCACAGGAAGACCTGGCCATGCGGGTGTACGAGTGAATGAACAGGCTGATAGTCTAGCAGGGAGGGCACCACTTGGTGGAATATTGCCTATGGACAGGGGGGAGGTGGTCGTGCGCTTGTGGGACCAGGTAAAGAACGCGGAGGAACAGATTGAGAACCCATATGTGAAAAGAATGAGATTGCGGGGGATCGGCAGGGGTTCTGGAAGAATCTCAAAACTAAGAGCTGTCAACTTCTGTAAGTCCATATTAATCTCAAATGTAGGATAGTAGGTCAGCATGGCCGAATGGATAAGAATGCGTATTCTTAAACATATTGTGTGCTGATGCCGAGGTAAGGGGTTCAACCCCTATACCGGACAGCTGGACTAAAATGTTTAGCTATCGTCCTTGACTTTGGGACGTAAATTGCAAGTGCCTCTGAAGTTGGAGTGGGTTCGCCTGATGGCGAGGGACACTGCTAATAGGGAAAGCTAATCCACACGCAAAATTTAGACCGTGACTACCAGAATTATTGTGTATGGACTACGCTTGAATTTAAAGCCAGCGAGTGCAAAAACAATAAAATCTTCTTCTTCTTCGTTCATCTTCAGACGTCAATATGAATTAATCCTATGAAAACAGCTGGTCAACTCTAGCTTGTTGGCATCTCCTTAGAGTTTGTCCTTAAATAGTGCCGGTGTAGACCAACATACTTTTGTCTGCTCTGCACATATTGGACACTGCTGCAACAAATGTTTAGCTGTCATTTTACCTGTTCAACTCTCACATTCATCAGTATGTCCTATTTTTATTTCAATAGACATGCGGTACTTCAGTCTGTTGTGTGCTGTGCTGAGTCTAACCATTATTACTTGTTCTTTTTGGTTGAGTTGGAAATAGGCATCATCTGTCTGCAGATATAATTGCTGCTATTCTTCTTCTGCTGCTGTTACCTTTTCACCCACATTGAAGCATACGCTCCCAACCAACTCACGCCAAGTATTCCTATCTATTACCGGCTCCTGCAATTTCCTCCATGTCCTCCATATATTATCCACTTGTCTTTAATTCTTTAATTCAACAGGTAATGAATGTTTATAGTTTATTTCTAGCCTTAGATTCAAGGTAAAAGTGACTCTTATTTTCACGTAAACACTTAAAGAGGCACAACTGCAACATTCGTGCTGACTGACACCTTGCCGTCTTGACAGACGATAGTTTGTAAAATGGAGGTATACCTCTCCATAACACAAAGCCTGGGCTGAATTTAGAGACCGTGTTGTACTCATGCAACAAGATCCCTCTCTCGGCCTGCCTAGTTTACTCCAGAGGAAAGGTAACACCAACACCGCTGGAACAAGACAAGCTGCAGAAACTGCCATATCAGCAAAGCAATACTCTAACTGTGCGTCTGTCGGAGCTTCTATCCTAGACCAGTTGCCGACAAAGCTTAGGGCCTGGTCTGCCTTGCCATGACATTTAGTCTTTAGGCTGCATTTCCTTGCACTAGGATAAGGCTTGTACCCTCCCAATTGCACTCCTCCACCAGAAGCCGTTGACACAATGTGGGGTTTCGGATTTAATATTCGTGCTACGTATACCTTATATGTGTATACCGTGCGGAGTGATGCAGCCAGCAGTTGGAATGTAAAATTAATGGAGCTGAAATGTGGATATAAAAAGTCGAGCAAATATGTCACGACTAAAAAAAAAAAAAACAGAAAGAGAAGAATAAGAAGCCTTCAGCAAGATATGAATGAAAAGAGAGCTACCAATAAACGAAATCAAAGATCAATAACTTAAATGTTTTCCACAATTGAGGAAGCAAACACTCCGTTGAAAACTATACTGGAGGAAAGGGTGGAAGTTGGCGTGCAAGAGAAAGTGTTGTTTATATGTTAGGAATTGAACCACAAAGAAGATGTTAGACTCCTCATGGGAACTGTACAAGAAAGAAACCCAGGAAGAGTTCATTAGGCTGTACCATCTTGGCGAAAGATATTCATGAGAATCAAGTGCATTTGACCTCCACTGAGAGGACGTCATTTGCTTTTATCTGAAACCAACATTTTAGTAAAACGTTTGTTAATGCTGCGATAATTACCAGAATGCGACACGCACAGAAATGCAGTTAGGTAAAATGACAACTAAATGAATAAACATAATAATGTAAGACATGCGTAATATGTGCCTAACGCACTGCATGCCTCAATTCCTGAATATCAAATTGTAGTTTAGATACAAAATAGTAGATTACCTACAAGTATGAACTGTTAACTTACAAGTTTTTCAAAATCTTGTTCAAAGAAATTATGACGTTCAAACGCGCCCATTTTGCCATGTTGAAATCCTAGTGGTGCAACGATATCTTTGCATATTTGTAAAATATCAGCGTTCTTTGCCCCGAGTCCTAAAGCTAACGGAACCTTTGATCTATCTTCTTCTATTATAGAAATCGCATGTTTCAAACTATGGAATACAGCAGGCCTTAGCTCGCTGTCTTCTTGTCCTTGCGTTGGTTCGCCATAAATTTCTATTTTGAAATATATCATATCTGGCGTTTTGTAATGTGCGCAAACAATTAGGAGACCACAAGGGCGACCATCCTTTTCCTTTCCCCCGGAGTCCAGGTGGGACTTTTCTATATTTGAAATAGAATTAAATCTTTCAATACTTCTTTCAAGTGCCACTGATACGCTAACGTATGGATGCTGTTTCTGGATGTGTTTTACATTGCTGGGTAGTAGGTCGAAGAACCAAGAGATAACTGCGAAGAATCCAGTAGGAAACAGGTAGCTGGCAAGCTCAGTGTTCTGAAAGAGGATGCTGAAGACTTCAGTGTCGACGGTTCGGATTTCAGGGAAGTCTTTAGTGCAAAGTTCTGGCACTGGTGCAAATTCTAGAGGTTCATATATTGCCAAAGCCTGCAATGATATATTACGTTACATTTAGTTACATTTACATAAACAATTATCTCTATAAAGGATAGTTTGTTTTAGAAATTAATATACTTTTATTATTGTTCTTATTTCATATGTGGAGTACGCCAATTACACTGTGTGTCATAATATTCATGAGTCTTGCCAACTGGCTTTAGCGATCATGACTATGCACAATCTACCATGTCGAGAACAACACACGTGTTCTCCCTGTGCATTGGGTTTGAGCCTGTAGATAAAAGCTATGGAAGAAACATCAACCTAGGCCTAATCTTAGCTAGTCCGTTTGCGGAGTGCTGAATCATGACCTAATTATATCCTAACATGCCTCTCCTCAGTTGAGAAATTCCACCAACGGTCTTGCACGCCCCGTTGTTTTCTGAGCTTAGATAGGGGAGGCAGAGCCCTGCAATACAGTCATCGCAAAGATGGTATGGCACCATTAGGGTGAAGAGTATCTACACCAGCCTCTCTCTAATACATACAACTCCTGTTCATAGCTTAGCCGGCTAAGAGTTAAAACTCTTCGTTTTCCAGACGATTATCAACCAAACAACCAGCCCAAAGTAACATGTTCTTAATTACCTTTACACCCTAACAGATTATGCCTTAGCAGTCTAGTTCCAATTATACTGCTTTGCATATCCTGCTTCTTTATTACGAAGTTACATACAATCGACTCTAAATTCAGTTAGAAAAATGTTGTGATTGCACCAAAAAAAAAACGACATTCTTGTTAAATTACGTCAAACTTAATCAGGCTCAATGAATCCTTCTTAAGTAAAAACGCCTCATTTCTTTAAGATAACATCTAAAGCGCGTTAGTTCCAAGAATTATATGCCATAGCCTGTACACTAAATATTCTCAAACTTACGCTAGTAAACGAGATCTGTTTGGCTGAGAGGTCTAAACTTTTTCTTTTTTTTTCTTTTGATAGTGGCATAATGGGTGCGTTTCACATACTGGTAATTTAGATTTAAATATTGACTTCCTGTTGAAAATAAAAACGATGGCGATCTACTGAACGTAAAATTGTCAAGTAAACACAAACAGCCAATAGGGACTGGATTCGATCGCAAAGGACGTGCATGTGTTTATATACTCTAGTTCCGAAGCTCGAGTCCCGATTTCCAAACCCAAAACACATATTTCTTTACACCTCCACTAACGTGATCAAAACAATTATGTTCTAGCTTCAGCATTGCCTCTCCTTTAGGTTATCTACAAATTATTACAGTTTCAAGACTCGTGTTCTAATTCCTAAACTAAGAACCACTACACACATACATCTGACTTACTCTAATCCCAAGGAATCTATTCTGGCTTCTAAACGTAGCACTGTCCACCAGCCTGACAATATTCGTGCAGCAAGATCGAATTCGCTTCTGCCCAGAAACATCCTTGTAGTCTTCATAAATCTTCTTTCTGATCTCACTCAGGAGTCCCTGGCCTCGGAACTTGTCTTTAACCCTGGCTGAACGAGTCATTAGAGTGTTGTTGTCATCCAGGAGAGAAACACCCTCAAATGCCGCCTGTGGCGAATAAGAGACACATATGAGACTAAGCTAACTGAGATTAAAGTTACTGCCGAATAAGCGTAAATTGCTAGGCCTTCATATGTCCACGTATGATGCGTTCTGTGTAGACTTCTTCTTCTGCGTTCATCCGGAGAGTTTTTTTCTGACGTGATTGCGTTGTGCCAGTTTACAACAGTGCTGCGTTCTTGTTCCGTTAGGCAGACACATCCGACTTCTGCGGGCGTTTGTTGACCGGGTTAGCCTTCCCAGGTGTTTCGAAGAGGCATTCGACTCTCACTCGCACGTTTTTGCGTTGTGCCTGTTTATTTTAGCCTATAGGCCGATACATCCGTCTTCTGCGGGCGTTTGTTCACCAGATTAGCCTTCCCGGGTATATAGAGTTGACTATTTTCTAGATTTGTTGTTAGGAGATGATACCATTTCTAAACTATTTGCATTTCTCGAAAACATGATGTTGAAGTATTACATATCTGGATTAATAGAAGCTAAGTTAACGGAGACGTCACAGAGAGGTGTTGGGATGGGAAAGGCGTGAGAATGTAAGCAATTTCCAGTAAGAACCATACAGAATAGGCTTCTTACTAGATACTGTATAACTAAAAGAATTATTCTTTGCTTATAACATTTCATATGGCAATTTAACCAAAATCCCCAATGTGATCTGATACTGACCACAACGCCCTTGAAGTGCAGATTAGTCTATACAAATGTAGGTCTAGCCCCATGCGCTCTAAACACTTTATGACGTTTATATAGAACGGAGTACAACGCTTTCTTAAAAGAGAGCAACGTGTAATCTCTAAAGAAGTACAACGTTACTGCTCGTTCCGGTCCTCAACACGACGGATAGACAATGAACCGTTAAGGCCTCTGGAGTGTTTATGCTTCTGGCTACGGGTTGCATTCGTATATTCCTCATGTTGGACAGGTAGTACATGGTTCCGTCGCCCTGCTACTGGGTGAGTACGTGGCGCGACAATGTGAGCTGTAGGATTCGTATGGAATGCTTTTACATCTGTACGCTGTTATTTGTAGTGTGTAACTGCATGTCCGGAACAATGGCGACAGACTGTCGCTGAATTGACTGGTTTGCCTTTTCGGTTCACGAGTGCATATTTCAGGAGACTCCTGGGAGTCGTTGCTGGAGCTACGGAGTTCGTGCTTTGTGCGGCGCTTTCGGCTGGTCGCCATGCAGAAAGAGACCCTGCATGTTGGATAAAACCCGGGTCAATTAAGTTTTTCTGGTGACTGCCGATTCCATCGACGATGAACTGTATTTTTCGTGGATGACTTTTGTGCTGGCATTCTGGCGGAGGCATTATGTATAGTATACCTGCGCGGGCTGTTAGCTTGTCAAGACTTCTGTCTGTTCCATTTTTCACATTGGACAGTGATGAGCATTTTGTATGATATTCACTGGCACAGGAACGGAGCATAATGGGGACGACCCGTGAAGTTGGAACAGCGACTATCTAACTAATTAACACGTTTTACTTCTTTACAGTTCCTGCCACTTAAAATAAAGGAGCTGTACTCCATTACATATACATCTATCTCTTAAATTATTACATAATTTCTTAATAAATGCAATAAACACTTACGTAATTCCATGACAAAAAAGGTAATAGTAAACCGTCGCGTTAATGTCATTTGTTTAATATAAACTATTACAAATGTGAATGTGAGGAAAGTAACTCACCACCTCCCCATCAACTTCACACACGTAATAGGAGGAGTCTGGATCATTGATCAGCTCGCTGTACTGGAAATAGAGATAGTCAGCTCCCAGGTTGAATTCTTTAGTAATGTCCACAACTGCCTCGTAATCTTCTTCTCTGGCTTTCCTGATTACAATTATTGGTGGAGTTGCCATTGCTTAATATCTGCAACATAACAGTTTATAACACAAAATTACATACTATAATTTTGGAAAGAAATAACAAAAGGAAGGCAGATTAACAGACAATTTGTAAATTTTGAGAACATGCATTTTTCTTGTAGCAACATTTCTCAATCACTTCACAAGAAAATTGGGACACGTTAACTCTAATTTTATAGATAATTCTTAGGATAAACTGGACCAAGAAAAACAAACATACAGGCATTATGAACATCGCAGAACATCGGCTGATAAACAGCATCATTCGAAAGAACCACGAGGGAAGGCATAGTAAATGACAGACACACTTGAGACTAAGCTAATTCAGATGAAAGCTATTACTTTAAGATGGCAAATTGTTAGACCTTCATATGTGCGTGGTCATTTGTCGGAAGCATCATGTCTCAGAAACTAGCTACTTTCACCACGTCAGCCGTCACAACTGTTTTGAAAGAACAGTAATGGAAGTCTTGGTAAATCACAGACACATATTAGTCTAAGCTAATTCAGATAAAAGTTACTGGCGTAGGATTGTAAATTGTTTGACCTTCATATGTACTAGATGGGAGAAAGAAAAGGAAACATACAGATATTCAACAAGGTCTGAACATCGCAGAACGCTTGGCATGTAAACAGTATCAATGTTTCGGGAGCTGAAATACTTAGGCCATATCAACCGTTACAGCTGTTTCGAAAGAACAATTATGGAAAGCATGGTTCCTGAAGAAGAAGCGAGGGTCGATAAGCACGAAGTAGGGCTTATATTCATCGTGCGCCCTACTAAATGCCAATGAGTGCGACGTTCTACAAAGACCCTGCAACATGAGGATTAGCTCAACTAAAAACAACAATGTTCCTGGCATATCCAATGTTTGTTGGTTGCCAATGGTTGCCGAAAAGGACTATAGCGTAGTTTGTCAACCCCAGAGTAGGACTTATTTGATCAGTCTGAGTTCAGAAGCGAAGGCAGAAGAATATCGAATTCAATAAGAGGCAGCAACTCGACGTCTGATCTTCTAATGACACTTGTCGTGTTGGAGCCGCGGTGGAGCAGTGGCTAGCACGCTTGTCTACGACCTATATGATTATAGGTTCGAAGTCGCATTGACACGGTTCTTTTTATTTATTTATTTATTTATTTACATTGACCAGGGATCACAAGTCGGCCTTGATAACCGACATGTTGCACTCGAGAACAACACAGACAAGCCAAATTGGACACGATAACGAAATGATGACACTGTAATAACAGCAAATGCGAAAAATGAACCTAACGCAAAGGGGAATGGAAAAGGAGCGAACGAGCGCGCGCACACACACACACGCACGCACGCGCGCGCACGCACGCATGCCCACCCACACAAGCACACACCCACACGCATATGCACGCATACGCACGCAATCTTTTACACACACACTTGCGCGCACACGCACACACACACACACTCTCACACCCACACACGCACGTTCACAATATTTCACACACGCGCGCGCACGCACGCATGCACGCAATCTTTCACACATGCACGTACGCAATCTTTCACACATGCACGCACACATCGCTCGCACACATCACTCGTACACACATACTCACATAAATACACATCAATCGCACACATACACACGCGCGCGCACACACACACACATCAGAGAGAGAGAGAGAGAGAGAGAGAGAGAGAAAGAGAGAGAGAGAGCACAGAAACATAGACAAACACACACTGAGACTGAGATCATGAGAGGTACAGAGAGACATATACACAGAGAGAGGTACAGAGAGACCTATACACAGAGAGAGATATATACAGAGATATACAGAGAGGGAGAGAGTGAGATTACATACATGTTCACATAAAGACAGAACACAAATACAGTCCTAGATCGATAGTAATGACTTCTGTAGAAATGTTTATACTCATAAACTGAAAAGAAAAAAGAAAAAAACAACAGATGAACGGATACAATATAAAACAACAGATGTACGGATACAATATACAAATTGGCAGCTGTAGACAACGTCATGCTTCTAACATGCCGCCTCGAAATGATGACAGCGACGGGATGGAGTATCAAAGGTTGTACATCGAGGAAGAAAACACATGTTGTGATGTTCAATCAGTCTTGCTTCTACCGTGCTAGGGATGTAGAGTAATAACGATTTTGCGGTCTTCTAAAAATTAGTTGCATGTCCGTTGCATGACGTCACAGTCAACCCCATCATTTTCTGGGTGTTCATGATTTTCCAGCCAATGTTATGTTCAGTTTGCTAATGCCTTCTGAACACCTGACGCTCATACCATTGTGTAAATCAACGCAAAGCGCTCTGAACCCAAATAACATGCGGCTGACCTCGAACCCGGCATGTCGGGATTGTGAGATTGTGTTGACTACCTGTAAGCCACAGGTGCCGACGTTGTCTTATAAATATGGTATCAATAGAACACTATCTCCCTTTAAAGGACCTTCGATCTTAGGTGCTTTACTTTGTGTTGAACCACTGCCATTTGCGAACGTTGACGGATTTTATTCAGTTCTACAAGATAGAAGTCGTCTCCATGGCCCATTAATGTGATAATACACGCATATTTAATTTGTTCTTATACACACTCACGCTTAAACTCACTACTACTTACAGTTAAGCAACACCAAACCAGCAAAGTCACTCGTTACACTATCTGAATTACCACATCCGTTTATGACGACAGTACAAAGTTCATTTTTTGTTCGTATAATATGACAATAACAATATTAACACCTATATTCTTACTGGGCACTTACGTCACACAATAACCTTTGACCTGAAAAAAAAAGAAGCAGAACAAACTCTGGGCTGATTTAGTACATACTATAGTCCATAACAATGGTAAAATGACCTTACTATTGTTTCGCTGTCTGCGTAACCTCCTTGCATGTTTATGCTTCAGCACGTCAATAATTACCTGATAGTCTTCCTTTGTTACTATTATCTTTGCACTGCAATGTTTAGTATGTTCATTTTGTATCGACTGAACCTATTTCACTATGTAGTTGGTTAGCTAAGGTGGGCTCTTTGGGGTAATCGTTAAGAAGTTGCGCTGCGAGAGGTATAAGCACAGGCTGATGAGGGTTCGATTCCTGACCTACCACATATTCCTCTATGCACTCAGGCCTAGAAAATATGATGGTCCTAGCACACCACATGCACACAACAGTTTCCTGCTTCGGGTATTGTATCTTTTTCTCTTTTTTTTTTTCAAAAGAGAGAAATTTCATTCATCCACTCATCCAGGGTTTTTCATCACCATTATAGCTAACTTAATTACACACTCGAGTCTGTGCTGAAACAAGACCAGTGTGACGTCACAGAAGGGATCGGCAGGTGTCACAAATGCTACGGCACTGTCATAAACTGTTAGCCTTTAATATAAAAAAAGACATTCAAAATGTATCTGTGAACCATTGAAAGACAATCTAAATATCACTGTGAACCATTATTGGTGTCTCCTGTTGTTAAGTTTTGATTTTGGTTTCTAAAGAATCATTTCCTTTGTCATCGAGCACGCCTTTGTAGTGGCCAAATGAGAATTGTGAAATAGCGACAGCTTCCAATGATAGTCAACAATTAAGGATTAAGAAGTAATGACCACCACCCCGGCAGTCACCAACTAAGAATTCGAAACCAACAACGATTTCCTTGGCAGTCGCCAAATGTGGAGATGGAGTACGATAGCCTCCCCCGGCAGTGAACAGTTGGGGGTTGGGAACTAACGACATATTCCCCTGACATTAGCTACCTAAGAATTGAGAAGTAATAATAGTTCCTCCACGCAATCGTCCATTGAGGATTAGGAACTAACGTCAGATTCCCATGGAAGTCGTGAAAATGAAGATTGGGAACTAACAACATCTTCACCCGGCAACCGTTAACTGAGGATTGGTAGCTAACAATAGTTTCTTTTGGCAGTCGTCTACTAACAGCATCTGTCCATTCAGCCCTCAAATGGGCCTTGGGAATAAACAGTAAGTTCCAATGACAGTTGCAATATGAAGATTGAGAGCTAGTGTCAGCTTCCCTTGGCAGTGGGCTACCGAACATTGGGAATAACGATAGCTTCCGCCTGGCAGTCGTCATATGAGGTTTGGATCCCATAGACCAGGGGTGTCAAACTCAATCGTTCAGCGGGCCAAAACTCAAATCACACGTAAGGTTGCGGGCCGAAAATGATAAACATTAAATAAGCCGAAAATTAAACATTTTTTAAACATTAATGTAATTAAAACAGAAAAAAGAGCTGTGTAGTGTCAGTCGTGTCATTACTTTCATCGACAGCAAGGAAGAATGTAACAAAGTCTTTGACTTTTTCGATCAGCTGTGTTTTCACACCAGTGGCCATCTCACAAACCCGATCAGCAAGCGTATTTCTGCTAAGGCTTACCTTTGCAAACATCTGCTTTTTGTCTGAACACAAGACGCCACACATTTTCATCATGCAGTGCTTCAGAAACTCTCCTATGGTCGGCCCGATTTTGAGATCTCTTCCGCAACAATAAAAGTTGCTTTCACAGTAGCTACAGTTTGTGATTTTGCTTTGGTGAAAAAACATCTGCTGTGATCTTAGATGCCTCTTCATTTCTTCCATCTTCTGTAGCTTCTGCTCTGCATTAAGGCAGTTTAACTTGCTTTGATGTTTAGTCTCGTAGTGCCGAATCAGATTATATTCTTTAATCACAGTCAGATTATCTCCACAAATCTGAAACACGGGTTTACCGCCAATATCAGTAAACATATATTCAGCCTCCCAGCGGCTTTGAAAGGCTCTGTTTTCAGAATAAAATTTTCTCTTGGTCATTTTAAAGGCCAGCTTAGTATTGATTTTAAAAGGATTGTGCACCTACCTATAGACGCTTGATTGATATCAGGTTAGCTGTAGCGGGAAAAGGTGATGTAATATCCGGGCACTACACTACTTTCATTTCTTATGCGCCTATCCAAACCGAGCAACTGAACGTTGCTAGGTCACTATAACGACGAACATCTACTCATTATACAACTTTTATTTTCGCTTATTTTGGTGAAAGCGAGAACGCGCTCAGGTAACCAATCATTAGGCAAGGCTGCTAATTATGGAATATGATTTGCACTTTATATCGTAGCCATAAAAAATATATTTGTCTAAAATTATCTCTCGGGTCGAATATATTTGTACTTCGGTTGAGACCTATCGGGCCTGACATGACTATACGCCGGGCCTTATGTGGCCAGCGGGCCTTGAGTTTGACACATGTGCCATAGACCAGTGGTTCCCAAGCTTTTCAAGCAGAGGGCCATTTCAACTATTTTCGGTAGTTAAGCGGGCCACAACGTTATAAAATTATAAATTTCGTGTAATATCATTATTACCTGTCTTAACTTTCATCAACAAAATTCTAAAACTTTAAAGACAGCCAGTGTCAGTGCTACTCTGCTGTCATGTTTTGGTTTAAAATCAAAAGTTAATTTAACAATAAATTTTACATCAGTTTCGAAAATCTCTATTAATATAATTAATTTACAATTGTAACTGTTCTTCATAATCAGTTACTTAATTTAAGATGCCAGTTTATCAATGTCTGGGTACAAATCTGTTGTGCCCAAAGTCATAAGCGCATCTAGGGTACTGTCGGTGAGTCTGGGACGTAGCTTGTTTTTTATAACAGCCATTGCGGAAAATGACTGCTCGCATCTGTAAGTCGAACCAAAACGACAAATGTATCTCTGAGCGAATGAACACAAGTGTTCCAATTGTTCGACAGACAATAGTCGCCAGAATGAAATCGTATGATCAGCTGAAGGTTGCGAACTGAACAGGTGCAGTCAATAATATCTGAACATAACAACCACGAGCAGAGTAAATTATCGCACGCGGGCGGGAAGCTCCGAGTGCATTTTTTTGAAATTATTAAAATATATTATTTTAAATAACGAGGCCTCGCGTGCCACTTACTAACATTTGTCGGGCCACAAGTGGCCCGCAGGCCGTGGTTTGGGAACCTCTGCCATAGACCATTTACAAATTACTGTCCTCATTCACGATCATTTTGTTGTTGTTGGAAAACTGCCTGTTGCATCGTTATGAAATTTTTGCTGCCGTCTTATATTTACCCCCACCCAAGGAATATGTCTTTGATAGGTCCAAAGGCAACTTAAATCATACAAATGGCGACATTTCTGTGATGTTTTGGCGAATATCTAGTGAATTCACGCTAACAAACTCGTTTTACAGTAATGCACGTCAATTCTGGTGACGACACAAGGCGTATCCAGATTCGTATGGGAGTGGGTGTAATGTGTACTATTAGTAAAAAGAGAGAATTTACAGAGGCATGGGGTAAATAATGTAGAATCGAAAGGAAATGGACAGGAAAGTAGAAGGAATATATTTCTTACCTTATTTTTCATTTCCTTCTTGTTTCTTCAGCTGCTGGTTAATAATGTGTTCACAAGAAGTCATGATACTAGGATGTATTTAGCTTTTCATATGGAATTCGTGAAAGCTTCCAAACAGCTGTGCGTTAATGTGCGTCTGGAGTGACCAGAGATGATACCCCAATTTAGTCATCATGTGTTAATTTTTAAGGATCTGTTCAGCTATCTGTGTAGTTTGTCGCTTAAGCGCGACAAACTACACAGACAGCTGAACAGATCCTTTAAAAACACGTGCATATGGGTGACAGAACAGTTTTGAGAATTCGTGAAAGATTGTCTACTCTGCTGTTTACTTTTCAGAGACAGAACATGATTACCTGTTTTGCACGACGAATATAGTTGTGAACGTCTCTGTAGTAGGCTTCCTTCTCAACGGCCAAGATGTTGGTCCTCTTTTCATTGAAGTTTATAAGTTGATTCGTATGTTCGTGTGTTATCCCCTAATTTGACAATGTGTTTCTTCTCACGTTTCTTGTTATGCCACAATACGCCAGTTTTCACCGCAATATTACTCTTCTGTTGGTATTCATTGCGTTTAGTGTTGTTGTTGTTTCTTTTTTCATTTTTTTTTTTCAATGCCAGTTGTTTATCACCGTTGATTGCTTGTGGAACTGAAAATTCATAACTGTGGAATACAAACTGTTGCCATTGACAAGTTGTATTGCTTGTGCCGATGCTGTAATGTTTAGGGCCTACAATTCTTCTGAATAGTTGGAGAAAATATCCCAGTAGGTGTTCATGTGGATTAATGTCTGAGATCTGCTCACACCTTTATCTGCGTCGGACGATTCCAGTAGGTTGATGACTGCTCTCGGTTGCATACAATTCAGTTCATCCTTTCTCCAATAGTCATATTCCTCTTTCAACACATGATCCTCATGTTTTTTTTTTTTTTCAGTAACTGTTATCAGTATTTAATAGCGCGGTCTGGGTTAGTATCTTGACGTCCGACAATTTGAATGTAGTATTGTCAGCTACCACATATCCTTTCATTTTAGCCCACACATGTGTTCTATGGTTTAAATGAGAATCGTGCGACGGAAGTCTCAAGCGCCCATGGCCATGCTCTTCTACCAACTTGTCGATTTGATATTTCTTGCTTCTTTTTTTTTGCGTTTGTTTTACAAGGGACAACAATTATAGCTTGAAATGCGTTTCTAGACATAGTATGTTTTCCCTTCGGAGCCATAACTTTATTGCTTCCTTTGTGCTCGATGCCGTAGGTATTTTGTCTTCTTGGGCAGCAACATTGTGATATAATACATTGTCTATAATTAGACAAGACGGTCTATTTAGGGATGGAAGCACTGTATTCTCGAGCCAATCTCTAAATACATTACCGTTCATCTCATTGTGATAATTTTTATTGTCTGTATGCTTTGATACGAACACGAGTCCATTCTGTAATAAGCCATTATGAGTACTATCAGAACGGGCTATGACCAAACGCCGTCCAGTATACTGGGCACATATCGCTTTATCTTTCCATCCACTGACTGCCATTCCTTTTCACTTGTGTGGTGCGCATTGATCTAGGTTTCATCCAAATACACTATGTTATAATTTTCTTTGCGCATTTCCGCTATTTCACGTAGGTATTCGCTTCTCAATGCTTCTAAATGCGGTTGTTCGCCAATGATATTTCTACCTGCCTTGTACTTTCTAAAAGTGAAGCCTAATGTCCTTATAATTTTTGACAAAGTTGTTTTTGGATAGCTCAATGTCAGTGTTCTTTCTCAACCAAACCCTAAATTTTCTTACAGTCAATTAAATTCAACTTTATTTTAAAAGGGTTATAAATTAGGCAGGCAGGCCCCGTCTTACATTCGGCCCTTCCAATCACTCATCTTTCATTCATCAATAGTGCATGATGCATTCACATAGGAAAATGCATTGTCAAATGAATGTTGTAAACATTGCATATTACAATGCATATTACAATGTTATGAAATACATCCCTCACCCACCCATACAACCTCTTTCCACCCACATACACCCAAATCCACCCACACACATCCCCATCAACCCAAATGCAACCACCACCCACCCACACACACCTCACCCACCCACACATATCACCCACCAAACACCCACACCCTCCATCCACCCCAACCCGCACACACCCCACCCAACCCAGCCTCCCACATACAAACCCCCCCACCCACACAAGCCTCACCTAGCCTTACACACCCCCACACACACCCCACCAAACACCCACTCACCTATCCTTCCTTATTAACACACATCCCCCACTCACACATCTCCCCACAACACACCCATCCCCAAGCCCACACATACCCACCCACCCATATCCATACACCTCCAACCACCCAGCCAAACACTCATCCCCCAACCACACACAACCCCCACCCACACACACCCACCCACCCCACCCTCCTACACACCCACCCCACCCACCGACACACAGCCTCACCATACACATCCCCCACTCACCCACGCACATCCCCCACACACCCCACCCACAGATCCCACTCACCCACACATACCCTCACCCAAACACCCACCAACCCACCCTTGCCTATTAACACACATCCACCCACACCCACATCTCCACGCAAACACACCCATCAACCAGTCCACACACACCCAACCACCCACCCATATCCACACACCTCCAACCACCCAGCCAAACACTCATCCCCTAACCGCTCACACCCCCCACCCACCTACCCACACACACATTCCCCACACACCAACCCACACAACCCTCACCCACCAACACCCAAACACTTCTTACTATCCTACCCCCCCCCCCACACACACACATCCCTCACCCACACACATCCCCCACCCACCACACATCACCCATCCCCACATCCCCACACATCTCCCAAAACACCCATACATCCCCACCTACTGGCACATCCCTCACTCACACCCACATCCCCCACCTACACACACATTCCGCACCCACCCATCCCCCAGCCCCCACACACATCCCCCTACACACACTCCCTCTACACATACATCCATTACACACGCATCCCCCGCACACATACACACACACACTTTCTCACATCTAGACATGATGCCTTATTTGGCATCCATAATTTTTATAATAGCTCGCCTTATGACATCCTTGTCAAAGCTGTCTACAATTACCTTTCTACCTACCGTTTGCTTATTGCGTGGTGATTTCATTCCAGATTACTGCACACATCGACAAAATGACTATTTACTCACACCCAATGCACGCATTGTTCTTTTTGCGGGATTTGTAATAGTATGAAACAGTTTCCTGCGATCAGCTTCTTGACAAAACTATGTGTACAACTTCATAGCGATCCTTTGAAGTGTATAAAATTTTACATTCAATCCAATTCAACAATATTCACACACTCAGATGTTAGCGTTAAATGGTAAGATTTATGAAATAATCACGTTTCATGAAAACACCCACATTATTGACGACACCTCTGAACACTCTGATGTTTCGTGTGAAGATGTAATACATTTCATAATATGCACTTCATCTCTGACCCGTAAATTATATACCGCATATAAACAAACATTGAAATATGTTGTACAATGTCCAGAAGAAATATGTTTTTGTTGGGTGGACATAATGATAAGGTTATATGATAAATCTCATCATTTTCCCTCAGTTGGATACTGGGATATGGATTTTTATATATGGGGGGAGGGGGAACAAATGTAAATGGACTATTATAACAGCTTGCCCTTGCAGTAGCCAATTTATGAATCGAACTAACGACAGCTTCCCCCTGCAGTAGCCAAGTGAGGATTGGACACTAATGACTTCTTCTCACTTACCAACTGAGTAAGGCAACAAACGTCATAGCCTATATGGTCTATGTATCAGGTTCCTTCTACGTTCCTTCGACTTGTTTGTCGATGTTGTTGCTGTTGTTGTTATGCTATGATTGCCAACTGTTGAGAGAATTGTAAAGTGTTCAGCGTCCACATAGGACCTCATAATTTCCGCTTTTATTAGAGATAGCTAGACGTCCGATTGGTACTTCATTTTTAATTCACCGCAAACAAACCGCAAAGTTATTGTTAGCACTGATCTAGACCTGATGGGATCTTCTATTTTCAGAATAGGGATATCGAGATTCACTTCGTGGTCGGTCGACAAGTTTGTCTGCAGTAAGACGTACCCAAAACCGCCTGTCATTGTCTTCGCAAACTGATCCCCAGATACATCAAAGATGAGCGCAGGCAGATGTGACATACACAACATAAGATGAGTAGCACAAGATATAAATATACACTTTGACGACAGTGAGGGCCCTCCGGGGCCAGAAACATTTATTGCATCCATCGATTGGTCTAGAAGTCCACCACACACTCAACCGAAAGTGATCGACAACACATTATATTTATATGATTCTTTATTTCAATACATACATTACACAATAACACTTGCTTGCCGTCTACTTACGGAAGCAATTATATATCTGTATCTGTAATTAATAAATGCAGTGGCCCTTTTCAGGGTCCCCAAAATATCCCAGTTAGCATTTATAGAATGCAAAGTTTTTCAAGTCACACACATTACCCTACCCCATACACAAGTTACACAGTATGTCAACACACTCCTAAACCCACTATGGAATCACCCTGATGTCACGTGATTTCCCGGGAGCTCCCGGAATTCCTTTGCTTGCGGTGAATTAAAAATGAAGTACCATCCGATTCACTACCCAGGGATTAAGGCCGAAAATATAGACATGCTTGAGTTTTGTGAAAACAGTTCATCTATAAATATGAAGCTGCTACCTTTCGAATTAGAAAGAAACTCCGGACCTCTTTAAGGCAAGCTGATTCTGTAAAGATAGTAAAGAAGAAAAGAGACAGGTGGGGAGAGGGGGAAGTAAAGAACCCTCTTCACATGCCTTAGGGCGTATTGGGCATATGGTTCAAGCCCCATGTTTGTGTACACGAAAAAGCATTCGAGGGGTTATGTGGTCAATATGACACCGGCCGTCTTAACTTCATAGGACATTTCCTGATAGCTGTTTTATATGCGAATTCGAACCCATGACCACCGGGCGGCAGGCAAGCGTGCTGTTAAAACGATATAGTGGATATTATACACACAATAACACACATTTACCATACAATAATGAATGGCAATACCCAGCTGAGGATTCTGAGGTAAATAGGAACATATTTACATATTTTTTTTTTCGAATTTTCATTTTATCGACATTGCTTTCATTTTTTCATCTGTTTTTTTTTTCCTTCTCATCCCGTCGTCACGCCTTAATGTAGTCACCGGAGGGTGTTTTGTGTATGTATTTGTTTGCTGATGAAGGCTAGTCGCCGCAACGTCCTGTATGTGTCGTAAATCTGTTATGTAAAGCTGCATTACTTTGTGTTATTTTATATTGTTTACATGTGAGGATGTAATACATTTCATAATAATCACTTCATCTCTGCCCGTAAATCATATACCGCAGGTAAACAAACATTGAGATCTGCTGTACAATCTCCACAACAGAAATTGTTTTGTTGGTTGTATATAATGATAAGGTTATATGCTAAACCTCATAATTTTCCCTCAATTGGTTACTGAGTTATGGATTTTTATACGGGGGCAAACAATTGTGTATGCAAAATAGTAAGTACATTGTGCAAACATATTTAATTGTGCATATAAACATAAATAATATGGGAATACAGCACGATTTCTTGAAAATACATCGAGTTTGAGTAATCAGTCATCATACACTCGTAGAAATTCTGCGGTGGAGGTCCAACAAACTAAGGAGTTTTCCAGGGAGTAATGATAATACTCCATTTTTGATAGTTTTATTTGCAAAAGCTAAAGCGGGTATCGCAACGGAACATTTACTCTTTTGCCAGATGGAAACATTTATTGACCAATAAAAAGCTGTTAGTTGCTGTGACAAAAAGAGAGTTTAAGTGTTTTATTTAACCTATGATGTTATATGCATGTGAAACATGACAATGAACAGACAAATTGAGAAACATCTAACGGCAGTAGTTTCTGAGGAAAATGAAAACAATACTATGGACGGACAGAAAAACAAATGAGACAGTTCTACAAGAAATAAACGAAACCGTAAATTGATAGTGAAAACAGATGTAGCCCTTCAAGATATTTTGGTCACATTATGAGGCGGGATAAATTATACAATTTAGTGACAACTGGCAAAATCGACTGGAAAAGAGCGAGGGGAAAAACAGAGAGATGAATATCTGGACGATATGGTCAAATGGCATAATCGGGACAACACAGTTCTGATCCAAGACTGGTGATCGTGTGAGATGCCGTACGATAACGATTCACGCTTATCCGCATGGTACTTGATGATGAAGATGCGCAATAAGCGACTTAATACTGTGCACCTGAATACCTAACATGATTTAGACACAAAATAAATTACCGACATTTGTAGAATGTAGAGTAAACGTGTTAATTTACTAGCCTTTCAAACTCTTGCTCAAAGAAGTTTTGACTCTTAAATACACCCATTTTATCCTGATAAAACCCAAGCGGTTCTATGATATTTTTGCATACCTTTAAAAGTTCATCGTCATCTGTAGATAGCCCTAAAGCTAGAGGAAGCCTTGATTGATCACGTTCCATTACAGAGATCACATGTTTCAAACCGTGGAATATAACAGGTCTAAGTTCACTGTCTTCTTGTCCATGTCTCGGTTTCCCATAGATGTCAATGTTGAAATATAACATAGTTGGAGCCTTGAAGTGGGTATAAATTGCTAGAAGACCGCATGGGTGTTCATTTGTTTCATTTTCCCCTGAGTCCAAATCAGATTTTTCTGTGTTTGAAATATAATTTAAATGTTTCATACTTGTGTGAAGTGCGGAGGTTATGATTATGTGTGGATGCTGTTTCTGGATGTGTCTGATATTGCTGACGAGTGGATCGAAAAACCAGGATATAACTTCCAAGAATCCCATAGGGAAAAGGTATCTGGTCATTTCCTTGTTCTGAAACAGGATGCTTAGATTCTCAGCGTCGATGGTCCGGACTTCCGGAATGGTGTCAATGTAAGCAGATGGCACTTGAAAAGCTCCCAGAGGATCATATAACGTGAAAGCCTGCAAGATATACATATATAATGAGAGTGAGTGAGTGAGTGGGTGGGTGGGTGGGTGGTGAGTGGGTGGGTGGTGAATGAATGAGTGAGTGAGTGAGTGAGTGAGTGGGTGAGTGAGTGAGTAAGTGAGTGAGTGAGTGAGTGCGTGGGTGGTGAGTGAGTGAGTGAGTGGCTGGATGGGTGGTGAGTGAGTGAGTGATTGAGTGAGTGAGTGGGTGGCTGGGTGGGTGGGTGAGTGAGTGAGTGAGTGAGTGAGTGAGTCGGTGGATGAATGGGTGAGTGGGTGAGTGGATGAATGAGTTGTATTTTTAAGACACAATGACAGCAAATCAAATACTTCGATGAAGCACGTGAAGACACAGATAGTGTTATTTCTCCACAATAAGGCCCTTCAAACCTTTTGTAAACCATTTATATGTCTTATAATATTTACAAAATACACACCAAGTATGGTTTACTTCCTAATGGAAGAATCGTCAAAATGAGTATGGTATTATAAGTGATGACAATATACCATATTCCCCTCTGTTAAAGAAGAACCAAATGTGGCGTGATTTCATCTGAATACGCGGTATCAGTGTAACATGCTTAATTGTGTTACTGTGCTTGAGGACGTTGATGGCATGGTGTTAGGATGAGACAGATAAAGCGCAGTCAGTACTGGATGTATTTCTTTGTGACCCAACAGGCATGATTTGTTTCTTAATACAGCTATCGTGAAACAATACCAGGGTGTTCCTAATTAACTTCGGTGTGTGTGTGTGTGTTGTGTGCGTGCGTGCGTGTGTGTGTGTGTTTATTTGTTGTCACTACTGCACCAGTGCCATGTTAGAAATAAAACTGGTTGCTCGCATCAAAGTTCACATTTTGGACAGGTCATGACGAGAGGAAAGCTGTAGTATATCGTCACAATGGAAAAATTGAAGGAGATGTCGTGAAATCACTGTAATTTGACAATCAGATGATAGAAATACCAAGGACAGTTTGATTCGCAACTACAGGTTGTTTACGACGGGGAGTCGTTGAGATCAAACAGTGGAGTCGTCTTTGAAAGCCCCCACAAGACAGAAAATTGTAGGCTTGTTATTGTGGCCCGAATTGGGAGAATGCAGGAACATGCTAGCTGTGTTGGTTGTCATAACAAGGAAGACAACATTTGCATTGGTTGAGCCAGGGGAGAGAAGAATTCTGAAATGGATAGTCTGCCCCTGGAACCCTCTGATGTGTTGACATCAAAGACTTCACTAGATCACTACAAGGCTCTTTGACCAAAAAAACATGACTTGTTTACAGTTAGTGTAGACAAGAAAGTTGACTGGAGCTGATGTGTTTCAGTACCGCTGATAGGAATTCGGAGAGCGTCTACGGTGTTGAATTTAATTAAGGATTAAATAACATGTGTCTTTATGGCAAATTGTAGAGGCCATCCAGGAGTGATGCGGTGTTGCATAAGGTATTACAGATAGTGTATTTAGGCCTAATTAATATAGGCAGTAGCCTTGTTAAAGCTAGCTAGGGTGAGGAAATACTTAGCTCTGCTAGTTGAGAATAGAGTAGGGAAGTGATGATTAGCTCTGTTAGTTGAGAATAGAGTAGTGAAGTGAGAATTAGCTCTGCTAGTGAGAATAGTGTAGTGGGGTGATATTTGGAGAGATTTAAGAATGGGTTGGGAGATGAGGAAAGTGTCCAATAGTGGGGTCATCCAGTGGGGTGCCCACTGAGGTTCTGCACTCTGTTTGTTGGTCTTTCCTTGTCATAACCTGATTCGGACCTAGGTGATAAGCTCATCTGCTCTATGACAGAGTTTAGTTCACTGATAAATATCTGAGCAAGGCTGTAGGCCTACACTCAGCTGGTAGGATCAGTGACTGGTGCTTTCACCCGGTGTATTATTTCTCTAACAGGTTCCCTGCCAGTTACGAGGAAGCTCGACACTCGTTTTTGAAGAAGTTCAACTCCGATTTGGAAAGAACACCAGTTGAACAGTCAAATGTTTTCTTACGGAAAATGAATAACGTCCAAGAAGAAAGGTTGTACCATAATGTTTACGCTGGGCCTATGATCAGGAGTGCCACCGGAACATGGCTCAGAGGAGCCAAACCATATAACGACTCCTGTGTAATAAGGTTCACCTAGGATGGGTGATGTTTGTTGATACACATACTACGAACAATAGTAACTAGACGAGAACTTTAAATGTAACATTCACATGGTGTGGTAGATTCCAGTGAAAGATTACAAGGGACATTACATTTGAGACAGTATAGACAATAGATAAGATCAAGTCTCTTACCAACAACAGTGATACAAATTTTCACAGTACAGAGATTTATACATTTTAAGAACCATAGGGACTTATAAGGTGCAGTGTGCAACCGGTCCATGATTAGTAGTAAATTATAAACTGTATCTATTTCGAAGGATCATGTCGATGGATTACCAGGTAGCTACAGAAGAAAGTCAGTGTCTGGCAGGAGAGATACATCACTCGGTGAGGTTGTCTTGTGCCGACCTAACGTGCTGTGGTGTGTCCTTGCAAGGATGAACTGACTGTGCTATTGATCTGAGGGTCCGATTCTACACACATTATAGAACACGTCACACATTCTTCGCATACTCTTCTCACATACATTACACTTTTCTTTTAATAAATTAATTGTTATTAATTTTTAGAAGCTAGAGTTGTTGAGTATGTTGCGTTGGGGAAGAATGAGAGGGGGCATGATGCAGCAGTGAT
Source organism: Cepaea hortensis (assembly GCA_963921405.1). NCBI lineage: Eukaryota > Metazoa > Mollusca > Gastropoda > Stylommatophora > Helicidae > Cepaea > Cepaea hortensis. The sequence goes on from OY992886.1 coordinate 68,777,551, forward strand.
AGAGAGAGAGAGAGAGAGAGAGAGAGAGAGAGAGAGAGAGAGAGAGAGAGAGAGAGAGAGAGAGAGAGAGAGAGGTGTCCATAAACTGACGGAGTTTTGTAGACGGATTCTAGTGGTTTCTCCAGGATAATGATAAGGGGTTAAAATAAAATGTGGGTGTTGATTCCTCTCACTCCAGGGACGACACTTTAAACGGATACACGACAGGAGAGGAGAAACAGGGGGAGACCAAGAGAGAAGATGCTGGACAGAATTACATCATGGCGTCGAGGAACATCAGTATCAGAGATGACTGGCAGCACAAGAGAAAGAAGGCTGAGGATAGACACGATCACCAACGTCAGATAGCATGGACTACAAGATGAAGACGTCAAATAGGACGTCATGGTTGACAATGGCATGAGATCAGTCGGACAAAAGTTCGAGCCAGATCTCGACGTTCGATACAGGAAGGACAGTTAGTTAGTTGCGTATCCTTCACAGGACGCCACAGTCAATCCCAACATTTTTGGCTGTTTGTGATTTCTTGGCAAGTTTACGTTCAGTAGTTTACCATTGCTTTCTGAACGACCGGCCCGCATACGATTTTATAAAAATCGACGTAAAGTGATCTGTTGCCAAGCGCCCGCCGCTGTGTTTCGAACGTGGTATGCGGGATTACGAACTGCGTTGGTAAACCCTACGTACAGAGTCGGCCAACGGTAGGAAGGAAAGACTGGTCACCCATTCCTCCGTGCCCTCGATCCCACAGAGTGCGATAGTCCTAACACTACACATACTCGCAGGTGGTTCCTACTCCTGCACTTTTTCTTAATCAGTACCATTACTGGCTATCCGTTGTTACGGTGGCCCGTACGGAGAGCAAAGAAAAGTAACATTAATCTACTAAGATGTGGTCAGAGGCGACTAAAAAGGGTTGACATGTGGCTGGCTATCTCATCCCGTATAACACTTTACATACAATCAATCAAGAACAAATCTACAAAGGGCTTGAAAAGAGTGGCTTGCGGGTCTCTATTTGGGAGATGAAAGGCTGTAGAAGAAGCTCACTGATAGTATACCGGCAGAGTTTTTTATTCGGTTGAGAAATAAAAGCCACTTGCCAAAGTGGTCGCCATGTTATGTACTCTTCTACATCATCTCACCCTCTCCCGCCTTCTCCTCCTCCTTCCTCTTCTTCTTCTTCTTCACTATTATTATTAATAGGGGCGTTCATTTGAAATCCGTTCGTGCCACGACGCGCGTAATAGCGTACGTTGAACATGATCATGTCATAGTTATGTGATAAGTACTGACCAATGAATAAAAGAGCACGTGCTTATCGTCCCATGACGACCGTTTCTGACCGTTGAAAAAATGGCCGGGTTGATCCAAAATCCGCCCAAAGAAGCTCAAAGAGCGGTGATTCAGTTTCTTTCATTTGAGTCATGTCGACCAGTGGACATTCAACGAAGAATGCAGGCAGCGTACGGTAACAAATGTGTGTCGAAGACAACAGTGAAAGACTGGGTACGAATGTTTCGGAAAGGACGACAGTTCACGACAGATCTTCGACGGCCGGGTCAAGCGCATATTGTTGCAACAGAAAAGAAAAAAAACATCGCCAAATTTGATGCACCATTACAGATGAACCGATTTCGAAGCATACGTTCGCTAGCGAAAGAATTTGATGTGTTAATTGGGACAATTCGAAAGGTCGTTCGTAAGAAACTGCAATATCGGAAGATGTGTTCACAGTGGGTACCACGGATGTTGACCGACCATCAATAAGAGGAACGCATGGGATGGTCTTTGAACCACTTGCTGCGTTACAGAGTGGAGGGTGATAATTTTCTCATCCGCAAAGTGGCAGGCGATGAATCATGGTGTCACCACTTTTAGCCAAGCAGCAAGAGAGAGAGAGAGAGAGAGAGAGAGAGAGAGAGAGAGAGAGAGAGAGAGAGAGAGAGAGAGAGAGAGAGAGAGAGAGAGAAAGAGAGAGAGAAAGAGAGAGAGAGAGCATGCAATGGAAACATGCTGGATCACCAAAAGCCAAAATATTCAAGTTACAGGTTTTCGAAGGTAAGGTTACGCTGAGAGCATATTTTTAACCATAAAGGGCTATTGCTTCTGACTTTAAAGAACCTGGTGTCAATATCAACTCTGCCCACTACTTGCAAACACTAGACAAGCTGCAAAAAGCCATCAAGAGAAAACGACCCGGCATGCTTTCTCGAGGTGTGATTTTGTTGCACGATAATGCTCGTCCGCATGTCGCAAAGATTGTGCAGGAAGCATTAGCAAGGAAGAAGTGGGAAATTCTGTAACATCCAGCCTATAGTCCTGATTTGTTACCATGTGATTTTCATTTGTTCAGACCTCTAAAAAAAGCTCTCAATGGGCAACGATTTCACACAGATGCAGACGTAATGAACGCGGTAAACACAATCCTTTTTTTTTTTTTTGCGGACGGCATTCGCCGCCTACCTAAGCAATGGGATGCTTGCCTGAATGCCTATAGCGACTTCTTCTGACCAACCCATGGTGCACAATTCATTCAAAATGAATGCTTTGTTTAATTCTACCACACCTGTTAGTGTATCTTTCATGCTTTTGTAATAAAGCCATTGGGACGGATGTCAAATGAACGTCCTTTATTATTATTATTATTATTATTATTATTATTATTATTATTATTATTATTATTATTATTATTATTATTATTCAGGAGAAACGTCTGGAGATCACATCTTTGATCATGCTCTGAAATCATCTCTATCGGTTCATATTATAATGAAGTTGGTGTTGCTTATACTAGTATCTATTGGCCAGGTGTTATTGTTTTCCACATATGTCTTTCTCTACCTCTTGTCAAATATCCCCCCCCCCCCCGGCCCCACATACACACATATGGCTTATATCTCCATTCCCCCTATTCTGGTGGTAAGTCCCATAAATTTCATTGGACTTTTCATTTTTTATTTTCGTAAATAATCGTATATCATTGCTAGCTATCAATGCCTCAAACTTTGTATTGTGGCTCCATAATTATCTTCTGATTCCTAACTCAACACTTTTTCCTATTAGACTATTTCGCGTGCAATCTAGTTCAGAAACACCCGTTCTAACACTTAATTGAATACTGTATTTAAGAATCGACGTCACTATACTAGGGACAGTCCCACACATACTCTCTTCCCCTCTTCAAAATCCACTGAATAGTTCCCATATTGATTATCCCAGTACCAATCTGATTAAAAGCCCACCTGACATTTCCTCTGCGCCTTGTTTGGCGTCCAGACTTCACGCCTTTCTGAGATAGTCTTTCCAGATTTGGATATTCCGTCTGTTCATTCTCAACCTGATTCTAGCGAACCTTCACCATATCATACTTATGTTTAGGTAGCTCTTCATCCAGTAAGCTCAATGGTGAAGGGGTTACGGCCGCAATTCGTCATCATGTATACCGCGTTCGAAACATAGCTGCGGACGATTTGGTAGCAGATCGCCTTATGTTGGTTTTCATACAACGATATGTGTACCAGTCGTTCAGAAAGCAATGGCAAACTACGGAATGTAAACTTGCAAAGAAATCACAAACATCCAAACATGCTGGGCTTGACTGCGACATCCTATTAAGTATATGTAACTTACTTTACTTTTCACCCAGAGGGGCAGCAGCAGTTATTATATCAGCATATTTCTGGCCCTGCACACTTTCCTGCCCTGGACAGAAAATCCATGATATTCTGGCAGCCTCAGTCCGGTCTAGTGATAGTCGCCACTCCACCCGGAACATTATAGTTTCTATTTTCTGAAGTATACTCTGAGAGTCCGTTAAAAACACATGTCTGACTGTGATGCTCAAACCCATCGAAGGCTGCCGTCACAGCCTGAACTGTCATGTAGCTGATGACAGCGTAGATGAGTTAACTTGATGAGCGAGTGCATCAATATTTAGAAATAGGAAACTCTGAGAAATGTGCACAATGCTGCACTTATAAGAAACGTAGGCCACGTCACACTATATGTAAGATAACAACCTAACTGTAGTTTTGGGGATTCGACGACCAGCTGACACACGAATAAGATGTCGTGGCTTGCCATCACCAGCACATACTTAGATTACAAGTCTTAGCTTGCCACAATCAACTCACACACAGATTGAGAGGCGTAGCATTCTACCGCTAGCTTCTTTGCACAATGATACATAGTGGAACGCGTAGCTTGATATGCGCCACGCTCAACGACATGAATACTCACAAGGACGCGAACGGGTCCACCTAACGGACATTGGCCGACAAGGCTGGATCAGGGTTCCATTGCATTGAGGGCCGGGAGTAGTCGCTTCTGAAAACACCATCATAGTAGACAGCAGACAGACTTAGTCAGCCTAACACTCACGCCAGGTATGAAGATGATTTGTTGGTACGGTGCGGGAGTGTAAGATGTGTGAGCGAGCCTGAAGACTCAATTAACCTGTATACTCAAGTCCGTTATCTGTCACCTTCCAGTGGTATAAAACATCGCTGATCACTTCACAGGAGCTTATATGAGTTCAGTGTGCCGTCAGATAAGCGTATGTTATTCAGCTCACCAGGAATCATATCAACGAGCCAGATCTCAGGGCGTCCTCTGAACGCCAACTCATTAGGGCCATAGATCAGACCCCAGTGGTAACTAGAGACCCGCCCTGTGACATCAACTTCCATTCGCATGCTAGATGTTGTAGTAGCATTTCCTAAACTCTGCCTTTTTGATCTGTCCATTTGTCTTTGCTATAAAACTCCCACTCCCTCACGTTACCTCTACTACAGACCCATCTAATATGTTTACATCTAATCTGTAAACGCAGGGCGTCTGTTCTAATAGAGTACACCTGTACTGTTATAGCACCAAGATTAATCTTTTGTGTCCTAAACACCACACTTTGATAAGATAACATCAAACTGTCTCCAATTTCTTGAATCGTGATCTCATTCTAGACCCGAAACTGTATTCCGCAAATTTTATTTGCGCTCTACTTCTAGTCCACTTGACTGATTTTTGTGTGTCGATTAACATTCTCTATCACCAGTGTCCCTCGCCATCAGGCGAACCCACTCCGATTTCAGGGATACTTGTAATTTACATCCCCTAATCAAAGACAAGAAATCGACATACTTATGATATGGTTTATCAAATCTACCAACCCTGTTCTGCCAGATTACATATAAATTACTATAACTTGAGTAATCGTATTCTAATTCCTACACACTGTACCAATATCAAATTATATCTTTACAACTTACTCTTCTACCGATAAGCTTGTTTTGGATCCTAAACGTAGCACTGTCCACCAGCCTGACAGTATTCGCGCAGCAAGATCGAATCCGCTTCTGCCCAGAAACATCCTTGTAGTCTTCATAAATCTTCTTTCTGATCTCACTCAGGAGTCCCTGGCCTCGGAACTTGTCTTTAACCCTGGCTGAACGAGTCATTAGAGTGTTGTTGTCATCCAGGAGAGAAACACCCTCAAATGCCGCCTGTGGTACACATACAAAAGTACGAATGCATCAAGTTAATGATAATCCTATAGAGTGCACTATGGATGTGGAGTGTTAAACCTTACCACGAGTCTCTTATCTATTGTTTAGGAAATGGCATACAAGATGGGTTGAGTAGGTCTGTTCTTCGATCACTCACTTTCCCAGAAACATCCCAGAAGTGTCTTACAATTATCACTTACTGAGTGGGATAAACTGAGCACACACGTTGTACTTAGCTGAGAATAACATTTTAATAAGATGAGTATAACGTTGAAATAAGCTGAGTATCCCATTTTAATAAGTTGATTATACCATTTTAATAAGTTGAGTACCATTGTAATAAGTTGAGAATATCATTTTAATAAGTTGAGTATACAATTTTAAGTAGTTGAATACACTTTTTTAATAAGCTGAGTAAATCGTTGCAATACGTTGAGTATACCATTGTATTTAGTTGAGAATACCATTGTAATAAGTTGAGCAAAACCGTTTGATAAATTGAGTACACCATTTTAATAAGTTGAGTATAGCATTTTAATAAGTTAAGCATACCATTTTAATAAGTTGATTATGCACCTTGTACTAAGCTGAGTATAACCACTCTACGGAACCGAGTATGCCCATTATACTTATTTGAGCTTACCCTCTGTACTAAAATAACTACGCTGTGTGAAGCTGAGCCTTGTACTCAGTTGAGTCTACACGCTGTTCTAGGTTTAGTATATCCATTGTACTAAGTTAATTAAACCTTTGTATGTAGTTGATTTTACCCACGGTAGAAAATTTAGTATACCCATTGTACTAAGTTTATTATACTATTGTACTGTACAATATACTAAGACGAGGGGATCAGGCCGATGCTCGACCATTAGAGGAAAGGCGAGACGCACATATAATCAGATTGCTACTGGTACTATTGGGGTTGGAACTCTTCGCTGGCTTCTGAGGATGGGGATGGAGCGCTTATGTGAATGCCTCGAATGCTGTGATGTCGGTTCCTAAATCAATCAATCAATCAATCAATGTACTAAGTTGGGTATATGATAGTACTAAGTCGATTATAGCCATCGCACGAAGCTTTTTATCCTCACTGTACATAGCTGATATTACACATTGTAATAGGTTGGGTTTACCCATTGTACTAAGTTGCTATACCCACTGTAGAAATTTGGGTATACCCATTTTACTAAGTTGGGCATACCCATTGTACAAAGTCGAATATAATATTATACCAAGTCGCTAATACCCATTGCACAAAGTTGATTGTCCTCATAGTTGATAGCAGAGTTTACTCACAGCTGAGTAAAGTGGGACATAATAAACATATTACCATGACCATGATGCTTATCATCAACGTTGCTCTCAGAAATTAATCTCACAATGTATGATACCAAGATTTAAGAAGTCTTCGTGTCGAACAGGTAAACGGGCTGCCTCGCGCTACGAAGTGTCGGGGGTTGTTTTCAGACTCCGTCAAACCGTTTGCGAGTGAAAAGTTTTTTCTGAGGTTCCTGGGGTCGTTCCTGAAATTATGGAACTCGTGCTCTGTGTGACTATTTTGGTAGGCGGTTAGCTCCTCTGCGGAACGGACGAAAGAACGAGCTTTATTTTTAAAGGGTCACAAATTCGGCCATTCCAATCACTCATTTTTCGTACATCGATTATCTTTTGTGCATGTTACATTCACACAGAAAGAAAGAAAAACACATTGTCAAATGAATTATGTGGACATAAACAATGTGCATTACTCGGTTTCAAGATGGCGACGGACGGTCGTGTTGTTTTGTGTTCGTTAACTTTTTCGCGTAGGGGATGGATTTATTCATCTCTTGCGTGTAATTGGTGTGCCAGGATGTAAAACCAGGAGTTTCTACTCAAGATCTGCGCGGGTGCTACGGAGTTCGTGCATCGAGCGAAGCCATCTTTGAGTGAATTTTCAGCAGCGTGTGTGGTTTCTCAGTCTGTGTTTACGTTTTTTCAACATGGCGGAACAACGTGTGTTCTCCGAGCGGTCAGCAGTCAACATAACGAAGCGGCGTGGTAGCCGCGCAGGGAGAAAGAAGCAAGGTAAGCGTGGTGGTTTGAGACGTTTTAGACTCAAGTGTCACCGTCTAGGACTCAGGAATATCCGTATTCTATATTGGAACTGTGCCAGTGTAAAACAACGAGACTCTATTTAAGAAACCCTAGTTTACAGGAACGACATTGTAGCACTCCAGGAGACGAGACTGGGCGATCAGCTACTCCAAATTGCCGGCTTCAATTGTTTCTACAACAGACGACATCTGGGAATGGCGACAGCATGGTGGCGTCAGAGCTAGACATGTCCAGTTGGGACAGTGACGATATACAAATACAGGCGTTGAGAGTTCATTCCAGTATACCATTCGTGTTGCTTAATGTTTATGCCCGCAATGCGAGTGTGGACGCCCAGAAGTGGCAGTGCTTAAGTGGCATATTAGGCCACGAGAAAAATGTTATTTTCTGTGGTGACTTCAACGCTAAAGGCAGATGATGGGGAAACACTTCCTCCAATACACAGGGGGGGGGGGGAGGAGCTCGAGACTGCACTGGAAACCATCGACCTGGTTTGTATCAACAGTGGCTGTGTCACCAGGACAGCAAGCCGTCCAGGCGATGAGGACAGTGCTATTGATCTGGCGCTAGTTTCACCTTCACTCACTACAATGTGTAGATGGGGTGTCCTAGGACCATGGCAGCGACCACCACCCTTGCAGCATATTGGTGGAGAAAGGCAGAACCAGGCAGCACAAGCGAAAGGTAAAGACGTTCCAGTATGACAGTACAGGGCAAGATGTGGTGAGTAAAATAAGACGTGACAAGCGCAGAACGTTTCAGGGCAGGAAAAAAAGCTGGGAGCAGCCACCGTGGTGGAGCTTCGAGGTGGAGAAGGCTTGGGTGGATAAGCGTAGTGCTGTAAGGAGATGGCAAAATGCCAAGAAGAACAGAGCTGGTCATCCTAGTCCCTGCTTGCACTTAGAAAGAGAGATGCACCCAAAAGTAAGTTATTTAAAAAAAACTGGTCAAGGTGGTTAAAAGCGAAAAATGGGCAGAGGTGTGTCAAAGAGTAAGCACAGACAAGTCACTGAAATTGTTCTGGCGACTACATAAAAGCATGAGTGGTGTAGTCAAGAATAAGAGCATTTATGACTTCCAAGGTGCTGACCTCATCTGGCAGAGGACTGACGAGGACAAGGGCAAAGCCCTCTTTGAACGCTACCTTGAGCAGAGCAACCAGACAGACATGGGAGGCCGAAATCTGGCCAAGGAGGTCACCTCAGACAGATGCAAGGCCCAGAACACTTCGGATGAAGACACAGTGACAGTGAAAGAAATCAAGGCTGTGCTTCGACGATCAAAAAACAGTGCTCCAGGTCCTGATGGCATAAGATACGACAACATAAATAGGTGTACCGACAATGAGCTAGAGAAACTAGCAGACATGTACAACAACAGTATAGGGAGTGCTAGCATCAAGAAGGAATGGTTACACAGCTATCTGATTCCCTTGCCGAAGCCTGACAAAGACCACAAAAAAATTCAGGGATATCGAATTATAACCATGCAGAATACAATAGGCAAGCTGCTGGAGAAGGTAATTGCCAGGAAAATATCAAGCCAACTAGAGAGGCAAGGTGTTTTCCCACCTACCCTGGGTGGGTACCGTCCAAAAAGAGAAACCTGGACCAATGCAGCAGTCTTTGCCCATGATGTCTATGAAGGTTTCCACTCAGGCACTGAAACCGTTGCTGCAGCGATTGATCTTGAGGACGCATACAACAGAGTACCACTGGATTTTTTAATGTTTCAGCTTCTTGAACTAAACGTAAGTCCATTCCTCCTTTGTTGGATCGCTGCAGCCCTCTTCCAACGGAAAGTAGTTTTTAGATGTGGCAGTTGGACTTCGGAACCAACAACAATATATCCTGGCCTACCACAGGGATCACCATTATCTCCGGTACTGTTCAACGCCTACACAGTGAGAATCACCAGTGAGCAGATCACTGGACCTGGCAGGACATTGTCATATGCCGATGATGTTTTAGTGTATCGTCAGGGTAAGGATAGAGAGGAGGTTGCTGTGGAACTACAAACCGAACTCAATCACATAAGTACTTGGTGTGATGAAGCTGGGGCAATGGTCAACCCAACAAAGGCATCAGTGACTTGGTTCTCGTTGAATAATCATATTGTCAACACTCCAACACCAACTGTAATGCTGTGTTCAGAGACGGTGGAAAGAACGCAGGCAATGAATTACCTGGGGATACGGTTTGATCGAAGCCTTGCTTATAATGTGCACATAGACAAGGTGATAACAAAGGCCAAGCGGGGTTTGGCAGCGATGCGGGTGATGGCGGCAGCAAAATGTGAGCAGCGCCATCTATGTCTTCTGTACGAGGGGCTGGTCATGTCTGTTTTGGAATATGCAATGGCAATCCTGACTCTCAGCCATAAGCAGATAGAAAGGATGGAAAGGATACAGAATGAAGCTATGCGCATTATTCTTGGATGTACAAGAGATACAGCATGCAGGGCGATGCGCTACCTTCTTGATTTTCCAACCATTGAAGAGAGAATACAAGTTTGCAGGGCACGCGCCTACCTCAGAATTAACGCAAACACACAACATCCACTGCATAGTGAAATTAGGAAGGTGAAGGGCAGCAGGTTAAAAAGAAGACGGTCGTGGATGGGTCAAGCCGAAGACATTCTTCAACAGGTGTGTTCACTTGAGGACTTAGAACCTGGCGAGGAGTGGGTACAAGTGCCAGCAGACTTCTGCACATCCTTTTCAGTTTGCATCCAACTAGATAGAAAATTCAGACAAGAAAATCCGGCTGCTGTTGAGGCTGAAGTACAAGCGTTGATTTTCGAGAATTCGCTAGACGGTGACGCGGTCATCTACACAGATGGGTCGGTCGTCCGACATGTGAGAAGCTCATGGGCCTTTACAGCTCGGGCCGGAGGGAGAATTGTGAAGGAGGACTCTGGTGCTTTCACTGAAACCACAAGTAGCCTGACCATGGAAGTCATGGCAGTAAGTAAAGCAATAACATGGCTCGAGACACAGACATTCACTAGGGCTTGTTTCCTTAGCGACTCAATGAACATGATCAAGAGGATAGAGGAGGGGTCGATCCGAAGAGAATGGTTGCTGCCGCTGGAGCGGTCTCGGCTGGCAAAGATTAGTTTCATCTTCGTGCCAGGGCATGCGGGAGTACAAGGAAATGAGCGGGCTGACAAGCTCGCAGGTGAGGCTACTGTGGAGGGCGGACGCGCCATGGACCAGGCTGACATTCTGAATGCTCTACGAGAAGTAAGACTTTTGCGAGAACCAAGTGATGACTGTGAATCTACAACAATGGCCAGACTGCGAGAGCAGCAAATTAAAAGAGGGGTGGCCAAACAAGAACACTACGCAGGAAGCCAAAGAAGATTGATAAACCAACACAGAACTGGCGTCGTTAGCCGCTACACGCTGCGGGATTTGCTGAGGAGGGGATCATAGCACTTATGGACTGAATGGTTCGATGTGCAATGAGGATGATCTGTCGACTAACTAACTAACTAACTAATGTGCATTATCATGTTATGGGACAGACAGGCACTCACACACAAACAGAGACACGCATACATGCATAAAAACATATACATATACGAACATACACACATTCACACATACATACATCATTTACAACAACTCGCACATTTATATACGTACTCAATAACTCACACATACAAACCCCCTCGATTGCACATATATCCACTCATAATCCCAAACTTACTAACAAATATTTACTTATACATACATATACATTCTCTCTCTCTCTCTCTCTCTCTCTCTCTCTCTCTCTCTCTCTCTCTCTCTCCCTCTCTCTCCCCGTCTCTCTCTCTCTCTCCGTCTCTCTCTTTCTCTCTCTCTCCGTCTTTCTCTCTCCCTCTCCGTCTCTCTCTCTCCCTCTCTCTCTCTCTCTCTCTCTCTCTCTCTCTCTCTCTCTCTCTCTCTCTCTCTCTCTCTCATGTCAATTCTTTTGCCTTTTTGACTCCGTTATAACCGTGAATATTTCCATACGAATGGCTAATATTCAATACTTCTGTCGTCGCATCTGTCAAGAGGTTATGCTATCTTAATTGATATTATATCACATGTAAACTATATTACAAATAGGCATTTAGCAACCGATCGTGCATCATGTTATGTTACAGCACGTGATATAACGGTCTGGATTGTTTGCGAGCATCAACATAATTTGCCTATACTAAACGTCACTGTGGTTTACAGAGAACAGAAGTGGGAAGGATGGTCGCTGGAAGAAGAGCCATGGGTCAACTGACACGACGATGGACACATGATACCTACGACATCCTGACATGAAAACGATGAAGCGAAGAATCAAGACTAAACTCAGACATTCTATGACAGTCAAAAAGATGCTGAGAACGTCTATAGTACTCTATAGGCTGAGTCTGACGATCTCACAACCGGATAATTTTAACTACATAAAGTTAAAGAAACACGATACAAAGAAGAATAGCTAATAAATTTTACCAGAGTTCTAAATCTGATCATACGTAGGTAACGTTTGGAATCTAAGTGTGCAATTCCTTTTCATTTTCCTGTTTGTTAGTTTCCTCTAATTGTTTTTTCTTTATTTGTCTTTTGTAAATGGTCACTAATACTTGTTAATGTGTTTCTTGTGCTATTTCAATAGTTTTTGGGGTTCCCCTTTGATTGGCACTTTTGTGTTTTTCATTCGAAATTTAATCACAGAACTCTAGACCTGTTTTTCGTTAGGCGTGAGGTAACTAACTGATCATGTAATAATTTATTGCTTGGTCATGGACGAATTGAGTGACAAATAAGCACCTCACATAAATAGTAATATAAACATAGGAACACTATAAGAGGGGAAGTATTTAAGCAACATACATTTTCCGAATAACTTTTTTACAATAGTGTGAACCAGAAATTTTGTGTGCTATTTCTCAACATAGTTCACATGCCTAACAACACACTTAGTCCAATTGTCCACTAGCTTGTTGATGCCTTCTGGAAAACAAGTTTTTAGATATGGCCTTAAACCAATGTTGCACAACCTCCATTACCTTGTTGTCATCTGCAAACCTCTGACCCCGTCTATGTTCTTTCAAGGATCCAAACAAGTGCAAGGTCGGCAAGTGTGGACTGTATGCTGGATGTTTCAAGACCTCAAATTTCAGAGCACGTAGTATATCCACTGAATGCTCAGTTGTCACAAGGTTTTCTAGTTCTTCACGCCTTATCACAACAGACTGTTAATTCAAAACTTCTCAGACAAGAAAACAACATGGGCGGAGGTGTATTTACATTATGATAGTTGGTGAACAGGATGCATCGAGCGAAAATTATAAGAACTACTGCTCACAACTGCACACTGTGTGGTATCGTCAAGATTACGATAGTTGCATGCCCTCTACAGGACGTTGTAATCAACCCCAGCATTGATTTGCTGTTTGTAATTAGCTAGACAATGTTAGTTCAAAAGTCTGCCATTGCCTTCTGAGCGGCCGACGCAACATACCATCGAAATCAACGCAATGCGGTCTGCTTCCAAATGTTGTGCAGCTGATTTCGAACCCTCGGCGAGACTAAGTGGCCTGTACATGTAAATCACAATAGATCGTACTACACACACAAGCAATAGTAAATACATGAGTGAATGTTCACTATTTTTATTGTTATAAGTTATCATCAATTCGGCAAAAATAACTTACCACTTCCCCATCAACTTCACACACGTAATAGGTAGAATCTGGATCACTGACAAGCTCGTTGTATTGCTCAAAAAGGTAATCGGCTCCCAGAGCAAACTCCTTTGTGATGTCCATGACTGCCGCATAATCTGCCTCTTCAGCTCGCCGGACGACAATTCTTGGCTGCGCTGCCATCGTCTAAGTTTGTGTTTTATAAACGTGCTGAATTATTTGGGATAAAGAATAACCACACCTATAAACGATCAGTTGTTTATAAACAATTGTTTATATCTCAACAACGCAAGGAAAACCCTCACCAAGCACGTTAAACATAAAAAATATAGGGAGGCTGAGCGTTAAAAAAAAAACATATATTGGAAACAACAAGATGCCATAGGGATTGATAATGAAGTGGGACAATATCAACCTATTAAGAGAGGTGTTAGGCAGGGATGTGTAATGTCTCCAGATCTGTTTTCCCTATACAGTGAAAATATTTTCAGAAATGTAGAAGACATAAATGGAATCAGCATTGGAGGACGAAACATAAATAACATTAGATATGCAGATGATACAGTATTGATTGCAGACAATGCACAGGATCTGCAACAATTAGTAGATGCGGTTGTTGTCCACAGTGAGCAGCTGGGGTTGGAATTAAATTGTAAGAAGACACAGGTTATGGTCGTCACTAGGAAGGACGAAGTACCACAATGTAAGTAGTAGATTGAGGTTTCCAGACACATATTTTGGGAGGGTAATGGAGGGTAATAGGGTTTATGAAGGAAAATATGGGGAAAATTGTCGACTCGGTAAAAAAAATTTTTGTGTGGGAACGGTTTTTTTGACGGGTGTGAAAGTAATTAAGGTAAAAGTAGTTGGTGGGAATAGAAAGGTTGTGCGTACGGATGAGGGAGGGCTATAAGTTACGTATATGAATGTGTTAGTATGCGTGGTGTAGTGATGTATAAACAAGGGTGTGATGGGTCGTGGTTTCTACTCATGGGTTGGATATATGGTGGTTACGTATATGAATGTGTTAGTATGCGTGGTGTAGTAATGTATAAACAAGGGTGTGATGGGTCGTGGTTTCTACTCATGGGTTGGATATATGGTGGTTACGTATATGAATGTGTTAGTATGCGTGGTGTAGTGATGTATAAACAAGGGTGTGATGGGTCGTGGTTTCTACTCATGGGTTGGATATATGGTGGTTACGTATATGAATGTGTCTGTTCGCGGTGAGTAACGTATAAACAAGGGTGTGATGGGTCGTGGTTTCTACTCATGGGTTGGATATATGGTGGTTACGTATATGAATGTGTTAGTATGCGTGGTGTAGTGATGTATAAACAAGGGTGTGATGGGTCATGGTTTCTACTCATGGGTTGGATATATGGTGGTTACGTATATGAATGTGTTAGTATGCGTGGTGTAGTGATGTATAAACAAGGGTGTGATGGGTCGTGGTTTCTACTCATGGGTTGGATATATGGTGGTTACGTATATGAATGTGTCTGTTCGTGGTGAGTAACGTATAAACAAGGGTGTGATGGGTCGTGGTTATACTCGACGAAGTAAGAGGTGGTTACTATCATCTGAACAGTGTGATAGTAGTGAAAGTAAAGGGTGGTATATTCACTACCATCATTACAAAGGAAAGCTTATAAAGTTATAATGGGTGTCATTTGATGGTAAGGGGTGGGCATTAGTGATCAAGTAGGAGTGATATAGGGGTGGTCATAAATATAATAAGAGGTGTTCGCAATTACACACTGGTCAACCAGTGGTCAAGCAATGGTCAAGTAAGGGTCAAGTAGTCAAGTAAGGAAACTTTAGGGAAAAGTGATTGTAATGAGATGGTGATGATTAAAGAGTGGTAAATTAGAGGTCAAGCAGTGGTAAAGCAGTGGTCAAGTAAGGAAAATTTTAGGGAAAATTGGTCGTAGTGACATGGTAATGTTTAAATTAGTGGTAAATTAGTGGTCAAGTAGTGGTCAAGCAGTGGTCAAGCGGTGGGTAAGTGAGGAAATTTTAGGGAAATTTTAGGGAAAAGTGATTGTAATGATATGGTGATGCTTAAAGGATGGTAAATTAGTGGTCAAGCAGTGGTCAACCAGTGGTAAAGTGAATAAATTTTTAGCGGAAAGTAGTTGTAGCGACATGGTGATGCTTAAAGGGTGGTAAATTAGTGGTCAAGCAGTGGTCAAGCAGTGGTCAAGTAGTGGTCAAGTGGTCGAGTGACCACTTAAATTGTAGAGGACGATGTGCCTAAGATTATGGTAGTGATTAAAGTGATCGATGACGTGGTCAAGCAGTGGTCAAGCAGTGGTCAAGTAGTCAAGTAAGGAAATTGTAGGGGAAAGTACGTATAGTGCAATGGTGGTGGGTAAAGTGAAGAAGAATCAATAGTAGTGATAATAGTACTACCAATATTATCGACAAGAATATTAGCTGGTGCGTTGTTATTATACTATATTTTTGTCGGGTGTGTAAAAATCATACAAAGAGGGTCATACAAACACAAAGAGGATCACACAAACACACATACAAATACAAAGACAACCAAACATACACATAAAGACAGACAAGCACAAAGACACACTCATACCATTACTACTGTCATCACAACTATACACACTTGATACACTTGTACATACAGACCTACAAGCACACAAGAACACTCAAAGACAAATACAAAGACAGCCAAGTACTCACAACAAATACACACCTACAAACAAAAACACACAAAGACACAGACACACTTGTACATACAGACACATAAGTACAGACAACCCATACTATTACTACTGTCATCACAACTATACACAAGTACACACCCATAATCAATTATACAAATACACACCTACAAACAAAAACACACAAAGACACAGACACACTTGTACATACAGACACAGAAGTACAGACAATCCATACTATTACTACTGTCATCACAACTATACACAGACACACCCATACACACTTGATACACTTATACATACAGACCTACAAGCACAAATCAACAACACACAGCCATAAACAAATACACAAAGACGGTCACACAGACACACTTGTACATACAGACCTACAACATCACAACTATACACAAGTACACACCCATAATCAATTACACAAATACACACCTACAAACAAAAACACACAAAGACACAGACACACTTGTACATACAGACACACATGTACACACTTGATACACACAAATACAAAGACAACCATACAAAGACACACCCATACCATTACTACTATCATCACAACTATACACAAGTACAGATACACTCACCCATAAACAAATCGTGTCCCTACAAGAATATCACAAACCACATACCCCCTTTTGGTAAAGAACGCGGATGTCCGAGACAGCCCCTACGTCATCAACACCATATGCAAAAGTCATTAAGTGATTAAGTGGTAGCATGAGTCATCGGTTTGTGGGGAAGCAGGCGGGCGTGAGAATACCTTGTCTAACTGCCACGTCAGCTATGTAGGGTGCAGACCCAGTGTATAAAATAGACGGCGTCTCTTGTGAGCGCAGTACCAGTTCATGGGCTGACATGGGTATCTACAGAGGTATTTGTGCTTCAGGCTGGTGTGAGCAGTGTTCGTGTCGTCGGCAGATATTGTTCACGTGCTGACTTGGCTAGCTACAGCGGTGAAACTTGGTGTGAGCGATATTCGTGTAGTAAACAGATATTGTTCATGTACTGACTTGGCTAGCTACAGCGGTGAAACTTGGTGTGAGCCTTAGTCGTGTCGTCGGCAGCTGATAAAACAGTGAAACATTGTATACAACATAACTTTTTCGCTGTTGTAAAAATCGAAAATGTGACTTATGACCAGTTTATCAATATGACCACCAGATCTACTTTCACGTGTTCAGTGTGCGACAAAGCCTATTGTTATAAGTATAACCTTAATCGTCACATTCGGACCATTCACGGTACGAAACCACACTTATGTCATATCTGTGGACAACTTTTCAACAGAAAAGGCAATCTACACAGACACAGACGAACACACCATCAACCACGTATGAATACATCAAACACTACAACAGCAGAGACGACAGCACCACGTGTATATTTACACCATCATCGTAGTCTAAGTCAAGTACCAGACTACCACCACTGTGACTTCAATGATAACCTTACCCACCACAATGGGAACATTCACAATGATTATCCCTGTCAGTTACGTAAAAATCTATACAATACGAACCTACAACGTTACTTACATCACCAGATACCACGAGAAACGACGACACTCTTAGACACCCTGGCAACACGTCCACTCATAGTAGCAGAGGATATCCAACCAAATGATAGAGACAGCTTGGCAGCCCTTAAGGCGTACTGCAAGGACCTGTCGCTTATGCTACCCAATCAAGTGGTAGTATTAGAAAAAAGTGTCGACCACCGCTACCGGGTGGTTTTGGTATGATAAAAAGAAGTATTCAGATATCTTGTATGATATCTCATGTGTGATGACTTCGACAACAACAGTGTTTTTGATAGTCAACTGTATACTCAAAAATGAAGATCACTAAGCCAGAACGTTTTGGTTTTTCACTAATCCTGTATGTCATTGACTTTTTTTCTTTCTTATGATATATATCTAAACTGTTTTTCACTAATCATGTATGTCATTGATTTTTTCTTATGATATATCACTAAACTGTTTTGATGAATATGTTGTGAACACACATATTTTGGTGATAAAAATATTGAAATCAAGATTTTTGTTTTGTTGATTTTCTTTAGTGGGTTGTTTTCATGACGTTGTCTTTTTTCTTGATGGAACAGAGCTTACATTACCAGACATGAACAAAGTTGGGGGAAAAGTTATGGCAAATACAGAAATATTTCAGTCAAATGTATGAAAATTAGGTGTTAACCAAATGTGAAAATCCCAATATACGAAATGTCTCGGCCAAATTTATGAAAAGTATGACAATATGATTACCAAATGGGAAGAGACTTTCAATCAAATTTATAAATATTTCAACTAAACTTATAAAAACTAGGAACATTTGTCAACCAAAAGGGAAAAGGTCGACCAAATACTGAAATATCTCAACCAAAACTTATAAAAATATCATCAATTCTTATAAAAAAATAGAAAAATGCGTCAGACAAATCGAAAAAATGTTGGCCAAATACAGATATAACTCGAACAAACTTATAAAAAGATAGGAAAAAATATTACCCAACACAACTAAAATGTTGACCAAAGTTATAAATAGCACATCCAAACTTATGAACAGTGGGAAACTTTGTTAACCTTATAAAAAGTAGGAATATTTGTCAAACAAAGCGAAACAAGTAAAGACATATTTCAATCAAACTTATAAACGTGTCATCCAAAGTGATAAAAACTAGGAAAATCTGTCAGTCAGTCTAAGAAATAGCTATGGAAAAGTAAGAACTATGTCGACCAAACTAAGGCAAAGGTGTTACCAAAATTAGGAAAAATGTAACTTCTGTAGTTATCTCATACGTGTCTTGAACTTTTATCTGAAAACCCGTTATCAATGTCACCACTTTCTCGATTTTACATTACCGAAACCTCCACCTTCACCGTATCTGCTACAGAAACCCTTATACAGACTAAGCACTCATCTCTCCACACTCTTGGTTTCTTTCTAACACAAACTGGTCACATCAACAAGAACTTCAAATCTCCATTGTACACGTGGTCCATTGAAACAGACATAACAATATTTATGGTAAGGTCGTCTATGGTTCCAACTAGTATAGTTTCTGTATCATCTAGGTATTCATCATCACGGAACCATTTGCCAGGGCTGCCAGCTTCAACTTTCCATACCACAATGTCTGCTACACTATCCTTTCATTGTTCCAGCTTTCAATACAACGTTTTTTTTATCTCGAAGTCTGTCTAAAATAACATTTCTTAGGGTGTCCACTCCTAGCTCACTTTACCATTTCACATCTGCAATAACGACAAGTCTGCAAGCAACCACCACTGTCTGTTATAAATTCGGCCTTTCTTAAAAACACGCCTACCTTAGTGAACTCATGAATACCACCTACCACATCTTCCAACCGACTTTCAATGTTTCATAACAAATAACACTAACATTCTTTTTGATTACAGAACAATATAATTTCTGGTGACTAGGCAGATTTTCCAACCTAATGGAGGTAAAGCATCTGTCCCCCTAACCTACTAAGCGCTATTCTAGACAATGAATACGGTCATCGATCAGCACCCCTAAGAAGAACTTGAAAAAACAACAGAGATTGGGTTCCTGAGACGAATTATTTGAATTCGTTGGACTACCACAGTAATTAATGATGAACGCCTAAGGAAAATAGAGCATTATATACACCAAACACAACAACCTCTTTCTTACTAACCCTAACCCTAATTATACATCATTTAACCCTAACCTAACCCCTAACCCTAACGATTCACCAAACACAACAAACTCTTTCTGTAAGAGACATAGACACAAACCACTGTTAGAAAGCGAAAAAGTTAAATTTTAATTAACACTTACATAATAAATCGTAATTTTATTGGGCAAAATGTAAGCTCGATATAGTCCTATACATAACCTATACCTATACCTATACTTAGTCTATATCTGTATATTAAGTGAAGCGAAATAAAATTACGATTTATTATGTAAGTGTTAATTAAAATTTAACTTTTTCGCTTTCTAACAGTGGTTTGTGTCTATGTCTCTTACAGAAAGAGTTTGTTGTGTTTGGTGAATCGTTAGGGTTAGGGGTTAGGTTAGGGTTAAATGATGTATAATTAGGGTTAGGGTTAGTAAGAAAGAGGTTGTTGTGTTTGGTGTATATAATGCTCTATTTTCCTTAGGCGTTCATCATTAATTACTGTGGTAGTCCAACGAATTCAAATAATTCGTCTCAGGAACCCAATCTCTGTTGTTTTTTCAAGTTCTTCTTAGGGGTGCTGATCGATGACCGTATTCATTGTCTAGAATAGCGCTTAGTAGGTTAGGGGGACAGATGCTTTACCTCCATTAGGTTGGAAAATCTGCCTAGTCACCAGAAATTATATTGTTCTGTAATCAAAAAGAATGTTAGTGTTATTTGTTATGAAACATTGAAAGTCGGTTGGAAGATGTGGTAGGTGGTATTCATGAGTTCACTAAGGTAGGCGTGTTTTTAAGAAAGGCCGAATTTATAACAGACAGTGGTGGTTGCTTGCAGACTTGTCGTTATTGCAGATGTGAAATGGTAAAGTGAGCTAGGAGTGGACACCCTAAGAAATGTTATTTTAGACAGACTTCGAGAAAAAAAAAACCGTTGTATTGAAAGCTGGAACAATGAAAGGATAGTGTAGCAGACATTGTGGTATGGAAAGTTGAAGCTGGCAGCCCTGGGAAATGGTTCCGTGATGATGAATACCTAGATGATACAGAAACTATACTAGTTGGAACCATAGACGACCTTACCATAAATATTGTTATGTCTGTTTCAATGGACCACGTGTACAATGGAGATTTGAAGTTCTTGTTGATGTGACCAGTTTGTGTTAGAAAGAAACCAAGAGTGTGGAGAGATGAGTGCTTAGTCTGTATAAGGGTTTCTGTAGCAGATACGGTGAAGTTGGAGGTTTCGGTAATGTAAAATCGAGAAAGTGGTGACATTGATAACGGGTTTTCAGATAAAAGTTCAAGACACGTATGAGATAACTACAGAAGTTACATTTTTCCTAATTTTGGTAACACCTTTGCCTTAGTTTGGTCGACATAGTTCTTACTTTTCCATAGCTATTTCTTAGACTGACTGACAGATTTTCCTAGTTTTTATCACTTTGGATGACACATTTATAAGTTTGATTGAAATATGTCTTTACTTGTTTCGCTTTGTTTGACAAATATTCCTACTTTTTATAAGGTTAACAAAGTTTCCTACTGTTCATAAGTTTGGATGTGCTATTTATAACTTTGGTCAACATTTTAGTTGTGTTGGGTAATATTTTTTCCTATCTTTTTATAAGTTTGTTCGAGTTATATCTGTATTTGGCCAACATTTTTTCGATTTGTCTGACGCATTTTTCTATTTTTTATAAGAATTGATGATATTTTTATAAGTTTTGGTTGAGATATTTCAGTATTTGGTCGACCTTTTCCCTTTTGGTTGACAAATGTTCCTAGTTTTTATAAGTTTAGTTGAAATATTTATAAATTTGATTGAAAGTCTCTTCCCATTTGGTAATCATATTGTCATACTTTTCATAAATTTGGCCGAGACATTTCGTATATTGGGATTTTCACATTTGGTTAACACCTAATTTTCATACATTTGACTGAAATATTTCTGTATTTGCCATAACTTTTCCCCCAACTTTGTTCATGTCTGGTAATGTAAGCTCTGTTCCATCAAGAAAAAAGACAACGTCATGAAAACAACCCACTAAAGAAAATCAACAAAACAAAAATCTCGATTTCAATATTTTTATCACCAAAATATGTGTGTTCACAACATATTCACCAAAACAGTTTAGTGATATATCATAAGAAAAAATCAATGACATACATGATTAGTGAAAAACAGTTTAGATATATATCATAAGAAAAAAAAATCAATGACATACAGGATTAGTGAAAAACCAAAACGTTCTGGCTTAGTGATCTTCATTTTTGAGTATACAGTTGACTATCAAAATCACTGTTGTTGTCGAAGTCATCACACATGAGATATCATACAAGATATCTGAATACTTCTTTTTATCATACCAAAACCACCCGGTAGCGGTGGTCGACACTTTTTTCTAATACTACCACTTGATTGGGTAGCATAAGCGACAGGTCCTTGCAGTACGCCTTAAGGGCTGCCAAGCTGTCTCTATCATTTGGTTGGATATCCTCTGCTACTATGAGTGGACGTGTTGCCAGGGTGTCTAAGGGTGTCGTCGTTTCTCGTGGTATCTGGTGATGTAAGTAACGTTGTAGGTTCGTATTGTATAGATTTTTACGTAACTGACAGGGATAATCATTGTGAATGTTCCCATTGTGGTGGGTAAGGTTATCATTGAAGTCACAGTGGTGGTAGTCTGGTACTTGACTTAGACTACGATGATGGTGTAAATATACACGTGGTGCTGTCGTCTCTGCTGTTGTAGTGTTTGATGTATTCATACGTGGTTGATGGTGTGTTCGTCTGTGTCTGTGTAGATTGCCTTTTCTGTTGAAAAGTTGTCCACAGATATGACATAAGTGTGGTTTCGTACCGTGAATGGTCCGAATGTGACGATTAAGGTTATACTTATAACAATAGGCTTTGTCGCACACTGAACACGTGAAAGTAGATCTGGTGGTCATATTGATAAACTGGTCATAAGTCACATTTTCGATTTTTACAACAGCGAAAAAGTTCTGTTGTATACAATGTTTCACTGTTTTATCAGCTGCCGACGACACGACTAAGGCTCACACCAAGTTTCACCTCTGTAGCTAGCCAAGTCAGTACGTGAACAATATCTGTTTACTACACGAATATCGCTCACACCAAGTTTCACCGCTGTAGCTAGTCAAGTCAGCACGTGAACAATATCTGCCGACGACACGAACACTGCTCACACCAGCCTGAAGCACAAATACCTCTGTAGATACCCATGTCAGCCCATGAACTGGTACTGCGCTCACAAGAGACGCCGTCTATTTTATACACTGGGTCTGCACCCTACATAGCTGACGTGGCAGTTAGACAAGGTATTCTCACGCCCGCCTGCTTCCCCACAAACCGATGACTCATGCTACCACTTAATGACTTTTGCATATGGTGTTGATGACGTAGGGGCTGTCTCGGACATCCGCGTTCTTTACCAAAAGGGGGTATGTGGTTTGTGATATTCTTGTAGAGACACGATTTGTTTATGGGTGAGTGTATCTGTACTTGTGTATAGTTGTGATGATAGTAGTAATGGTATGGGTGTGTCTTTGTATGGTTGTCTTTGTATTTGTGTGTATCAAGTGTGTACATGTGTGTCTGTATGTACAAGTGTGTCTGTGTCTTTGTGTGTTTTTGTTTGTAGGTGTGTATTTGTGTAATTGATTATGGGTGTGTACTTGTGTATAGTTGTGATGTTGTAGGTCTGTATGTACAGGTGTGTCTGTGTGACCGTCTTTGTGTATTTGTTTATGGCTGTGTGTGGTTGACTTTGTGCTTGTAGGTCTGTATGTATAAGTGTATCAAGTGTGTATGGGTGTGTCTGTGTATAGTTGTGATGACAGTAGTAATAGTATGGATTGTCTGTACTTCTGTGTCTGTATGTACAAGTGTGTCTGTGTCTTTGTGTGTTTTTGTTTGTAGGTGTGTATTTGTATAATTGATTATGGGTGTGTACTTGTGTATAGTTGTGATGACAGTAGTAATAGTATGGGTTGTCTGTACTTATGTGTCTGTATGTACAAGTGTGTCTGTGTCTTTGTGTGTTTTTGTTTGTAGGTGTGTATTTGTTGTGAGTACTTGGCTGTCTTTGTATTTGTCTTTGAGTGTTCTTGTGTGCTTGTAGGTCTGTATGTACAAGTGTATCAAGTGTGTATAGTTGTGATGACAGTAGTAATGGTATGGGTGTGTCTTTGTGCTTGTCTGTCTTTATGTGTATGTTTGGTTGTCTTTGTATTTGTATGTGTGTTTGTGTGATCCTCTTTGTGTTTGTATGACCCTCTTTGTATGATTTTTACACACCCGACAAAAATATAGTATAATAACAACGCATCAGCTAATATTCTTGTCGATAATATTGGTAGTACTATTATCACTACTATTGATTCTTCTTCACTTTACCCACCACCATTGCACTATACGTACTTTCCCCTACAATTTCCTTACTTGACTACTTGACCACTGCTTGACCACTGCTTGACCACGTCATCGATCACTTTAATCACTACCATAATCTTAGGCACATCGTCCTCTACAATTTAAGTGGTCACTCGACCACTTGACCACTACTTGACCACTGCTTGACCACTGCTTGACCACTAATTTACCACCCTTTAAGCATCACCATGTCGCTACAACTACTTTCCGCTAAAATGTATTCACTTGACCACTTGACCACTGCTTGACCACTGCTTGACCACTAATTTACCATCCTTTAAGCATCACCATATCATTACAATCACTTTTCCCTAAAATTTCCCTAAAATTTCCTCACTTACCCACCGCTTGACCACTGCTTGACCACTACTTGACCACTAATTTACCACTAATTTAAACATTACCATGTCACTACGACCAATTTTCCCTAAAATTTTCCTTACTTGACCACTTGACCACTGCTTGACCACTGCTTGACCTCTAATTTACCACTCTTTAATCATCACCATCTCATTACAATCACTTTTCCCTAAAATTTCCTTACTTGACTACTTGACCCTTACTTGACCATTGCTTGACCACTGGTTGACCAGTGTGTAATTGCGAACACCTCTTATTATATTATGACCACCCCTATATCACTCCTACTTGATCACTAATACCCACCCCTTACCATCAAATGACACCCATTATAACTTTATAAGCTTTCCTTTGTAATGATGGTAGTGAATATACCACCCTTTACTTTCACTACTATCACACTGTTCAGATGATAGTAACCACCTCTTACTTCGTCGAGTATAACCACGACCCATCACACCCTTGTTTATACGTTACTCACCACGAACAGACACATTCATATACGTAACCACCATATATCCAACCTATGAGTAGAAACCACGACCCATCACACCCTTGTTTATACATCACTACACCACGCATACTAACACATTCATATACGTAACCACCATATATCCAACCCAAGAGTAGAAACCACGACCCATCACACCCTTGTTTATACATCACTACACCACGCATACTAACACATTCATATACGTAACCACCATATATCCAACCCATGAGTAGAAACCACGACCCATCACACCCTTGTTTATACGTTACTCACCGCGAACAGACACATTCATATACGTAACCACCATATATCCAACCCATGAGTAGAAACCACGACCCATCACACCCTTGTTTATACATCACTACACCACGCATACTAACACATTCATATACGTAACCACCATATATCCAACCCATGAGTAGAAACCACGACCCATCACACCCTTGTTTATACATTACTACACCACGCATACTAACACATTCATATACGTAACCACCATATATCCAACCCATGAGTAGAAACCACGACCCATCACACCCTTGTTTATACATCACTACACCACGCATACTAACACATTCATATACGTAACTTATAGCCCTCCCTCATCCGTACGCACAACCTTTCTATTCCCACCAACTACTTTTACCTTAATTACTTTCACACCCGCCATCACCCGTCAAAAAAACCGTTCCCACACAAAATTTTTTTTTACCGAGTCGACAATTTTCCCCATATTTTCCTTCATAAACCCTATTACCCTCCATTACCCTCCCAAAATATGTGTCTGGAAACCTCAATCTACTACTAATGTAATATACAAGTAAATGGGGATATTCTTCAACAAGTGAATCGGTACAATTATCTCGGAACAGTCATAACATCTGATGGGAGATGCCTTGAAGAGATTAGAACAAGAATCGCCATGGCGAAGGTAGCCTTTAGCAAGATGAAAAATATTCTGACCAATAAAAAGATGTCAATTGAAACGAGAAAGAGAGTGTTGAGGGGATACATAGAGCCTGTTCTTTTGTATGGATGTGAAACTTGGACAATGTGCAGTCAAGCTGAAAAACATCTGATGGCTGCAGAAATGTGGTTTATGAGGAAAATGCAAAGAATACCACGGACAGATAGAAAAACCAATGACCAATTACTACAGGAGACAAATGAAAATCGTAGATTGATTAGAGAAATTAGACGTAGACAGTCAAAACAGAAATGGACTGGACAACTGGCAAGATCGAGGGGAACAGACCAAGAGGAAGACCGAGAGGAAAATATCTGCATGGCTTGGCCACATGGCATGGACGAGACAGGAACACTGAGCTGATCCACGACTCTGGTGATCGAGTGAAATCGCTTTCCGGCATGGCACATGATTGATTGATTGAGCGTTTAAGATTTTAGCCGCAATATCAGAAGTTACATGGTTGGAATCCGAACATAGGGATGTGAATGTTTTCTTTATTTGGTAGTGTGTGGTAAAAGCAGATGCCCCCTCCATCTCCCCCCCCCCCCCGAAATCTTGGGTAGTAAGAACGGATATCTAACCTTCTTGAACGGCGGTAAAAAATACATCTGGAACAAAACAAGCTGCAGAAGCTACCGGATTAGCAAAGTAATACTCTAACTGTTCGCCTGTCAGAGCTTCTTTTTTTTTTTTCTAACAAATTTCAGGTTTTATACCTGGAAATAAAAAGTTAGTTACATATCCATTTACAGGACATCACAGTCAGCCCCAGCATTGTTTAGTTGTTTGTGACTTCTTGACAAGTTTACGTTCAGTAGTTTGCCATAGCTTTCTGAACGACCGGAATTTATACCATTGTATGAAAAGTCAGCGCAAGACGGTCTGCTTCAGAATCGCCAGCAGCTGTGTTACGAACGCGATTTGCGGGATTATGAAGTGAGTTCGTAACGCCTTCGCCATAGCGCCGGGAATAAAGGGATATTTAAAATGTATAACCAGGTCGAAATAAAACCAAAAAAGTATAATTAATCCTGTCATGTATAACTGAAAACCATGATCATCATATAGCAAGTCTTTTGCAGAATCTCGAACCCATCATCGCCCGCTGGAAAGTTTCTCGGTCTCTTGTCCTTTCTACTGCTTCACGCACCCTCCAGCCCAGGACGTCTGCAATGCTACAAACAACCGCGGACAGATGTAAAAAGCTTTCCACACGAAATCCACAGCTAACAGTGTCGCGCTCCGCACTCACTCAGTAGCAGGGCGACGGCCCCATATTATTATTTCAATTTCCAAGACATAATAATAAATTCATTCATTCATTCATTCAGTAGCATGTCTTTTGCAGAACCTCGCTCCCATAACAACCTTCCGGAAAACCTCTCGATCACAAGCAAGATGCCCCGCGTCTGATACACCCATCTGTAGATCATCCGCCACATCCTGCACCCATCTTCTCTTTGGCCTTCCTCTTCCTCTCTTCCCAGGCATATACCCTTCCATTATTGTTCTCTCCAAACTTTCGTGACGTTTCAAGTGACCAAAATACTTCAATTTTCTATGTTTTATCGTCTTTAATAGCCAACCCTCCTCAATATTCAACTCTTGAAGAATGGATGCATTTGTTCTTTTCTTTACCCAAGATATTCTTAGAACTCGTCTATAACATTTATATTCAAAGGCGTTTATGCGATGTTCAGCTTGTTTAGTAAGTGTCCATGTCTCACAGGCGTATGTTGCAATGGGAAAGATGCATGCTCTTAAAAATCTAATTTTTGTAGTTCTGTCTGTCCCACTCCATAATTTATTCATCTGTTTTAGTCTTTGAAGAGCAATGGATAGTCGCCGTTTAATTTCTTTCATTGTGTCACCGTTATTTGTAATCAATGACCCAAGATATTCAAAATTTTCCACCACCTCCAATTTCCCCCCATTTATGTATATTTCTTCCTCCATAGTAGTTTTATCTGTATGCATTATCTTTGTTTTTGCTATGTTAAGATATAAGTTGTGATTTTCACTATTCAATTGGGTTGAGGCTATTAGGTTTTCTATGCCATTCTGTGTTGTGGATAGTAATACTGTATCATCAGCATATCGAATCTCTGGTATGTCATGACCGCCGATATTTAGGGCATCATATAGCTCCCTGTTTATATCATCTCTTACATTTCTCATTATATTTTCGGCGTACAGGTTAAACAAATAGGGTGACAGCACACAGCCCTGACGGACTCCTTGCTTGATGTCAAACCAATCTGATGTCTCGCCATCTATTCTAACTGCTGCTTGTTGGTCTAGATAGAGCATTTTTATGAGTTGTACTACATGTGATGGAAAGCCCATATTCCTCATGATTTCCCAAAGTTTCTGATGTTGTACACAGTCAAATGCCTTTGAATAATCCACAAAACATGAGAATAGGTTTACATTAAATTCTCTGCACTTCTCTATTATTAAACGCATGTTGAATATGTGATCTTTTGTTCCTCTTCCTTGTCTAAATCCAGCTTGAACCACGTTAATCTCTTCTTCCATTTTCTTACGAAGTCTTCGCATTATGACTTTTAGTAGAATTTTACTTGCATGACTGATCAGGGCAACAGTTCTATAGTTGGTGCATAATTTCAGGTTGCCCTTTTTTGGTATATAATAATAAATCCATCCATCATGTGCCATGCCGGTAAGCGTGGGCGGTCATGTTCTGCCATCTCACTCGATCAACAGAGTCGTGGATCAGTTCCGTGTTTTTGTCTCGACCATGCCACAAGGCCAAGCCATCCAGATACTTGTTTCTAGGTCTTCCCCTTGGTCTGTTCCCCTCGATCTTACCAGTTGTCACCAAGTTCTCCAAATCATTTCTTCTCATAACATGCCCAAAAAATTGTGACTGTCTACGTCTAATGTCTCTGATCAGTTTACGATCTTCATTTGTTTCTTGAAGGACTTGTTCATTGGTCTTTCTGGCTGTCCATGGTATTCTTTGCATTTTCCTCAGAAACCACATTTCTACAGCCATCAGATATTTTTCAGCCTGGCTGCTCATTGTCCAAGCTTCACATCCATATAAAAGTACAGGTTCTATGTAGCATCTCAACACTCTTTTTCTCGTTTCAATTGACATCTTTTTATTGGTCAGTATGTTTTTCATCTTGCTAAAGGCTACTTTTGCCATGGCGATTCTTGTTCTAATCTCTTCAAGGCATCTCCCATCAGATGTTATTACTGTTCCGAGGTAATTGTACCTATTCACTTGTTGAAGAGTATTCCCATTTACTTGTATATTACACTGTGGTATTTCGTTCTTCTTAGTGACGACCATAATCTGTGTCTTTTTACAATTTAATTCTAACCCTTGTTGTTCACTATCAACTGTAAATACTGGCTTTCCGACCTATTAGTGTTAGGACGTATATGTCACTTCAGCCATACTCGCTTGCCTCGGACCCGGTGGCTGATTGTGTATTCGAATTCGAGGCGAAGATGTTTTTTCTCTCATTGACCTGGATTTCCAGGTTAATCCAACCACAAGTGATTACCAGGAAAATTTATGGAAAAGCAAATACTGAGGGTATGATATTGATCACATCACCCATTAAACTTAACATGAAAATTAGCACCAGTAAAAAAAAAAGTAAAGTTTTAAGTACAAATGAAGTATAATATCATCAAATGACAAATCAGAAGACGAGATCGAAAATAGATGCATTAAGGAAAACAAATCCCATTGGACAGATGGCACCAATGCTAAAGAGTAAACACGTATCAATAGTTACTAAGAAAGCACTCTACAACACAATCTCCCTACCAACTTTATGCTATCAATGCCAAACATGGACAATGATAGAAAAGGAGAAAAGAAAAATTACAACAACAGAAATAAGATTCCTGAGAAGAATACTCAATGTATCAGGAAGAGAGAAAATCAGAAATTAAGAAATCAGGACTAAAGTGAGGGTTATAGCAGCGCTAGATTTTATTAGATGACGGCATGGTTTGGCCATGTAAGTAGGTTACCAACTAACAGTATACCACAACAAGCAATGATGTACAGACCAGAGGGAAGCAGAGAAAGAGGCCGACCACGTAAACTATGGATGCAGGGAATAACAGAGTACATGGGAATATCGATACCTGAAGCCCGTAAGCGGACACTCTCCTGCTCTTTATACTTCACCTCGACACCGCAAGGTACAAGAGGAACATGGTGAGATGAGATGAGAATCACTGAATGCTCATTCGTCAATAAAAATGTTGAACGATTATGTGGCACAAATTTTTATGAGTTTGGGTGGGATCTCTCCCCCCCCCCCCCCCCACCCTCCCCCACCCCCGCTTCTCTTCCCCGAGCAATACTGGTATAAAAGGGGGGGGGGCATAATCCTTGTTCTACTGGGGACTGCACCCTGACAGCTGCCTTAGCAGGCACGCAGACTAACCACTATGCCACAGCAGCCAGTTATAAGTATTGACACTATACTTGTTGTAACAACTATCCCGTAGGTATCCTATTTACGCATATAATTTGATAACATGAGACACAGATGCAGAGGTATTGATTTGCCCTCAAAGAGTTAGTGATCGCAGGACAAACTAGACAGTATACACATTGAATGCTCCATTGCTCTACTTCAATAAGTTCCGATCTGTAACACTGAATTTATTTCTCGTGCTATTTCAGTGACCTAAAGTTTGTATCTGATAGTATATGAAAGCGTTATAAGTGGAAAACAATACTCTCTTCATACAAAGTCCTTATGAGGACTAAATTAGTTCAACACCAGTCCATGTGAGGATTATATCATCTTTGTAAGGACTACATGAGTTTAAGAGGACTAAAAGAGTTCAAGAGCAGCAATTTTAGAGTAAGCAACGAACAACTGGGAGGCTACTGAATTTGACAGGTCCTCCTAGGGACCGCTCCAGATTAGGACCAAATCAACGCTATAACGAAAATGTCAGTCAGCGTAAGTCCCATAAGACCTAACCGAACCAGAAGAGCCGAAAATATAACCAGTCCTCTTCAGGACTGACTCGAAAGAAAAAGAAAGGAAAGAATATCAAAACTCAAACAAAAACGGACTTCAATTGTAACCGACGCTGCAGAAACATTTTGAACAAGGCTGCATTTTTATCCCCCTCTCCCCACTCACCACCTAAGTACTGAGCTGATCTGAGCTGTTCACACAAAATTACTCTCATAAAAATGCACCACTACTTACAGTTATATTTCAAACAGGAAAAGTCGTACGTTTCTCTATCTGAATTACCACATCTGCTTCAGGTGAAGGTACACGGTTCATTATATGTTATGTCTATTATCTTTACGAGATAATAATTCTGCCACACAGCTTTTAGCATATGGAAAACTGAATGTAATCTTTGGTCTCCTTTCGATAAAATAATGGCATTCAGCTGTTGTAGAAACATGGTACGTTACTAAGTAAACTGATAAGAGTTTACAAAACCTCAAAGCCTACGTTTCTTCAACCAGTCAGTAATTGATATCCGTCCTATAATACTATTATCCTTTACTCGGAAACCATTGAGGCCTATGCAATAGAATATGGAATACATTCACTTTTTGATTTGCACTAACAGATGTAGAAGAGAGGCATAGCAATTAGAAGTCACAACAGCCAATATAAACATTGAAAGCTTCAGTATGTCTACCAGTGCTGTTCTGATAGATCAGTTATCAGTTATCAGTTGGGGTATCTTCATTGCACTCCGGACATGTCCATAGGTGCTCAGATCCTCCCCCCAACATATGCATCAGCGTCCGGTGGCTAATAGTGCCAGTTCTGTGTTGGTTGACGAGGCGCTTTGTTTTCCCGATGTACTTCTCGTGTCTGGCCGTGCCGATCCTTACTCCCAAGTCTTTCATCCTGGACAGCGATGTGGAATCACTGACGTCAAAGTCCTCTGTTCTCGCCATATCTTTGAGGACGTTAATAACATCGGCACGATCCATGGGCTGGCCATCTACAGGGGGTGCAGAGCCAGCCAGTTTATCAGCTCGTTCATTTCCCTCGACTCCCGCATGTTCTGACAGATGTGCATGCAGTTCGTATATGCATGCAGGCGGACAGATCTCTTGGGCGGCAGGAGGGGCCACGTTACTGTGCACTTAAACAAAAAAATTCAATAAATTTTAAAAGAGTAATTGGTGATGAAATAGCGAACGTGGTATTGTTAAGAAATGATATACGTATATATTTGTTTAAACTGTACCTTCAGTATTAAAGCAAAATTGATACCATTGTTGTATAAAGGTTTTAAAAATCTAAGAATTTGTAAAGATAGCAAAACCCCTTTCGGTAACTCTCAACTCCACGCCATATACTAAGCAAGCGAGCAAGAGGTAGACAACGATACAAGTGGGAAGATAACATTGAGAGATGAACGAACATCAATGTGACAGAATGTACAGTTAGGGCGAGAGACAGATAGTGTTGGAGATCCATTGCAGCCAACCTTAATTGTGGAGACGGCTCACGATTAATTGATCGATTGATTGTGGACCTGTTTCTGCTTGTACAGTATAGATAGGGCTGTGTATTTTCGCTTCCTGGATTACGATTGGTTGTCTTTATGTTCGTTTGATCCTTGTTGTGGTTTCACATGTCTGGTCAGAATTGCACACTTGTAAAACCTGGTGTGTTTGTGTTTCTGCCCCGTCACATGGTGTTTTATTTTTCCTTCAGGGAGTTTTTAGTAGTATATTGAGGCCTCCAGACACATATTATGCATCCAGAATCTGGCGGCTGATGGCGGCTGATGGTTTTATGAAGGAAATATGGGGGTATTTTTTTGGGGAAAATTGTCGACTCGGTAAAATTTTTGGCGGGGTGTGGGAACGGTTTTTTGACGGGTGTGAAAGTAATTAAGGTAATTTTTAGTTGGTTCTAGAAACCGAGGGTGTGAGTACGGATGAGGGAGGGGTGTAAGTTATTTTGGTTACGTATATGAATGTGTTAGTATGCGTGGTGTAGTGATGTATAAACAAGGGTGTGATGGGTCGTGGTTTCTACTCATGGGTTGTATATATGGTGGTGGCGTAGACATAATGTATTAGTATGCGTGGTGAGTAATGTATAAACAAGGGTGTGATGGGTCGTGGTTATACTTGACGAAGTAAGAGGTGTAGTTGGTTACTGAACAAAGAGGTGTAGTTGGTTACTGAACAAAAAGAGGGTTGTAGGAGTCTGACACAGTAAAACACAGAGACAAAAGTAAAAACAAAACAAAAAAAGTAATATTTTCAAGTGTTTTTATTGGTATACAACATCAAACTACTCTTAAAAAAAAGGTTTACGACCCATACATTAAAAAAGGAGTACGACCCCTAAAGGGGATCAGCTGGTTATTATAGATAGATGAGTGGTCCTGTAGAGGTCTGTCGTGCCTGTGGTTATTAATAATAGAAGGTGAATGGAAACGAAGAGTAAAATCACCTATGAATTAATCGATGGTAATTATTACTAGCGGGGGAATGGGTTCAACAATGAAACAATCAGGGTCGTGGTGTAATACGAAGGCATTCTCCCGTCTTAGGGATAAAAGAGGCCGCCGAGGTGGTGTTATAGAGGGGTCTGGTAAAACTAAGGTGTTGGCTCGCCGTAGACTGGGAGGGGACGGTTGAGGTGGAGGAGACTGGTGGGGTGGTGTGGGATTAATAATATAGGGAGGGGATGGTGATCTAACTCTGACTGGGTGGGGTGGGGTGATGTATGGAGGACTCCATCTTAGCAGTAGTGGTGAGGGTGGGGGTGTCAGTGGTTGCTGTCGCCGACGGTGCCTGCGGGCCCGCAGAACACGACGTCGGAAGAAAGGAAAGGCTATCCTGATCAGAGCATCAGTTGTCAATACGACTCGCATCACATCCCCGAGATGGGCGTCGACAACCTCTCTGAAAGTATGACCCATACACGTATGAGCCAGCTGGTTGGGCTGGTCCTCCAGGCAACCAACACAGTAGGTCATGATATTCGTCTCCAGCTCCGTGATGGCAGCCTCAATGGTGTCACGAGGATTCATTGTCTGTAACAACCAGACATATATAGCTATACTTGAATATATAGATATGATAATTAGACAAGTATATAGGTGGTAAGGGAACAAGAAGAACAGTAACCACTACATCACCCTGGTAGTACTACATGTAAAAAAAAAAAACTCAGCAGTTTTTTGTATCACAACATGGAAACCCCACCGTTTTTTTAAAAAAACCAATTAATGGGGTGAGAGGGGTGATGAGGTCACAAACTGATGTTTTTTGATAGGTTCTTTTGCCACGTGTTCAGGGTTATGAGAACTAAAAAAAAAGAGTTGACGAATACACATTGCCAAGTCAGCAGATGTGGTACCGTGTGCACAAACCAGACAGTGTATAAATACTAGGCGTCCCTTGTAAGCAACTACTCTGTCCTTGGCGTCTAGAAGTATCGTTCTCTGACAACCCGGCACTATGTGGCAAGACAAATACGGTAAGTTGGTGCTTGATAAATCTATCACATAGTCGTTATGTGTCTCCAAGTACCTTAATATTATAAACCTAGTATAATACAATAGTATATGGTGCTAAACATATATACCTTAAGAGACAAGTCACTTCTTCATATAGTATACTAGGTTGTGCCGAAGTGAAATAGTGCTGATAGCTAGAGCATAAGGGTATAATGGTAGCATATCACATACGAATTTTAGCGGAGAAGGTGAAAGTGTGTCCTGTAGAGTCTACATAACCGTTATCGGTAGTAATATATGGTCTACATGGGCACATATCAGATATATAGTTATTATGTAAATTATGTATATCTATAAGGGTGTTATACTACCTTAATCTTATCTATGCTTGTTGCAGATACGTATGCCCAAGAAAAACTAATAAAGGACCTATGGAGCCTACTAAGAGCAGAACCAAACAGTTATTGTATGGGGTGTCTTAATACCCCGCAAAATCAAGAAGCCGAGAATCCCTTCGCTCATTCTTGTGATGATGGTGAAGGTGGTAGCTTTGCGGACCTAGTAACGGTTCGACTACGAGATGTGCTAAAACAGCACTTCACTAAAGACGAAATAATTATATTAAGCCTGAGTAGAATTGAGGAGAGCATCGTCGATTATAATCGTCAAAACGAAACTCCAGAACCATCCCCAGCCAGGAGTGAAAGATCAACGTCACCGACATCATTATCGTTCAGTCAATCCACACTGGTGGATGAGTATTAAACCTTTTCTAAACAAAGAAGAAATATGTAGATGGGTGATGATAGAAGCGAGGTTGATATATAGTACCTCATTGGTATTCTTTTTTCTTTTTTCTCAGGCTGTGTTTCACACTGACTACAACGTACTATAACAGTCAAATGAACACTACTGATACGAAGACCACACGTCGTAATTGATCGCCCTAGTGGTAGTGCAAAGAAAAAACTGAATATCATCAAACACAACAAGAAAAGATGTCTACACAGCCACTAGACCAGTCTCTAGGTGTGGTAAGAGACGTGGTTACTAAAAGTTATACACTGAACAAACAGAGGGCAGTCAAGAACAGGCTCAACAGATGTGCACACCCCGCTGGTGTACTCATTAAACATAAAAACGCCGGAAAATGTGTTACTGTAACATTCGATAACCCAAGGCACTATGACTCATTCCGAATCCAGATGTTTAGGTATTACAACAGACACCCCATCGAAACTAGACAAGACCAGACTGGGTCACCCGTGGAAGACGTGTTTACAACACCACCGGTGAAGATTCACTTATATCTCACGAAAAGAAAGCTGCTCGCCCAGGGACAGGTTGACAATATTACCGCATGGTTAAAAATAGACTTTATAGACCTTGAGAAACTCGCTACAGACAGTCACGAGTAGACAAAACAAACAGCACGTCTGAGCCTACGATTATAACCAGAAAGATAACTACCACAACTCTGGGGTTGGCACATACTCGATAACAGGCTTCAAACAGAGGGGTCAATGACCAGGTTATAGGTCGACTACCCATTGGTGCCTACGTACAAAACATGTCTAAACATGATTTGGTTCCGTTTGTGATATAGGTCGACTAGTTCTAGATATAACTCGTTGAAACCGGTTTAATCTGGCTGTTATTTACCCAACCAGTGGTATAAAAAGCCGAGGTTGGTAACACTCTAGTATTATAAACTAAAGATGACTACAGACCGAACAAGTGTGCCTGCTAACTGGGTCTATATGACTCGAGGGTTAGACCAGTGGGTACTGGTACCAAGGCTGTGTTTGTCTCGTTGTACAGAGGTGCGACTACGTTGCATATAAGGAGATTTTTTGGCGAATCCGATATCAAGTTTCCGACTAAAATAGGGATGACACTTACTCTCCAAGAATATTAACAGATGATCGGTATGCAGAGTGAGATTCTAGCTGAGTTTGATCGATTCACAACCAATCAAGGTAACCAACCCAACCAAGTCAAACAAGTCAGTAATCAAGACAAGCATACCACTAATCACCTCATCCAAATCAATAATCAAGACAATCAAGTCAGTAACAGATGTGGTCAGACGATACCATATGACGATGCAGCTACATCATATGTCTATGATATTCAACAGGATACTACACCGCCATATGTCTACGACACTCAGATTACAAACTTCAATAACCAAACAGGGGATCAGCAACCAACCTATTCCTATTCGGACAATCTTATACCACTGATCGACCCCGAAAGAAGGCAACAAAGAGAAAAGGTCTATAGAACACAACACCATACATCACTGTTCATTTATGTGTATGAAGAATTAAAAAATAAAAAATAATAAATTAAAAAAAAATGTTTTGTCTTTTTGTTTTTTAAAATATGTATGATGTCTCTTGATTATATAGGTGTTTACATGTGTGTGTGTGTGTGTGTGTGTGTGTGTGTGTGTGTGTGTGTGTGTGTGTGTGTGTGTGTGTGTGTGTGTTCCTAAAATTATTAAACTACTATGGTTCATTGGAAAATACAAAATATCAACTTACCAAAACACCTTGATCCAAGTTAATTGTACAACAAATCTGGTAGCAGTGCTGAGTACGTTCAGTTGTGGAAAATTCAACACCACAGATGGTACTAAAAGTGAATTGTTTCAAGTCGATTGTAGAACACACAGATTCTACTATCTCAGAGTGAGTAGTCTTTGGTTGTGGAGACTCAGTTCCATAAACGACTTGACTTTATACAGTTGTAAACGATACTAAAATCATGTTCCCACCAGAACCAACAGGAAACTTAGTCAGCAGAATACCGCATAAGACATCTGATGTCTGATGCAAACATGACCTCGGAGAAAGAAAGTAATTATGTTGTTCGTAATCTCCAAAAAAACGAACACCAGGCCACAGCCTTGACCTCGACCAGTGACTATTCCGTGAGAAGTACCAGCACCCACGACTTTTCCCACCAAAACATGACAGCGACTTAC
This sequence comes from Cepaea hortensis, assembly GCA_963921405.1. Lineage (NCBI taxonomy): Eukaryota > Metazoa > Mollusca > Gastropoda > Stylommatophora > Helicidae > Cepaea > Cepaea hortensis. The sequence continues at coordinate 68,814,941 of OY992886.1, forward strand.
ACCTCTAAATATTTAAAAAAAAAAAAAAAAAAAAAAAAACATAAAAAAAAAAAAAAATGGTGATTCAAACAGTGAATACTAGGTCATAACCTTGGCCTCAACGAGAAAGTATTGCGTGTGATAACACCACCGAGTTATTTTCCCACCAAAACAGACAGCTCTGGGAAGTAGACATTGTTTTGCCGGGTGGGGGTAAAAGTGCTGACTGTGCTGTATGCTCACTCAACCAATACAGTGTTTTTGGTGTGTCTTCAAAAAACTTTTTACACTCAGTAGGGGTAGGGGGGAGGGGTATGGCTGGTGTGGGTTTGGAAATGTGGGGTGGTAGCAGTATTAGGTGTGGGTAGTTCATGTATAAATAACAGAGTCTCCTGTAAGCCGTCATTCTGATTCAGTCTACAATACCACAACAACTCTTAGTAGTAGTGATGTCGGTGGTACTCAGTGGTGGATATTTTTTCCTAATGAATAGGTTGTTACATTCAAACCAACTATCAGTGTGGTAGTGTAATAAGCAGTATTATACTATTATTGTACTAATACTACCTTACTGGTGAAGTGTGATATGAATTATCATGGTGTCGATGTACCGATAACTAAAGCTATGTGATAGCGTCTCACAACAAGAACTCTTGAACTATTACAACAGAAACTGAGAAGTTGTCGACACCAGTCATACAACGATGGTAAACACGTGGGTACAAACCACAATTCACCACACACAGGATTGCACAGGGCTGGAATTATCGTGGTCTTGATGTACTGCTAGACCATGCTCACATAAAAACAACACACAGTTGGCTGAGGTATTCAGACATTCCACTAAGACTACTACGTGGACCCCTTTATCAATACGACGTGTTTCATCAATATGGCCACCAGCTCTACTTTCAGGTGTTCAGTGTGTGATCCAACCTTTTGTGATATGTTTTTTTCTCTATATATTTGATGAATATCCGATGGAAGGATGTTTAGTGTCTCTGGTTCCCCGGCTGCTAAGATGGTCACTTCGTCTTCTACCCGTTGTTCAAGAATATTCTCGTCTGGTTGTACCTGACTGTTAGTTATATTGGTTTCAGTTGGTGGTGTCGTCGAGGTTGTTGGTGGTGTTGTCTCTGGTTCTGATGTATCCATAGGCCGGTGATGACGTATTCGTATGTGTTTTTGTATATTGTCTTTTCTCTTGAAACGTTGTCCACAGATATGACATAAGTGTGGTTGATCTTTCGTACCGTGAATGGTCCGAATGTGACGATTAAGGGTATACTTATCACAATAGGCTTTGTCGCACACTGAACACGTGAAAGTAGATCTGGTGGTCATATCGATAAACTGGTCACAAGACACACTTTCGGTTGTTTTTTCTTTCTTTCTTACAACATCAAAAAGTTCTGATGTATACAATGTTTCACTATTTTATCAGATGCTGACGAAACGAATAAGACTCACACCAAGTTTCACTGCTGTAGCTAGCCAAGTCACTATGTGAAATATATCTGCTTACTACACTATGCGAGGTTACTACACGAACAATGCTCACACCAAGTTTCACCGCTGTAGCTAGCCAAGTCAGTACGTGAACAATATCTGCTTACTACACGAACACTGCTCACACCAGCCTGAAGCATCTCTGTAGCTACCCAAGTCAGCCCGTGAACTGGTACTGAGCTCACAAGAGACACCGTCTATTTTATACACTGGTTCTGCACACGACATAGCTGACGTGGCAGTTAGACAAGCTATTCTCACGCCTGCTTCCCTACACACCGATGACTCATACTTAATGACTTTTGCATATGGGGTTGATGACGTAGGGGCTTCTCGGACATCCGCGTTCTTTACCATAAGGGGGTATGTGATATTCTTGTAGGGACACGATTTGTTTATGGGTGAGTGTGTGAATAGTTGTGATGACAGTAGTAATGGTATGGGTGTGTCTTTGTGCTTGTCTGTCTTTATGTGTATGTCTGTATGTACAAATGTATCAAGTGTGTACATGTGTGATCCTCTTTGTGGTTGTATGACCCTCTTTATATAATTTTTACACACCCCACAAAAATATAGTATAATAACAACGTACCAGCTAATATTCTTGTCGCTAATATTGGTAGTACTATTATCACTACTAGTGATTCTTCCTCACTTTACCCACCACCATTGCACTATACGTACTTTCCCCTATAATTTCCTTACTTGACTACTTGACCACTGCTTGACCACTGCTTGACCACGTCATCGATCACTTTAATCACTACCACAATCTTAGGCACATCGTCCTCTACAATTTAAGTGGTCACTCGACCACTTGACCACTACTTGACCACTACTTGACCACTAATTTACCACAAATTTAAACATTACCATATCACTACGACCAATTTTCCCTAAAATTTCCTTACTTGACCACTTGACCCTTATTTGACCACTGCTTGACCACTAATTTACCACCCTTTAAGCATCACCATATCATTACAATCACTTTTCCCTAATATTTCCCTAAAATTTTCCTCACTTAACCACCGCTTGACCACTACTTGACCACTACTTGACCACTAATTTACCATTAATTTAAGCATTACCATATCATTACAAACACTTTTCCCTAAAATTTCCTCACTTGACCACTTGACCATTGCTTGACCACTGATTGACCACTAATTTACCACTCTTTAATCACCACCATATCATTACAATCACTTTTCCCTAAAATTTCCTTACTTGACTACTTGACCCTTACTTGACCATTGCTTGACCACTGGTTGACCAGTGTGTAACTGCAAACACCTCTTATTACATTTATGACCACCCCTATATCACTCCTACTTGATCACTAATACCCACCCCTTACCATCAAATGACACCCATTATAACTTTATACGCTTTCCTTTGTAATGATGGTAGTGAATAAGCTACATATCACCCTTTACTTTCACTACTATCACACTGTTCAGATGATAGTAACCACCTCTTACTTCGTCGAGTATAACCACGACCCATCACACCCTTGTTTATACATTACTCACCACGCATACTAACACATTCATATACGTAACCAAAATAACTTACAGCCCTCCCTCATCCGTACTCCCACCCTCGGTTTCTAGAACCAACTAAAAATTACCTTAATTACTTTCACACCCGTCAAAAAACCGTTCCCACATGCAAATATTTTACCGAGTCGACAATTTTCCCAAAAAATACCCCCATATTTCCTTCATAAACCCTATCAGCCGCCATCAGCCGCCAGATTCTGGATGCATAATATGTGTCTGGAGGCCTCAATATACTACTGTTTTTATCTGTTGTCGTCCATCCTGGGGTCCCATCTACTTTTCCGTCTTGGTCTGTTTTCTCTAGTATCTTTTGTCGTGGACGGCTTGATAGCTTGATCTTGGTGGAGAGTAATCTCTTCTCCTGGCTGTCAGAATTCCGGACTGAGACCACAATTTGTCAGAAGTGACAACTGTTAATCCCGGAGAGGCAACCAATTTGTCAGAAGTGAGGGATGCTCGCCGTCAAGTTAAGTACTATCATTGGTGAGAGCAACCCCACTTAGAAAGAAATTGACTAGGCAGAAAATCTATATGGCTGAAATAAAGATTAAGCCCATGCATATCCAAGAGTTTAAATAGTTTGCATATCCTTTACAGGACATTGCTGTCAACATCAGCATCTTTCAGCTGATTGTTGATTTCTTGGCAAGATTACGCTCAGTAGTTTGTATATCCAAGAGTACAGCTGCAAATGACTCGTTAAACAAAGATGAAATTAGCTGGTCTTGATATTCCTCAAGGAGTGGGAAGTAGAAGGTTAGATATCTAAGTTTAAGCATACGAATGGACAACTGACAGTGCAGGTATTCCCTTCTGACAAGTTTCCTCCCTCTCCCTCGTAAGCGCCCACCAATTTACACACACACACACACACACACACACACACACACACACACCCACACGTACACGTACACACACACCCCCACACACACATACGTATGCATAATCGGAAAATAACAGATATAAGGGGTGTTCATTTAAAGTCCGTTCATGCCGCACCGCGTGTAATTGCGTACATTGAACATGATCATGTCATAGTCATGTGATAAGTACTCAATCAATCAATCATGTGCCATGCCGGATAGCGTGGGCGGTCATGACTCGCCATTTCACTCGATCACCAGTGTCGTGGATCGTGGACAGTGTTCCTGTCTCGTCCATGCTATGTGGCCAAGCCATCCAGGTATTTTCCTCTCGGTCTTCCTCTTGGTCTGTTCCCTTCGATCTTGCCAGTTGTCACCAAGTTCTCCAATCCATTTCTTCTCATAACATGTCCAAAAAATTTTGACTGTCTACGTCTAATTTCTCTAATCAGTTTACAATGTTCATTTGTCTCCTGTAGTACTTGGTCATTGGTTTTTCTGTCTGTCCGTGGTATTCTTTGCATTTTCCTCAGAAACCACATTTCTGCAGCCATCAGATGTTTTTCAGCTTGACTGCTCATTGTCCAAGTTTCACATCCATACAAAAGAACAGGCTCTATGTATCCCCTCAACACTCTTTTTCTCGTTTCAATTGACATCATTTTATTGGTCAGAATGTTTTTCATCTTGCTAAAGGCTACTTTCGCCATGGCGATTCTTGTTCTAATCTCTTCAAGGCATCTCCCATCAAATGTTATGACTGTTCCAAGATAACTGTACCGATTCACTTGTTGAAGAATATTTCCATTTACTTGTATATTACATTGTGGCACTTCTTCCTTCCTAGTGACGACCATAACCTGAGTTTTTTTACAATTTAATTCTAACCCCAGTTGCTCACTGTGTACAACAACTGCATCTACTAATTGTTGCAGGTCCTGCGCATTGTCTGCAATTAATACTGTATCATCTGCATATCTAATGTTATTGATGTTTCGTCCTCCAATGCTGATTCCATTTATATCCTCTACATTTCTGAAAATATTTTCACTGTATAGGGAAAAGTACTGATAAGTACTGACCAATGAATTAAAAAAGCAAGTGCTTATCGTCCCATGATGCATGGATTCTGTTTCTGACCGTTGAGAAAATGGCCGGGTTTATTCAGAATCCGTCCAAAGAAGCTCAAAGAGCGGTGATTCGGTTTCTTTCATTTGAAGGATGTCGACCAGTGGACATTCATCGAAGAATGGAGACAGCGTATGGTAACAAATGTGTGTCGAAGACAACAGTGAAAGACTGGGCACGAATGTTTCGGAAAGGACGTCAGTTCACGATAGATCTTCGACGGTCGGGTCAAGCGCATATTGTTGCAACAGAAAAAACCATCGCCAAAATTGACGCAGCAGTATAGATGAACCGTTGTCGAAGCATACGTTCGCTAGCGAAAGAATTTGATGTGTCAATTGGGAAAATTCAAAAGGTCGTTCGTAAGAGACTGCAATAACGGAAGGTGTGTTCACAGTGGGTACCACGGATGTTGCTGACCACCAAAAAGAGGAACGCATGGGATGGTGTTTGAACCACTTGCTGCGTTACAGAGTGGAGGGTGATGCATTTCTCTTCCGCATAGTGGCAGGTGATGAATCATGGTGTCACCATTTTGAGCCGAGCAGCAAAAGAGAGAGCATGCAATGGAAGCATGCTGGATCATATTAAAAGCCCAAAAATTCAAGTTACAGGTTTCCGCTGGTAAGGTTATGCTGAGCGCATTTTATGACCATGAAGGGCCATTGTTGGCTGACTTTAAAGAACCTGGTGTCAACATAAACTCTGCCACTACTTGCAAACACTAGACAAGCTGCAAATAGCCATCAAGAATAAACGACCCGGCATGCTTTCTCGCGGTGTGATTTTGTTGTACGATAATGCTCGTCCGCATGTCGCAAAGATTGTGCAGGAAGCATTAGCAAGGAAGAAGTGGGAGATTCTGCAACTTCCAGCCTGTAGTCCTGATTTGTTACCATGTGATTTTCATTTGTTCGGACCTCTAAAAAAAAGCTCTCAAGGGGCAACGATTTCACACAGATACAGACGTAATGAACGTGGTAAACACTTGGACTTGGTTCAGTGAGCAACCACAATCCTTTTTTTTTTGCGGACGGCATTCGCCGCCTACCTAAGCAATGGGATGCTTGCCTGAATGCCTACGGCGACTTCTTCTGGCGAATCCATGGCACATAATTCATTCAAAATGAATGCATTGTTTAATTCTACCACACCTGTTTATGTGTCTTTCGTGCTTTTGTAATAAAGCCATTGGAACGGGTTTCAAATGAACACCCCTAATAATTATGAGTTAAAACAAACTCCAATCACTTTATTTACTATCAATATGAAAAGAAAAACTGGTTAATTGCAGGATGATGGTATTAATGAATAATGTAAATATACACAACCAACGTAATTAAATACTTAACTGCTGTTGTAGTCTGTATGATTTCTGGATTCCATGTGAGATGAAGCATCAATTCCTGTAGGGTTCTGATTAGGTCAGGTAAACACCTGCGATCCAGTAGGATCCAATAGTCTTAGCCAGGGTCCGCTATGGTTAACTAAGATCCCCTATGGTCAGCTAAGGGCAGCTATGGTCAGATAAACGCAGCCGTTCCGTTTTCGGAACAGTGTTCCGTCCTGACACCACTAGGTCCCTCCTCATTGTCACTGCACGGGAAAACCTGGTGTTCCTGTTGAGTGCTTGGAAGATATAATCAAGAATGTGTATACATTAGTTCTACATCAGTACAATCCTAGGTAATACATACAATCAATCACCACTATATACAAACTCACATTGAAAAGTCTGGCAGTGTTTCTCTTCCAGCTTATTGCGTAACACGCCTGTAGTTACAACTCATGCCATTCCTTGTAACTTCCCGTCATGGAGAATGAAATTTCCTAAGTTCACGTCACTAATTCAGATACCCGGTTCTTTTGCAGCCGCTCCGTTCAAAAGTTGGCTTAGCACAGTGGTTCTCAAACTATTTTGGCCCATGCCCCCTTCACCATATGTTCAGATTGTCATCTCCCCCCTCCCCCCACCCCATTTCCAAAACTGTCAGCCTATTAAAGTGCATTAAAAATAGCATACCTATAATACTGAAAATCCTTATTTTCTTCCATAGTTGTGCGTAACCTTTACATGCAAAGATAAATTTTATAGTGCAGTTTTATACAGTTAATGGCAAATGAATATGCTGATGGATATTAAAACTTAAATAAAAGCATTTTTATATTCACAATATTTTATTAAAACACCAATTTAATCATACTACAATAAACAAAGAGTTAAAACGTCAAATAATTGTAGCTTAACATACGATACCAGAATGCCAGAAAATTGTGCTTCATCAAACAAAACGCCTATTACAAAACCAGGATATTGTAGACTCGTAATTAACTTCATTTAAATGAAGATTGTAATCAGTGAGAACACTGTGATTGTTTTTCCCGCAGTAATTCTGAGATACTCGGAGGAGTGCTTGAAAGGGTACAAGGAAGATAATTTTCAACATCTAATCTTTTGCGTCGTTTCGTTTTAATTTCCAACAGAGCTGAAGAGCCTGACCCACAAAGATGTGATGACGCAAAGGGAAGCTTCTTCTTCTTCTTCTTCTTCTTTCGTTCGCTTGAAATATGTCTATAACTGCAGTGCTGTCTCTTGTATGAATTGAACTGTCTTTTTCAGTTCACACAGCGGTCCATAGAGTTTATCTTCCACTGTCGTCTCTCTAGGCCAGAAGGTTTGCCTAGATATGTTATATTTTGGGCAGTCTTGGAGTATGTGCTCTGCTGTCTGTGACGCCAATCCACATGTACACATGGCTGTTTCACCAATCTTGAATTTTGTATACATGTGGTTGCGTAATCTATTGTGCCCTGTTCTGAGGCGCAGAATAATGACTTGTTCTGGTCTATCCATAACGTGGTAATCATCTTGAGCAGGTTTTGGTGGCTTTCTGACTGATTTGATCATTCTTTTCTTTTGGTGGTATGTTACAGGCACATCAGGGTGTTCTTCTTTGGCTCCTTCCTTAGCCAATTGATCAGCTCTGTCGTTCCCGGGTACTCCACAGTGGGATGGTATCCACTGTATGGTGACCTTATGCTGACTGCTAAGTTCAGAAAGTAGTGTCCTTAGTACTGGTAATTTCCCAGACAGGAGCGCCTCGAGTACTGATTTTGCATCTGTCAATAGCACCACAGGTTGTGTACCATTGCTGGTATTTAGTAATTTCTCTGTTGCTATCTTGATTGCCTCAATTTCAGCATCGTAGTTATGGCAGTACTTTCCTGTCGGTACTCTAGCTGTGTCCCTGGTATTATTTGGGTATTCTATGTACACTCCCGCTCCTCCATTTCGAACAGCATTTTGTGCTGACCCATCTGTGTAGACTCGGATCCAGAGGTCCTGTGGGTATTCTTCATCAAGGAAGCTGAGAGTGGCTGTTCTGCGCTGCACACTGTTCTGATCTTCCTTGTCAAATATTCCTCTCACTTTTGTCTGGATTTGTAATGATAGTCTATGCTCATCTTTCCATGGAGTTCGCTCTGGAATAGTTGTTAGGGGGATACCAACTGTGGGCAGATCGGTGGTTTCTCTGCAGAGTCGTTTGGCCTGGTGGATAAAACTACTTCTTTTCAACCGCCCCATAGCTAGGTTTTCAAATCTGTTCTTCATAGGGTGGCCTGGCAAGCTGAGGAACTTTTCTGCTTGTATTAGCGTTTTCATATCTCTGCGCTCACTCAGTGCTTGTGTCCTCCCCATCTTCTCCATTTCCACTATAGGGGTTGATCTCATCCCTCCTGTGGTGACTCTAAGTGCTTGATTTTGCACTTTGTCCAGCTCTTGTAGTGTGGTTTTTGCTGCCGAACACCATGCAGTTGACCCGTATTCCAGGTGTGGTCGTATGCTCTGTTGATAAACTTTGCTAAGTATTTTCCCACTGGCTCCCCATGTGGTTCCACTTAGCTTTCTCAGGATGGCTATTTTCCTTCTGGCTTTTGCTGCTGCTTTGTTGATGTGCTTTCTCCATGTCAGCCTGCCATCAAATGTTACTCCAAGGTATGTTGGTTCTTTATCTTCTCGTAGGGGTGTTCCATTTATCTGGATGGTCCCTGCCTTTTGTTTTGGAGAGAGGGTAAATAGGGTGGTGCTGCACTTGTCAGTGTTTATGCTGACACACCATCTATTTGCCCATGCAACAAATGTATCTACAGCTCTTTGTAGTAATCTGGTGGCCACTGATGCATGTTCATTTGTGCTCCATAGAACCAGGTCATCAGCATACATTGCGGCTTTAATTCCATGCGGTAGATTAGCAACGAGATCATTGATGAAGATTAGAAAGAGTGTGGGGGACAATACTCCGCCCTGGGGAACTCCGTGACGCAGTAGTACTTTCTTGCTCTTTAGTCCGTCTATCTGTACTCGGGCTCTTCTGTTGTGCAAGTATGCTTTCACCCATTTGTACATTCTTCCATTGACTTTGCAGTTTCTCAGTTTATTCATCAGACCTTCTTTCCAGACTTTGTCAAAGGCTTTCTTCAAATCTATCCATGCCGCAAGCACCAGCTTCTTCTCTTGGAATGCATCCTCAATTTCTTGAGAGAGGTAGGTTGTCTGATCTTCCGTAGAGTAGCACTGCCTAAAGCCAGCCTGCTGTGGCACAAGGATGTTTTTACTTTCAATGTACCACTGCAGTCTGTGATTGATGATGCGCTCCAGTGTTTTGCAGAGACAGCTGGTGAGGCTAATTGGTCTGTAGCTAGAGGCAATGGAACTATCTTTCCCTGATTTTATGAGGGGTATCATGATTGCTTCTCTCCAGGCTTGTGGAACACTGCCTAAGGTCCAACTGTTATTGAAGATCTGCAACAGCTTTGCTTTGGCCTCTGTTCCTAGGTTCCTGATCATTTCATTGGAGATACCATCAGCTCCTGGTGACTTTCTCATTTTCAGTTTTGATATGGCTAGCTCCAGTTCGCTGATTGTGATGGGTGCCTCCAGAACCTCATGTACTATTTCCTTCTGTCCTGTATGTTGCCGTTTCTCTTGAATCTCTTGTTGTTTCTCTGGACTGATTTTGATGTTGCTATCTTGTGCGAATGAGTCCGCAAAATGGTCAGCTGCTTGCTTTCTTGTTAAGATGTTTCCATCTTTATGTAGTGCAATTTTTGAGTTTCTCCCTGTGCCCTCATCGTTAAGTTGTTTTATTAGCTTCCACAATTTCCTTGTGTCTCTTTCAAAGTTCAGAGACTCTGTTTTTTCCTGCCAGCTTTTCCGTCTAGCCTGCAGCTTGGCCCTTTGAAATTTGGCTTTTGCATGCTGGAATTTATTGTGGTGCTCTTGGCTGGGTGTGGCCTCTGCTTGCTTTCTACATACTTCCACATCATTATGCAACTGTTCCAGTTCATTACTCCAGTTGGGTTTATATTGTTTGCGGGCTCCTCTTGGTACTGTTTCTCGCGCTGCCTGTAGTATGCATTTCCCAAACTCTTCAACTACTTTATTTATGTCTTTCTCAGTGTTCAGGTTTCTAACCAGTATGCTGGTGCGATGCTTGTACACTGCCCAGTCTGCTTTCTTGTAGTTCCACCTCGAGAGGGTGCTGCTTTCACTTACAAGCTCATTTTCTACAGTTAGAAAGACTGGTCGATGGTCACTGCCACCTAGTTGTTTCCCAACAATTCGTGTAATGTTCCACTCCAGGTCTGGTGAATGAAAAGCCAGGTCAGGTGTAGTTGTAGAGTACCATGATCTCGAGTAGAAAGTATGTGGGTCGGACGGCTTGTTAACCAAGATGAATCTATTCTCATCCTGCCAGTCTTCCAGTCTCTCTCCTCTCTGGTCCATGTGATCATAGTCCCAACTCTGCGAGTGGCTGTTGAAATCGCCGCACACAATCATTTTTTTCTGTTAATGGTAGTGTGTCCAGTGCCTGTGGACTGTCACTTGGACAGTAGTAATTGATCAGATGTAGGTCTGTATAGCCTGTTTTAAGTTTAAGTGTCTGATACTCAGCCCCTTCCATATGGACTTTGATTTGGGAAGCAGTGATGTTATTTTTTACAAGGGTAAGTATCCCACCTTTTCGCCTGTCCTTTCGGTCAGATCGGTAACACTGGTAGCCTCTGATTTTGAAGGCTATATTTTCGTTGAGGTGAGTTTCTTGCAAGCAACATATGCTTACTTTTTCTTTGTCCAGGATGTTTTCTAATTCTACTTTTTTGTTGCTGACTCCCTCCGCATTCCAGTGCATTATTTTAAGTCTTAGTTTAGTATGGCCAGCTGTTCTATTCTCATGTCCCCTGGCTCCACAGGACATCTGAGAAGGACCTCCAGTAGTTGGGGTTGGACCCTTTCGAGACATACGGCCCGGCACTGCACCTGCCTGGGGGTCCAAAGCAGGGCGAGCACCATAACGTTTAGCAGCAGTCGACATATTCCATTTTGCGTAATTGCGTGGCATCCTGATTTCTGTGGTGCGCCTCCTGGCTGGTTGCCTCCGTCTTCAGCACCTTTCCTTTGCTAGAGCAGACTGTGGTCTCACTCGAGTTTAGATGTGTACACACGCACACACGTGTCTGCACATGCATGTATGTGTATACACATCTAGAGCACACTGGTTATTTTCCGGCGCCAGATACTCGCCGTCGCCCCTTCTCCTGTTAGTTAAAACAGTTCCGCCACGTGAAGGCCAGGAGTTGGACTTTTGCTGCAGAGGTTATGTATTCACGAGCCATTGGGGTATTTAAGCAATGTTGGGCGCTCACCCCAACACTGCGCCCCGGCTACATACAGCAATTTGGAACCGCAAAGGGAAGCAATGCACGGATTCCTTTTTCTGCCACTTTTGGGTAGGAATCGCACATCAAAGGCCAAAATTCCGTGATTGGTTTCTCATCTCTTGCTACTGAATCATTTTTCAGCTCCATAAATTCATCTTGACAATCATCAGAAACTATTTCAACTGATAATTTGAATGGGTTTCGCGCCAAATCCAGCTTATCATCACTAAGTTCAGGAAAATATCGCTCAAATTCATGTTCTATTGCTTTCAAATGCTACGAAATTTCAATTTTTGCAAATTGTGGAAGTACTTGGCCTTTACCATCAACAACGAGAATGGATAACAGCTTCTCAAACATTGCAACATTTGTCATATTGACCTTTCTTTTTCCAGTTTTCCAGCATGCTCATAAAAGCTCTTAAGGCATCCACAAATTGTATGATATTTGTATTCCTTCCTTGCATTTAAAGATTGAGTTTATTCAACTGCTCAAAAATATCAACTAAATAATCCATCCCTCATCATCCGGCCAGACGAAAAAGTCCATCTTACCCTGAACTTAAAAACATAATTTGAGCTCGTCTCTCAGCTCATATACTCGCGCAGTTACATTTTCTCTTGACAGCTATCGAACATTTGTGTGGAAAAGAAGCAAATGGTCTGCATCCATGTCAACGCATAACTGCTTAAAAAGCCGTGAGTTGAGAGCTCCTCTTTTGATAAAATTCACTATCTGAACTGTTTGATCCACAATTTTCAACAATAGAGCTGGAAGTGCTTTTGAGGCCAGTGCCTGACAATGGATCACGCAATGAATGCCTTTCACTTTTGGGGCACGTTTCTTCACACTAACTGGAAATCCTGATTTGGTCCCCAACATAGCTGGTGCTCCATCTGTACAGCACCCACACATATTATCCCATAAAAGATTTTCTGATTCAAGGAAAGATGAAACCTTTTCAAAAATATCAGAGGCCTTGGTAGTTGTTTCAAGAGTAGAACAAAAAAGAAGTTCTTCTTTAAATTATCCTGAATGCACAAACCTTGCAAACACTATGAATTGAGAACACGATGCCACATCAATCAATTCATAAATTTGAATTGAATAGAGCCCAAATGCTGCAGATTTGATCTCTTGCACCTGATGCTTGATGCCATTGGCCATATTGCGGATCGTCCTTTGAACAGTTAGTTAGTTAGTTAGTTAGTTAGTTAGTTATGTAGTCGATGGTAAAAGACAAAGGGAGACAATCATAAAGACTGATGCTTCCTTCACTACGGTGCTAAGAGGTAAAGAGTAGTTCTGACTTCGTTACGGCCAAAGAAGAAAAATAGTGAAAAGAGAGAGAACCTCACACCGCCTCAACCAACAAAAAAAGATGATAGTAATTAGATAAGAAGATATACGAGATCTCAGACAGAGGCAGAAACTATTTTATAGATGTTCACACAGGAAACACCATGTTTGAGCCCAAGCGATGAATTAAGGTGTTAGATTGTAGTAGAAATAGTGGTTGTAAAAACTAAAAGAGACAAACAAACAAATCAAAAACAGTACAAAAATAGCTCTTTATTTATCAACTGCTACAAATTTTTGTGACAATTTGTGCTCGAACACATTGAACAAAGCATTCAATAAGGGATGTTCAATTACAGATACAACAGACAACTGTATATCTCAAACAACAACAGTGGGTAACCCCCAACCAATAAACAGCACTTAAGACAACAGGGTACACAAAGTACCACAACACAGGTGCTCCAAGCAATAGCTGGTTAGACTGACACAATAAAGAACCTTATTCTTGGATGTACAAGAGATACAGCATGCAGGGCGATGCGCTACCTTCTTGATTTTCCAACCATTGAAGAGAGAATACAAGTTTGCAGGGCACGCGCCTACCTCAGAATTAACGCAAACACACAACATCCACTGCATAGTGAAATTAGGAAGGTGAAGGGCAGCAGGTTAAAAAGAGGACGGTCGTGGATGGGTCAAGCCGAAGACATTCTTCAACAGGTGTGTTCACTTGAGGACTTAGAACCTGGCGAGGAGTGGGTGCAAGTGCCAACAGACTTCTGCACACCCTTTTCAGTTTGCATCCAACTAGATAGAAAATGCAGACAAGAAAATCCGG
>OY992886.1:68829047-68851547 GCA_963921405.1 Cepaea hortensis
GGAGGAGGAGGGAGGAAGAAGGAGGAGGAGGGAGGGATGAGAGGAGGAAGGAGGAGTGAGGAGGAGGAGGGAGTGAGGAGGAGAGGAGGGAGGAAGAAGAAGGAGGAGGGAGAAGGAGGGATGAGGAGGAGGAGGGAGGAGGAGGAAGAGGGAGGAGAGGAATGTGAAGGGAGGAGGAGGAGGAGGAGAAGAGCAGGAGGAGGATGAGGAGGAGGAAGAGGAGGAGAGGGAGGAGGAGGAATGTGAAGGGAGGAGGAGGGAGGAGGTAGAGAGGAGGAGGAGGAGGAGGAGAGGGAGAGGAGGGGAGGAGTGAGGAGGAGAGGAGGGAGGAAGAAGGAGGAGGAGGAGGAGGAGGAATGTGAAGGAGAGAGGAAGGAGATAGAGGAGAGGAGGGAGGGGAAGAGAAGAGGGTAGGAGGAAGAGTGGAAGAGAGGAGGGAGGAGCTAGAGGAGGAGGAGAAGGGAGGATGGTAGGAGGAGGAGGAAGAGGGAGGAGAAGGAAGGAGGAGGAAGAAGGAGGAGGAAGAGGGAGGAGGGAGAGGGAGGAAGAGGGAGGAGGAGGATGGAGGAGGGAGAGGGAGGAGGGAAGAGGAAGAGGTAGGAGGAGGAGGGAGAAGAAGGAGAGGAGGAGAGGAGGAGGAGGAGGAGGTGGAGAGAAAGAGGAGGAGGCAGAGGGAGAAGAAGGAAGGAGGGAGAATGAGGAGGGGAGGAAGGAAAGGGAGGTGGAAGAGGAGGAGGAGGGAGGAGGAAAGAAGGTAGGGGGAGAGGAGGTAGAGGGAGGAGGAGGAGGAGGAAAGGAAGGAGGAGAGAGGAAGGAGAGAAGGGGGGAGGAGGAGGAGGGAGGAGGTAGAGGGAGGAGGAGGAGGAGGAGGAAGGAGGAGGAGGAAAGGGAGAGAAGGAGAGGGAGGATGATGAGGGAGAAGGAGACAGGAGGAGGAGGAGGGAGGCAGGAGGAGGAGGGATGAGGAGGGAAGGAGGAGAAGGAGGGAAGATGAGGGAGAAGTGCGGAGGAGTAGGAGGGAGTAGGATGGAGGAGAGGTGGGGGAGAGAGGAAGAGAGAGAAGGAGGATGGAGAGGGATGAGAGGGAGGAGGAAGAGGAGGAGGGTAGAGGGAGGAGGTAGAGGGAGGAGGAGGGAGGAGAAGAGAGGAGGAGAGAGTTCGCCATTCTGAATTCATACTCGTCTAGTTCTTCCCTTCTACACGACTGTAGATAACTTCCTTACACATAAAAAGATGAATTGTTATTGATATTGCCGTGGCATGGAGGAATATCAGCAGCAGAGTTGATCCAAAAAACCAAAGACTGAGATCTACGGAGAGCCATGAACGCCTACGCCAGCCGGCACGGCACTTGATGATGATGATTGCCGTGTGACGATTCTGTGTAGTCACGTCATTTTCTTCCCTTTCCCTAGCGTTTTGGTTCGGGGATTCTTTCATCATCATCATCATATATTTACGTACGTATTTTGGGAGGGGGAGGAGGGAGGAGGAGGAAGAAGAAAAAAAAACTATGACAGTTGACAGCTCTGGAATGAAAGGAAGGCGTGTAGAAAATTTCATCTCAATCGGATGGGCCGTTCGCGAACAAATAAAGGACATACATATTTACATACATATATACATACACTTTGTTTTATAGATATAGATGGATGCAGAATTCGAAAATTCATCTAAAAATGTGTTTATGTTAATTAATCAACCTCTAGAAAATAAAATTACTTACTGTATGCCAAATAATTGAATTTATTTCAAAGACAAGATAATTTCAACCAATTGCTATGCATAGAATGTTAGAACTACCTATTTGGCAGAATTAATATCTGGCCTGGTCTTATTTTTGGGGAAACATGGTATTACTAGTTATTCCATTTTCTAACGCAATTAGATCCAAAACCGGAAATAATATTCCGCGCCTGAAGGAACTATTGGGTCCCCAATAAAGGCTATATGAAACGACTGTGCATGTTTCTGACATCATCCATTCATTCAGATATCACGTGACAGATGGTGTTTGTTATTGTCACGTGATATTTTAATGAATGGATGATGTTAGAAACATGTATACCAGGGGTGGCCAACACGAGGCCTGCGGGCCACATGTGGCCCGCCAGGGGTCATGTTGCGGCCCGCGGAGCTAGGTCAAATGAACATAAATGTTAACTTTATTGTACATATCACCAAAAGAACATTACATCATAAGTCGTCGTGACATATTTGAAATATTGTCTACCTATCAAAGACACTTGGATTCCCTATTAAACTGTATATTCAGAGGTCACAATATTAATTCGAGGCCAAGCCCAATTTTCTAACCACAACCATAAGCCGCCGGTACGTTTCGTTTGAAGTTGACAGGAGTTGGAAACTGTGTCCTCACGACCATCTGGTTGGTGACAAGAAGATGGGAGATAGCAACACTACTGCCTCCCCCCCTCCCCCCACACCTATTTCTCCAGCCCGGCCCTTTTCGATACACCATCCCCATCAAGCTGTCATGTTTCGTGCTAAAAGTGCGCCTAGGATAGGTACATGAAAAGAAATCGAATGTGTGGATTGAATTGAGAAGTTTTTAAGGTTTTAACATTTAGAACTGTAAGGAGTCTGAGAAATGCTTTTCTAGCGACCAGCTGTATTTTCCGTATTGCATACAGTGGGGTTCTTTGGACTCCAGGATGGTGGACTGTGCCTTGGCCGAACCTGAAGCATAGTACAAATGCTCTAGTTCTCATTTGGAGTGGCTGATTCATCGGCATATGATGAAAAGGATTCGCCTTTATTTTGCTGTAAGAGCGGAATTTCTTTAATATTATTTGCTCTCCAAGTTTACGACAACATCAACATTACAGAAGTCTATTGAGTGAATGATCAATGTATATAAGAGGATGGCCTGGCCAACACCAATGTACCTACTACTCAAGTAAATGCACCAGCTGGGTCTTCCCTTCATGGCTAGTTGTTAAATTCAGGAGAAGGGTTATGAACATTGTCGAAACCTGGCAGTTATCCAGATGGACATTTACAAAACATGGATTGTTTCCACCTGGACATTTTTAAAACCTGAACTTTATCTATGAGGACATTTTGAAAACCTGAACGGCATTATCGTGGATATTTTTCACCCCCTGAAACTTATTACTGCCCGTCGTTTATCATGTATGGATAATTTCCATCCTTGACTGGTATCATTATGGATATTTATGACTCTTGAAGTTTATCTGCCCTATGGATGTGTATAACTCCTGAAGTTTATATGCCCTTTGGATATTTATAACTCTTGAAGTTTACCAGCCCTGTGGATATTTATAACGTCTGAACTTTATCTGAACTATGGCCATTTATAACTCCTGAAGTTAATCTGCCCTGTGGATGTTCATAACTTTTGAGGAAATTTATTATCAGGTATATTTCACCGCTTGAGGAATGTTTCACTGGATACTCCCAAATCCGGAACATTTAGCAGAATGAATATGTGCACCTTGGGAACTTATTAACCTGGCTAGTTCTACTCCAGTGACTTAAACATGAAAATTCGTAAAGGGAATATTATGTACCATAGACTGTAGGAACCATGGTGGTTTAGTTTGTGAAAAGACCTTGTGGTATTAGATATAAACTTTCTGTTCCTGATATTTCTCTGAGTGGATGTTCTTGAAGGAAGAAATAATATTGGTTGGATATTGGCTGAGAACATCAGCAAGAAAGGTATGATTAATATAGATTATTAATATTATTTTGATATGGGTTTTTGTTGTGTGAATATTCATTATGTGTATTTGAGGTATTATGTAACCATGGCGTCAGCTAGTAAAGACGTTGGACCAAAGAAGAGAAGAATCACAGAAGAATTAAGAAGTATTCAAGACAGGTGGACTATATACTATTTTTTCGTGGAAATTAAAACAAAGCTCATATGCTTGATATCCAACGAACCTATTTCTGTGTTGAAAGAGAATAACATCAAACGGCACTACGAGATTAAACATGCAAATACGTTTTATAACTACAAAGGGCAATTTCATCAAGACCAAGTAAATGACTTTACAAAAAAACATTTCTGCACAACAAAGGATAATTACTAGAGCCGGTTCTGAGTCAACATGCTATGTAAAAGCTAGTTATGTGTTATTTAAAAAAAAAAAACGAAGCAATATTCAGATGGTGAAATGGTTAAGGGTTGTTTGGAGAGCGTCGTTGAAACTCTGTGTCCAGAAAAGAAGAAGGATTTCTAAAAAAAATAAGTCTGTCTCGTCAGGCTATTACTAGGCGTGTGGACGACATTGGAAAATATATTGAAGATAATTTGAAAAGTTGAGCATCCGAGTTTATATTTTATGCTCTAGCAGTGGATGAAAGCACAGATATGGCAGATACTGCACAACTGACAATTTTTATCATTGGTGTTGATCATCATCATCTTCTTCCACTTCTGCCATCAAACGTCGTGGGGAGGAATAATTTGCGTTCCAGAGCCCGGTGGGCGGCACTGGATAGTGTCATTCCGTGTGGCTATACAATGTCTTTGATGTCGTCAGCCCATTTTCTTCTTGGACGTCCTCTTGGTCTCGTCGCAGATGATCTTTGATGTTAGGCCAGTGATGGTAGTTGCTGGTGTTGCATTCTAACAACATGGCCAAACCACTTGATCTTCTGTCTTTCAATAAATGTGGCACAAGGTGTTGATCCCACAGTCTGCCTGATAATAGCATAATAGTTGACATGCATTTTAAAAAGACAGAAGAATTAGCGGCGCTGTATCCACCTAAGGACACTACTAAGTTACGAGATTTGTTAGTAGTTACATCGACATTGAATTGCTTTTTGTTACAACTTAACAACTTATCGGGCTTAACAACGAATGGTGCTTCAGCAATGGTTGGGAAACCCGAAGGTTTAGTAAAATTGATTGTAAATTAGGCCTCCAAAGTAGGTAACACTTCAATGCTAAATTTTCATTGCATTAATCATCAGCAGAATTTATTTTCGAAGCCCCTCAAAATGGACCATGTCGTGAAAGTAGTCATCAAAATAGTGATCTTCGTGAAGTCGAACGGGTTAAGTCACCGTCATTTCCAAGAATTTCTATTCTTTGGACTCAGATTATCATGACGTTACATTTTATGCAGAATAAGATGGCTGACCCATGCCAAATTGTTGAAAAGATTGTTTGATTTGCAACTCGAAATACAATCATTCTTTGCAAGCAAGTAGAAAAGTATCCCAGAGTTTGAAGACAAAGAGTGGGTTTGCGACTTTGCATTTCTGGTCGATATAACTAGCCACCTAAATGACGTTAATAATAATACTACAAGGGAAAGGTAAATTAATTAACAAGATATATTTTTTTGGTTTACATTAAACCAGGCAAGCGTTTGAGCACGATCTCACCTACCGGGAAGCGACTATGTGGTCGAAGTTGTAGCACTCTTGCTTATTTACTTTAATTAATAACAACAATTTAAAAAAAAATAGGTGTGTGCCCCGGCAGGAAATATTATTTCCGAAATTTGGCCCGCCTGCTGAAAAGGTTGGCCACCCCTGATGTATACAGTCATTTCATAGCCTTTCTTGGGGACCCAATGGATCTTATTGTGCAGGCACGGAATATTATTTCCGGTTTTGGATTTAATTGTGTTAGAAAATGGAATTACTAGTACTACTGTGTTTCCCCAAAAATAAGACTGGGTCTTATATTAATTTTAGCTTAAAAAATGCACTAGGGCTTTTTTTGGGGGGATGTCTTATATATATATATATATATATATATATATATATATATATATATATATATATATATATATATATATATATATATATATATATATATATATACATATACATATACATATATATACATATACAAACACACACACACACACACACACACACACACACAGAGAGAGAGAGAGAGAGTGGTACCTTGAGTTACAAACTTAATTCATTTCAGAACTTGGTTCGTTCCAGAACTTGGTTCGTAATACGAAACGTTTTTAACCCGAAACATTGAAATCAGTGAAATAGAGACAATCCGTTTCAATATAAAAGAATCGTTCTTTTTTTTTTTATTAACATCCGGTCGTTTACCTGACAAAATACAAAGAATATGAGTACTTCACGTATTAAATAAAGAGAAAGAAAACAACCAAATAAATTACATGTAAAATAAAAAAAAGATTGTCTATTTTTCTTACCAAGAAAACAATCATGGGGAATTTGTCACTTTCTTTGCTATTCTGAATCATTAGTTTCAGGAGTTTCTTGTTGTTGTTTCTTGGCAGCCGACTGGGAATCTTTTTGCACCAAGAAACTATCAAGGGAAATTTGTCGCCTACTTTGCTGAAAATCTCTGAAGTGCGCCATCACATTATCATTCATCAGGATTACTGCCCTGTTAGCAACAAGTTTGTTTGGATGATGGTTGTCACAAGATTGTTGACAGATTGAAGTGGCTGTGGTTGTGTCTAGTGTATGTCAGTGTGAATATTATGCCGGACGACTGATTAACAATCATGAGTCAATATAGAACACCATTCTGCGCACATACAATTTTATTGATTATGATGAGACATGATAAAAACGTATCCTCCCAGGAACACTCAGAGTATAATTCAACACATTAGTCTCATGCGAACACAATATTGCCATACACCGTCCTTGTAAAATACCCTGTTACTGACACTTCTCCGTCCCTGGCCGTAACCAACTCTACTACAGAGTCAATATTTTGGGCTCCATTTCTCTAATTTGCCCACCAACTGAATCAACTCCCACAAGAAACTCTTGGCTCAGTCTCCCTGACTTTGCCCAACTCAACTACCAGGCTAAGTTCCTTCACTTAGCCCCAGGCTGAATGCCTCGACCCATCGCTTCCCTCTCTCTGTATTCAGTCTCTTCGGGACACCCCCCCATGAACATCCATTTCCCCCTTGAACCCAATTATAACTTCCCCCAACATTAAATTTTTTGGGTTTTCCTTTGTCTGTTCATCTGCTATCACGTTCTTGCCTCTCATTAGTGATTTCCTATTGACCCGTACGTACTCTAACAATCACTGTGTTGGTGTTCAACCATTGTCTTGAGATTTCTACTCAACCTCTCTGACCTCACATCCGCTCTACTCTCATCTTCACACCTGTGACCCCGTATTGTTAATCTCACATTCTTAACCACAACATCTGCCCTATCTTGGTGCCTGCCATGCACGTTACAATGGTTCACAATGAAGTCTTCGACGTCTGCCCACTTGCAAATTCTTTTTTAAATCCTGGCAGTTGAAACAGTCATTGGCTCCTCATCATCGGACAACTGCTCCTCCTTTAATATCTTTAGCTGTTCATTCTGAAGATCCACAAGCTCGTCTGTAGTGAGTTCAACACTGAGGTCCTCAATCAGCTCCTCCAAGTCGTTGTCATTGACTTCCAGGCCCATATTTTTGCCTAAGGACACAATCTCATCCACTTCAATCAATCAATCAGGTGCCGTCTCCGCAATGAAGGTTGGCTGCAATGGATCTCCAACACTGTCTTCTCTTGCCTTGAGTGTACATTCTGTCAGGCTGATGTTCGTCCATCTCTTGATGTTATCCTCCCACTTGTATTGTTGTCTACCTCTTGCTCACTTGCCCTCAACCTTGTCTTCCAGTATGGTTTTTATAAGAGTATCATGTCTCAATATTTCACTTGTCTCCTCTTTATTTCTTTTATCAACTCTCTCTTCATTTCCAGTTTTTCTAGGACTCTGCATTTGATTGTTTTTGTTTCCATGAAATACGGCCTATTCGTCTGTATATCCACATCTCCAGGGCCTCTATGCGACTTTCTAGTTGCTTGTTCAATGTCCAGGTTTCCGAGCCATACAGTAGCGTTGAATATACGTAGCATTTGACAATTCTCATTTTTAATGCGTTATTAATCTCTCTAGATGTTTATACTGATTTCTTGCCGTTGAAAGCATTTTTGGCCATTCCTATTCTCTTTTTGATTTCCATTTCACTTCTGCCATCATCTGTTATTATATGTCCAAGATAAGAGAAACTAGTTATTTGTTCTAGTATCTACCCATTTACTGTGATGTTCATTGATGACCTTTCTTTTTCACTGCTAATTATCATAGTTTTTGTTTTTGGATGTTAATATCTTAAGCCACATTCTGCACTGTGCCTGTTTGCTTCTTCCACTAGGTCTTGCAACTCTTGCTCACTTTCTGCCAGTAACACGGTATCGTCAGCATATCTAAGATTGTTTATGATTCTTCCACTGATGCTGAGTCCAGGCATTTCAATTTGTTTAAAAATTCTTTCTGTGTATAGGTTGAAGAGGCTTGGGGACAGTACACATTCCTGCCATACTCCTCTTTTTATCTCTACAGGTAATGAATAGTTATTACCACATCTAATAGACGCCACTTGTTCCCAGTACAAGTTACAAATATGTCTGATGCCCTTTCTGTCTACTCCTATATCTTGAAGGCACGTAATTAGTTGTTCATGTTGTACTCTATCAAAAGCTTTCTTGTAGTCTATAAAACAAACATATATACTTTTTTGAACTTCTATATATTTTTCAATTAACATCCTCAAATAGATAATTGCT
Source organism: Cepaea hortensis (assembly GCA_963921405.1). NCBI lineage: Eukaryota > Metazoa > Mollusca > Gastropoda > Stylommatophora > Helicidae > Cepaea > Cepaea hortensis. Next base: position 68,837,639 of record OY992886.1, read on the forward strand.
TCTCTGGTGCCGCTGTTTTTGCGGAACCCAAATTGTTCTTCAGCTACTTCCTTGTCTATTTTATATTGAATTCTTTCTTGTATGACCTTGAGTAGTATCTTAGTTACTCATCCACTACATTGGCACAGAACAGTAGAGTTAGCCTGTCCTTCATTGGTTTGAGCCCCGGTAGTGCTTTCTCCTCCTAGGTGATAAAGGTCCTCTTTGGCATTTTCTTTCAGAAGAGGCCTGTTTCATCACACTTAAAGACTTGTTGTGGAGCGTAGTCTTCCTCTTTGATGATCTTATCAAATTTCACCTTGAATGCTTCTGCTTCTTTCTCATTAGAACTTGCAGCCTCTCCGTGCCTAATTACACTATGAATGCCACTTCTTTTTTTTTTTTTTGAACTTTTCAAACCAACCTCTGTTAGCTTTAAAATTGTCAGTCGCAGCACTCGTACCAAGCAATTTTGGCAATAAATCATTGTGCAACAGTTTCACCTTTTCACATATTATTGATTCACTAACACTGTCTCCTGCATGTTGCTTTTCATTGATCCAGATCAAGAGAAATTTTCAACTTTCTCTAAAGATTTAGATCTTTGCTTCTGCAGCTTAGTTACGCCTTTAGCCACATCGACTGATTTGAGTAACTCTTTGTTCTTTATGCTGGTAGAGATAGTTGATTTTGCCATGCTGTACTCATTAGTGATGTCACACACACGAACGCCATTTTCATGTTTCATAATTATTTCCTTCTTTACCTCCACTGTTATACACTTCTGCTTTCTAGCAGCACCACTACCGTTCTTCGAACTCATAATTGACGGGGTTAACAAGGAAAATAATGAAAGAGATAAACTGAACACAGTGTCACTGCTAAAAAATCTTATACTGCTGTGTAGTAAGGCCATTGAAAGCAAGGCTGCGCACACTTGCAAAACTAGGCTACTAGGCTAGCACTAAGCGATGTTAGTACTGCCTGGCCTTTGTTTGTACTGTATGCGATCTTTTGTCTCCAACGTTAAACCTTGCTCTCTCTCTCACCTTCATTTTAACACGAGGCACTGTTCGTTACCAGAGACAAAAATTTTTCAAAGATTATAACCCTAATTGTTCGTGACCTGGGGCGTTCGTAACCTGAGGTACCACACTATGCGTGTGTGCGTGCGTGTGGTTTTTTTTTTTTCTTCTTCGGATACAAACATCTACATGTATTCATGTACAAAATTCTACATTTATTCAAATACAGTCATGTCATCTTCTTCTGGAACATCGTCATCTCTCCAAATCCCGAATTCTGACCTGAATTTATTGTGACTGCATTTCCTGTAGAACCATTTGTCCCAGTCTCTCATGTCCAGCAATAAAGCTTTCCTTAAATGAGCATTTCTTGTCCATGTAGCCTGCTTTTAATGCATTGGTAACTTTATTTCACACGAGTGACGTATTGAATTATGAACCACGTCTGTTCATTATCAAGTGCGCACCAGTGGTGTCTGTACTCCGTCTGGCCATTCGGCAACAAGTCTCTCATTCTGGCTGATGATCTTAACTAGGTCTTATTTTAGGGGTAGGATTTATATTAAAAGCATCCTGAAAAATCGTGCTAGGTTTATTTTAGGGGTAGGTCTTATTTTCGATAAACACGGTAGTACTAAGACTCTTAATAAGAGTAGTAAGACAGACAAATGGATGGGCAAGTTCTTGAAGCTGCATAGGGCATGAGCTTATGAGTGTAAAGGGGCATCTGACCTCAGTGGGCAAGTTATACAGTGAAAACGGACAACACTTGACAACTGACTGGGAGAAAGGAGAGGCCTTCATGGAGAGATACATCAAGATGACAAACATTAAAGATAGGAACACCAGACATGCTATTAATGAGGATCTTGCTCAGGTAATCAGAGGAAAGCCATACATGAATATTGTGCATGTGAAAGACATAAACATGTGCTAAGAAAATAAAAGATGGTGCACCAGGTTCAGCTAGATTAAGATATGCTCACTTGAAGAATCTAAGCGATGTTGAACAGGAGGAAAGTGGTGAAGTCTTTCAACTCCAATGTTGAAATGTCATCAGTGCCCACTGAATAGCTGAGTAGCCATCTGATGTCACTGCCAAGGCCAAATAAAATTCACACAAGACTAGACTATAAGATCATCACTTTACAAACTACATAGGCAAGGTTATGGAGAAGGTGACAGCGGCAAACTGCAAGAGGATCTTTAAAGATGGAGGCTGCTTCCAAAAGGACTGGGGATTTAACGACCAGGAAAAGGCCTTGGGCAAATGCAGTAACTCTAGCTTGAGATGTCTCTGATGGATTTCAGAGTATGCACGAAACCATGGTAGTGGCCATGGATCTAGTGGATGCATGCAATAGTGTTAAGTATGGCTTTTTTCATTATGTGCTTATGGACATGGAGGTCTGTCCCTAAATGGTCAGCTGAATTGCAGTGGTTCAATACGAACATCAGGTCGCTCTGCATATAGGCTCATGGTGCTCTATTCCTTACACTATTGTACTGGGGCTACCACAAGGATGTGCCATTTCACCAGTGCTTTTCATGCTTACACAAGCAGGATATCGATAGAAGCAGCAGGTATTGGATATATTTTGACATTTGCATATGATGTCTATTTTTATAGACTGGAGGAGTAGGGAGGACATGTCTAGAGAATTGCAGCTTATATTTGATAAAGTGTGTACAAGGTGCATGAAAAGGGGATTCCAACATAATCCCTCATAATGATGCTGTGTTATGATGCTTTTTCAATAAGAACATTATTACAGAAGTCTTGAACATCACTGTAAATGGCAGTCCGATTAAGAGAGGAAACACATTTAAATACCTTGCATTAACATTTGACAGAAGTTCTGAAATGATTTAAATGTATTTGTAACAATTTGAATCCTTTTAATTTGTTTAAACACTTTATAAAATAATATAGTTTGTTTCTTATCTTCTAAATATGTGTGAAAAATTTTATAAAATATTATAGTTTGTTTCTTATCTTCTAAATATGTGTGAAAAATCAGACAGATTCTGAAGTCTGTTGCTGTTTTCTAGCAACAAGAGATACAGAGGATACCGAATCACATTGTAAGGTTTTTCTTCATTATTATTATTACTAAGAAACTTAGCAGGTGTTACTATTCTTTGCTTTCCATAAGGGCCCTGGTAACACTTTTTTTTAAATGTTGCATATCCCTTAAAGGACGTTGCAGTCAACACCAGCATTTTTCAGCTGCTATTGATGTACTAGGCAAAATTACGCTCAGTAATTTGCCATTGCTTTCTGAGCGACCGGCTCACATAACCCCGTTATTTACCAACGCGGCGAGAACCGCTACCGATTCTCGCGCAAGTTACATTACTCACGAGAATATACGGGATTACAGAGAAAGACATTAACCCCCCTGGCCAGGGAGACCGACTGGTAACACTGGTGATTCTATATTTTCTCATATTTTTATTCTTTCTGTTTATGAGTAAAAAATTAAAGGATCAATTTTCACTCTATAAAGTTTTTAGGTATATGGTGCTAGCCCCATATTTTGGGACCTATTGGCACTAAATGTTGTGGTCAATATCATACCAGCCTCCTTTCTTCTTCTTCTTCTTCAGCGTTCCGAGCCATTGAGGCTCTTTGCTGCAGATACAATTCATCTCCATTCGTCTCTCTGGTTGACCTTCTCTAGCCAGTCGTTGATTCCAAGTGCTTGTAGGTCTGTATATATATTATCTCTCCACCGTCTTCTTGGTCTACCTCGGGGTCTACGGTCATTCATTTCCGGAGTGTAAGCGAGTTTTGTTTCCCTATTATCTTCCATTCTTTCTGTATACCCCAGCCATTGTAGTCTATTAGCCTTCATGATACCAATGATTAGCGGGGACTTAAAACTTTACTTCTCAGAAAATGTCCTGATACTCTTTTAAGGCTGGTTCAACATGGAGCCCAGGTCAATCATAAGAATCCTACCTTGACAGGATTTGAACACATGCCCCGCATGCTACCATAGCCCTGTTTTTATGAGTACTTAATGCCCTAGATTCTATTACTTTTTTGTTTGTTATTTAGCATGTTATTGAGCATTAACTAGTGCTGTGGCTTAGAGGATAGTGAAACTACGTTCCACAGTTCCCCAACACATCGAGTCCAGGGTTTGAAATCAGCCACGAGCTTTTGAAAGCCATCTCTGTGGCAACGGGCTTAGAAGTGCAGTTTGTAATCCTGTATACCGCATTCAAAACAAAGCTGTGGACGATTTGGAAGCAGAGTGAATTTTCATTCAACTGTATGAGTGCCGGTTGTTCAGAAAGCATTGACAAACTACTGAACGTATTCTTTGCCAAGAAATCACAAGCAGCCAAAACATGCTGGAGTTGACTGTGACGTCCTGTAAAAGATATGCAACTAACTTTTTTTTTAAAACAGACAGTTTTGCGTTAATTTCTATGGTATGAGACGTAGATATTCAGGAAGCAATGGCAACCTAAAAAATTGCCTTGTAAATCACCAAAAAGCCAACAAATGCTGCGGTTTGTTGCAGTAAAGGATAAGCAACTAACTTATTAAGCATGTACAGTTTTAATTTACAAATGTTATGACAATATAAGACCACACTAGTAGTTGTCAGGATATTATCCAGTTGATGTTTAGTCAACATCTGCGAGATGAGATGCTTGAGGAGAGCTGCCAACTTAACTGTCCAAAACTGAATAGTTGTCAAAATATTCTCCAGTTGATGTTTAGTCAACACTTGTGAGATGAGATGCTTGAGGAGAGCTGCCAACTTAACTGTCCAAAACTGAATAAAGTATGATGTTATCAGACAGAGGGATCAACACCTTTTGCCACATTTATTGAAAAGCAGAGGATTAAATGGTTCGGCCATCTCGTTAGAATATAACACCATCAACTACCAGCACTGGCGCTACATCAAAGATGATCTTATGCTAGAACAAGAGGACACCTGAGAAGAAAATAGATTGATGACATCAAAGACATTGTACAATCATATGGAATGACACTATCCAGTGCCACCCTTTGGGTGCTAGAGCGTTAACTATTTCTCTCCATGATGCTTGAAGACAAAATTGGAAGATGATGATGAAGATTATATTTAGTGCCTGGTTGTTTTCTAAATTTATCTGCTTTGAGCTATATAATACATCAAACACAAAGCTAAGCAAATTAAGCATCTATAACATAACAGTCTAACAAATTGTTTTGTACATTTTTCTTGAACTTCTCTTTTCAGTATTTCAGCATTATATCTTTAATAATGGTTGTACTTCAGATACAAGTTTTCTCCTGATCAGATAAAGAATAATGGAGATGGGTTATTTGTAAATGAAAATTATTTTTATTGAAAAATTTAAAAAAAAGAACATCGATAACACCATTTTGGGAGTTTTGAAGAGTATGCAGGGTCCATAGTAGTAACCTGCTGTGGGTGCGTTAAGTGTTAGGACCATGTCATTTTGTAGACTTGAGTGCATGGAGGAATAGAGGCCAATCTTCCCCTCAGTTGCAAACATCAATAGTTGGCATCAAACCTTTTTCCAACCATGCTCATACTGTATTCATCATAATGTCCTAGCCATTATGCTAATGTTACCTTCATTCCAGATTGGTAAATAAAGTCTTTAAAAAAAAGTAGTAATGAATAATACATTTTAGCAATAATGATATTTACAGTGCTAAATAATTTATTCTGTGCTGGACTGTTTGATATTATTGTTCAGTAGCTGATGGTTATTTTTTTTTTTTGTCGAGTGAGTAAGTGGTTTGAGTTGAAACGGAAGTTGATAGTTTTTTACTGACAGATCCTCACCTTTCAAATTTATGGAAATTTATGAAACTATCCAGTTTAATTACTGCTTTATGACATTTTCTGTTTCAATAAATGAATTTACTATGAAAATCTAACAGTTAGATGACAATGCAATAAAAATATTTTATCAAAGGCTTTGGGTAAGTAAATATGCTTCAAGGTTATTGTTTAACATGCACATATATCTGAAACACTAACTATCAGATTATTACAAAATAGTGAACAGTTCTGCTATGTTTATTCATTTACTCAAATACAAATATCACAACTAACCTTATATGTTATGACTGTCCTATACAAGTTGACAAATTCAAATATTTACTTATTTATTTAGTTTTATTTCTACTGCCCTGATTAACGATCACTAGCTATTAATTTGTTATTTCTTTACTTTGATAAACATGATGGATATCCCTCATTCTCATTTCATCATATTCAGAATCACTTCAGCATCAACCAATTTTTATTTTTATTGTTTCAGATACAACCATCAGAACATCTGCATCAACCTTCAGCAATGTTGCCCATTCATGTACGGCTGCCCAGTGCTTACGGCGACACTGATGATGGTGATGATGAACTAGACAGTGACAGGTGCCATTGTTAACTTGTGTTTGTTATTTAGACAGTGACAGGTGCCATTGTTAACTTGTGTTTGTTATTGACAAGTCACCCTAACAAATTTAGAAGATGATTTCTGGCTAACATATTTGTATGGAGTATTTGGATTTTTATTAAAGTTACATATCCTTTATAGGACGATGCAATCAACCCCAACATTTTTTTGGCTATTTGTGACTTCTTGGCAAGTGTACTTTCAGCAGTTTGCCATTGCTTTCTGAATGACCGGCACCCATACCATTGTATGAAAATCAGCACAAGACGGTCTGTTTCCAAATCGCCTGCAGCTGTGTTTCGAACGGGCAAGATTCCTAACTATGTTCATAACCCCTTCACCACAGCACCGGTTTTTAAATAAATCAGAAAATTGTCAAGTTATTAAGTCCACAGACTACTAAAAGTATGCCTTTGTCTGTTTTCATTAAAACTACCATTACTGGTGGGTGCTAGCACAGATTTTTACAGGCTTTTTTTACAGATTAAAGGCCACTTGCCCTAGCAGTTGCCACATAGTGTAATGGCTAATGTTGCTTTTTTATACCAAAAGTCTTAATGGGGATTCTTCTTCTTCTTCTTCGTTCATCCGGAGTTTTTTTTTGCGTTGTGCCTGTTTACAGCAGAGCTGCGTTCTTGCGCCGTTAGGCCGACACATCCGACTTCTGTGGGCATTTGTTGACCGGGTTAACCGTCCCGGGGGTTTCTTAGGATGTTTAACTCTCACTGTTGTGGTGTTATCCCCCATCCCAGCTGGTCCATATAGAACAGCCAAAGATCCTGGTCAGCCCTCAAGGGAAGGCAGGGGCAGACCATGGGCATTCCCCGCCATCCAAGGAGGCTTCCATACTTGCAGAGCCGATACATAGCGCTCTGGTACTGGGCTCACCCAAGGAATCGTCACGTCCTGCACATGGCTGCTTAGCCTCACTTCCATATATTGGGCCTTCCGTTCACCATAGCTGTTCTTCCGGAAACCAGAAGTATGCAGTCTGCAGATGACATCCACACAGTGAGCTTTCGATTCGGACTTTCCATGTAATGGATTTGCTATCCAAGCAATATTCCATTTCGTGCCACTAGGACACTTTTCCACCTTTTATGAAGCCCACACAATGGGCTTTTGATTCGGACTTTCCACGTAATGGATTTGCTATCCAAGCAATATTCCATTTCGTGCCACTAGGACACTTTTCCACCTTTTATGAAGCCCACACAGCGAGCTTTCGATTTGGACTTTCCACATAATGGATTTGCTATCTAAGCAATATTCCATTTCATGCCTCTGGGTCTTCATGCACCTTTAAATGTCAACCTGTATGTAGTTAAAGTAAGCTGCGGTCAACTTTAGCTTGTTGATATCTCCATAGAGCTTGTCCTCAAATGAAGCAGGTGTGGGCCAAAATATCTTTCTCTGTTCTGCATACGTTGGGCAATCCTGCAGCAAATGTTTTGCTGTCATTTTTCCAGTTCTACAATTACATTCATCGGTATCTCCTGTCTTTAGTTTATTGAACAAGTGGTATTTCAGCCTGTTATGTCCTGTGCGGAGTCTGAAGATTGCTACTTGTTCTCTTCGGTCGAGTTTGTAATATGCATCATCCTTCTGATGGCCTGGATGCTGTGATTCCCATTTGGTTCTATAAGTGCTTTTTATCAACCTCTTTGCCTCATTATAGTTTATGTCTATGTCAGGCTGTGGTAGTCGTCCGCCCTCTTTTGCCAGTCTGTCAGCCTCTTCGTTTCCAGGTATACTGCAATGTGATGGGATCCACTGTATTACAACTTTTTTGGATTTCTGGCATAGACCATGGAGTGCTGCTCTTAGGTCAGTTAGTTCTGTGCTGTTATTGCTCTTCAGTATTGAGACAGCTGACTTTGCATCTGTGAAGATAGCTATTTGCTTCTCTTTATCTTCCTCCATCAGAAGCATTTCTGCTGCAGTTTTCAGAGCCTCTACCTCCGCTTTGAAGTTACTTGAAAATTTTCCAGTTGCCATTGAATGTGTTTTTTTCACTCCATTTTTTTAATTTAGGAGAATTCCTCCTCCTCCATTCTCTATTGAATTTTTGGCTGATCCATCTGTATATGCATGGGTCCAATTCCTGCTTGGGTAATGTTCTTTTATGTAGTTTAGGGTTATTTCTCTTCTTTCGGTTTCATGCTGAGTGTTCTTTTTCTCAATACCAGGAATGTTTTCTATCATCTCAGGCAGTTGCTGCTGTCTCCAAGCTGGGAACTTGTGTGCATTGTATATGGGCTTGACTGTTGATATGTTAAGTATAGGATCTGCCCTAATCCTTCGTTTTGCAGTTTCTACAAAGTTGCTACGCTTCAGTCTTCCCTTTCCAAAACCATTAAATCTGTTGTACATAGGGTGGTCTGTCAATCTTCTAAATTTTTCTGCTTGTTGCTGGGCTCTGCTATCTCTTCTATCCTGCATTGGTTGTAAACAAGTGATCTTTTCTAGTTCATTAATAGGTGTTGTCTTCAGGCTTCCAGTTATGATTCACATTCCTTGGTTTTGGACTCTACTTATTTTGTTAAAGTTTGACTTAGCTGCTGTTGCCCAAGCTGCAATGCCATATTCCAGTACTGGCCTCACCCGTCCAGTATATAACTTCTTGAGAACTTTCTCATCTGCTCCCCACGTTGTACCAGCAAGCTTTTTCATGATTGCCATTCTCTGCCTTGCTCTTGTTCGATTTTTCTCAACCTGTGTCTTCCATGTCAGGCGACGATCAAAGGTGACTCCTAGATAGTTTGGATTTTCTTCATGGCGCAATATTTTTCCATTCAATACCAGCTTAGGTTGCTGAGTTTTATTTGAGAGGGAGAACACTGTGCATGTTGTTTTCTCCTCACTTATCTTCACTAGCCATGATTTTGACCAGTCCTCTAGCGCTAATAAGGCTTGCTGTATTCTGCTGTTAGCTGTACTAATATATTCTTCAGATGTCCATATGGCTAGGTCATCTGCAAAGGAGGATGTGTGTACTCTGGCTGGAAAATTTTCTGTGATGTCATTTATATATGCTAGGAATAATGTTGGTGAAAGTACTCCTCCTTGGGGGACACCTTGCTCCAGCAGCATCATTTTGCTTGTTTGTCCTTGTACTTTGGTCCTGGCAGTTCTGTTCTCAAGGTAGTGGCTGATCCATTTATACATTTTTCCACAAACATGCATGTTTTGCAGTTTTACTTTCAGTCCTTCCTTCCATACTTTATCAAATGCTTTTTCTAAATCTATCCAGACTGCTAGTGTGTGCTTTTTCTCTTGGAAGGCATCCTCTATTTCCTGAGCTATATAGGTTATTTGATCTTCAGTGGATCTGTACTTTCTGAATCCTGCTTGGTGTGGTGTTAAGAGTTTGTTTTCTTCCAGATGCCATGTTAGCCTGCCATTGATAATGCGTTCCATTAATTTTCCTACACAGCTAAGTAGACTGATAGGTCGATAGCCATTTGGTTCTTCCAGGTCTTTTCCTTTCTTTGGGACTGGTATTAGTATAGCTTCCTTCCATGTCTGTGGGACTATTCCTCTCGTCCAGCTGTTATTTAGGACTGCTAATTGTTTCTTCTTTGCCTTGGTGCCTAGTCCTATTAGCATTTCATTTGTGATTCCATCTTTTCCTGGTGATTTCTTCTTTTTTAGGGTATTCATTGCCTGTTCCATTTTTTCCATTGTTAGATTTGCCATCATATATTCTGCTGCTGTCTCTGTATTTCTATGATGTATCTGTTTGTCTTTGATTGCTTTCTTCTGTTCGGTTGTAATATCAATGTGGTTTGCATTTGCATAGTGTTCCATTAGTGCATTTGCAGCCTTTTTTCCTGTAAGCAAGGCATTTCCTTGTTTAATTGTTATTTGTTTGTTTCTAGGTCCTTCATTGTTCATGGCTTTCACTAGGTTCCATAGTTTGTTTCCATCCCTGTCAAAATTCAGGTTTTCTGTTTTTTCCCTCCATCAATCTCTTGTTGTTTGATTTACTGTTCTTTTATATTTTGCTGAGATGGCTTTGAGATAGATGTTCGCTTCAATTGTTTGTTCTCTCTCTGCTGTCTTCCTGGCATCTTCAACTTTGTCCTCCAAACTTTGTAGTTCTTCAGTCCAGTATGGTTTGTAATTTTTCCTCGCTCCTCTTGGAATGGACTCAGTGGCTGCCTGTATTATCGCTCTGTTTAGACTTTCCACCATTTGCTTTATGTTGCCATATCGTGTATTTATGTTTTCACAATATTTGTCTGTTAGTATGGCAAATCTGTCCCAATCTGCTCGTTTGTAATTCCAGCGGGGCAAGGGCTTTTGCTCCCGTGGAACATACTCCATATTCATTACAAGCTTGATTGGTCTGTGGTCACTACCTGCTAATTGGTCCAGCACATGGCGATCGATTTTGTGGAGGATGTCTCCTGTGCAGAAAGCTAAGTCTGGAGTAGAAGTGGTAAGCCATCTTCTGGAGTAGAAGCTCGGTGTGTCATCCGCTTTGTTGAGTAGATGGAGATTTGAGTCTATTTCCCAGTCCTCCAATTCATCTCCTTTTGTCAGTATCTGGGTATCCCCATCTTTCTGAACGGCTATTAAAGTCTCCGACAATAATGCAGTTTGTGTCAGTTATTTTCATGTTTGAGAGTGTAAGGTCCTTATCTGCTGGGCTATACAGATTGTAGATTCTTATTTTCACGTCCTTTATTATTATATCAACACCTATAATTTCCGTTTGGTTGTCAGAGATCACAGATACTTCGCTGCAAGGTATTGTATTTCGTGTAAGTATTAGAACTCCTCCTTTGTGTCCTTCGCGGTCGAAACGTGTGGCCTGATATCCTCTGACTGAGAATTTATTATTGGCGTTGAGGTGTGTCTCTTGAATGCATGCTACATCTATTCTATCTTTATGAAGACTCTTTTAGGGAGTCTTTCTTCTTGTAAACTCCTTCGGCATTCCACTGTAGTATGTTGAGTGCCCGGGGTATTTGGTCAATAGCTCTTAACCTACTCCTCTGTGCCTTGACTCCACAGCACAGGGGAAGGTGACCACCAGTAGTCATGGGTGGACCCCCTCGAGGCAGGGGGCCCGGCACTATCGCCGCCTGATGGGACTTCACGGGATTAGCACCATAATGATTAATTTTGATTTGTGACATCATGAATTAAGTTACGTTGCACTGCTTTGTCAAGCCTGTGGCTCAGTACATCCGATTTCGACAAGCATTTATTCGGGATGCTTTCCCTAGCCTTTGACTGTCCCCAGTCTACCTACAAGGCAGCAGGTTTTACGTTGCACTGCTTTGTCAAGCCTGTGGCTCAGTACATCCGATTTCGACAAGCATTTATTCAGGGTGCTTTCCCTAGCCTTTGACTGTCCCCAGTCTACCTACAAGGCAGCAGGTTTGTGTGTCTCTTCGTCTGGTCCCTCTCCCTTGACCTGTCCGACATGGGTGGCCCTACCAGTAGCTGTGCTACCGTCGGCATAGCTCTTGGGGTCATTGGGACGCACAAGCCCCTCTACCTCGTCATGGTGGACACACAGCAGAGGGGTAATGGGGATTGATACCCTTTAATGTGTCACGTGGACATTTTGGCTCCCTGCTGCTCATATGAAGTATATTGCTCTGGCATAAATCTGACTATCCATTAATTTGTTCTAAAGAAATTAATGTGCTGACTTCCCCTTGACTACACATCCATATAAGAGATTTACATGCTATAAATAATTTATTTTTTTCTAGTTTTATTTTTGCCAGAGCAGTGGTAGGTTACAGCCTACTCTTTAGAATCTGTAACTGCCAAGGGATCTGTAAAGTGCCAAGTGTACATAATATCTGCCATGAGACTACTGTTATGTGTGTTAGTAATGTGGTAGTAGTAAGAATTCATTACTATTGCTTTCAATACTGAAGAATGTTTCACCTTGTCTGTCCATTCACATTGTCATTGCTTTAATTAATTACACTTCTGACAAATTAGCATGCATGCAATAAATTCAAACTTCACTTGTTAAAGAAAATGTTCTGCATTTACTTGTTACAGCTCATCATTGTATGCTAATGCCGATGAGAACATCAATGAAAATGTAAAGAAAGGTGACTGTGGAGTGAGGAGCGTCCAGGCGGTCAGATCACTAACATCTGACTCCACTGAAGACTTCAACAAGTATAGGAGTACAAGCTACATTTCTTTTCAAAGGAATATATTGAGCATGCATATAGAGAAATCCAAGTCCAGTACTTCTGATACCAGATTCAAAAAGAATACAAATCAAAATAAAATACACAGGTTAAGCACAAGAGGGATTCTTAAGGAGGTAGATAGTTATCAAACGACACCAAAATTTAGTTTAGTCTCTGAAAAACAGTTTTATGATTCTGGGACATCTGAAGATGTCAGTGACAACTGTCTAGGACAGGTGGAGGCACCTGGTTCAAGCAGCATCTTGAAAGTGCTTGACTCTGAGGACCGTGACTTTCATGGGCAGTCTATCACTGATGATAATTTAACTGAGGCACAATCTTTGTTGACATCTCACAATGCTGAACCTAGTGACGGAAAAAACTCAGATAACAATGGAAAATTATTTAAGTTGTCAGAAAAGGCTTTTAAATCTGAAAACAAATTGTTTGATTCAGCGTCAGAAATACAATTTTCAGGCTGCTTCTCAGCAGCTGACAATGTGAACACGCAGAGTGGCAAGGTTGAGCCAATCATTGTAACAAAACCATGCAGTGTTGAAGGGACACATCATGCCAATGATTTGATTGAGGAGCAGCAGTTATCAGGAAACCTTACTAACCCTAAGTCAAACATTCTGTTACGTAGCAGTGTTAAACTAAAAAACAATAAGATTGCCACAACTGGAATCATGCCAAGACATGCACAAAGAAAGCTGCAGAAGAACAATACACGCAGTAATAATATAAAGACACCAACAAAATCAGCAGAAGTGCATAGTGAGTTAAAAAGTTCTTCTGAACATGGAGGCTTCACGTCTGAGTCAGTGGTTGATGTAGGGTTTTCAAACAAGAAATATGACAACCATATTTTGAACAGTCGCATCATGGCTACATCACATAGCAAGCATGACCATAGATCTGTTCCCGTGGTAACTGTTGACTATCAAAATGAAGAGAGTATCAAGGAACTGAAACCAAATTGTTTAAGAAATAAGGTAAACAATTTGGAAGTCAAGGCTTCAGATTCTGCAGAACAAAATAACCAACCATGTTCAGTGTTGACTGTGTGCAGGTCTAGCAAAGAGAAAAATTATTATGAGATGGCTCGTAGACCCATGAGTGGAACCGTGTTGAGAGAGTGTGTTGATTTACCAGACAAGAACAGTGAGCAACAGGACAAGTATGTATTACTTAAAACAACCAAAAGAATTGAATTTATGCCTCAGGCCTCAGAAGAAATTATTTCTAAAAGCGTCATACAGCCTGGGAATCAGCCAAAGCTGCTGCCTGTAG
>OY992886.1:68854047-68929542 GCA_963921405.1 Cepaea hortensis
GGCAGATGTGGTCGAGTGAGAGTATAGTGATCAGGTGTCTAGCATGAAAAAAAAACAGATAAATCATAATAGCCTAGAGCAATTGAGTGGCAAGGAGTAACCGGAGATCTGGTTGACAATCAGTACGCAGAGGAAAGGCCAGACAGACCATAATCAGACTTAGCTGTTGCCATTAGTATTACGATTCTTCGTTGGCTATTGAAGATGAGGTTGCAGTACGTGTGGCAATGTTAAGAGAACTGTAATATCGGTTCTTGACTCAACTCAACTTTATACATGAAGTAACCTAACAAATCATGCTCAAGACAAAATTTATCAGTGAAGATTCATGTTGCAATACAGAACAATTCTAAAGTTAGCGTTTATCATTGAAGATTACCTGTATAATTATTTCAGCCTCGTAATAGAATTTCTTCAGCTCCAAAAGAGAGATATGGATTGCTCCTAAATAGAAGCAAGGCCACAAGGTAAGGTTTCAGATTAGCAAACAGGTTTAACAATACATGTTAGTTCCAGCATTTCTGATTGTTTTAGCTTAACTAACTTTCAGTGTAAAGGTAAAGGTAATTCCATGGCAGATACTGTTATTGTGGTATGAATGGACTTTCACATATAATAGGTCATGGGATTATGAGTTAAGGTGATCTTCTCTCTTTTCATGTGTATCAGGTATATGGAACTCATCCCCAAAGCTATCATCTGTTTAGTTGCCCAAAGTAAGGTCACTTCAAGGCAGCTGACATTACAAGCGACACAGTTCCACTTTTATCACAGATATCATCATGACACCTGTCCATATTGTATTCTCCCTCCTCACCATCATCTTGCTCATCCTCCTCCTTTTAACCAGTCATCTGCAAGGGCTAATGTTGTCAGTATCATTCACGCCACCTTTACTTCCCAGATAAATTCCAGGTAAACATTTGAGGCTAAGTTAACCTGGGAGCTCAGGTCAGGGGGGGGGGGGGAAGCCCACCTTGAAGGAGATTAAAACATTTAACCACTAGTCGGACATTCAAACAAGGTAGCCACTGCACTGCTGTGGCTCCTAAAACAACTTGTATTTTGTCCAGAATGCATGTTATTTTAAGTGACTTGTGAAACATGAAGAAATAACTCGTGATTTACCTGACAGGTCTCTGTTTGTTTGTCTTCCACGTATGCCATTAGGTGTCATGGGGAGGAGTAATTGGAGTTCCAGCGCCTGTGACTAATGTCTTTGCTTAAGTTTCCTCCGGAGTTTCATAAACGTTATTGTTTAGTATCAAATAAATTCCCTACCTTTCGCTAGATCTGTCATAGGTTCCTTACTTATTTGATCCTTTTGTATTTACTGCAGTCACCATGTCACACCCACAGATTTACAAGTCGGACAATACATTCCAATTGAATATTTTCTACTACCATTAAGATCTGCATCCAATACTCATTCCAATTACAGGTTCTCGATAAGAGTCCCCATATTGTTATTTGTCCTGTTACAGACATGGTAGACATGTTAGGGCAGACATTTGCCAGATGTGTCGCAGGCACATAAGGCCTTCACAAAGTTATACAGTCATCAGGCTGTCTTATATATACAGTTCTGGAACTTCCTAGACCTTTATAATACCATAGATTAGTGTCATTGCCATGTTGGGGTTGATTGCAGTGTCCTGTAAGGGACATGTAACTTATGTTTTAGACTTTAATCTGTAGTTTAAACTAAACTCTAATTTAGTAATTCTAAAATAATAAATACATTTTTTAATAGTTTTATGCTCTGTTCAATGTATATTACATTCCCTTTCCCTGTTTTTTTTAAAGTGTCCCAGATCTGTCCACATCAAGAGAAATTGCCTGGGCACAAAACCAAAAAAATAAACCTAAAAGTAAGTTGCTGATGTTTGTTTGTTTGTTTCAGAAAATGGTTCCCTTTATGTTTCTTTCTGGAATGTGTTAAAGTGAGCAACACTTAAACCACCTTAAGTTTTCCTGTATTTGGTTTTGGAATGTTCTTTAACCTTTTATCATGCTTAAAAGTGTTTTTCTTTTTTTCACAAGTATGTTTCATGTTATATTTGTTATCAATGTAAATATTGGGCATATGTTGCTAGCTCAATATTTTAGACCAATTGGTGGGTGATGTGGGTGTTGTCATGGTTATAATAGAAAAAATTAAAAATAATAACCAAGACCACATAAAATAAAAAGTAAAGTTAACAGTCATCACTTCTGGCCTCTCATCTGATCTGTTTAGAAATGTCATGTCAGGTTTTCAGTAAAAAGAATGGTTTGAAGTGTTTTTATACATGTCATCATCATGTGCCAAACTGATAAGTATGGGCGGTCATGTTTTGCCATCTCACTGGATCACCAGAGTCGTGGATCAGCTCTGTGTATTTTGTCATCTCACTGGATCACCAGTCGTGGATCAGCTCTGTGTATTTTGTCATCTCACTGGATCACCAGAGACGTGGATCAGCTCTGTGTATTTTGTCATCTCACTGGATCACCAGAGTCGTGGATCAGCTCCATGTATTTTGTCATCTCACTGGATCACCAGAGTCATGGATCAGCTCCGTGTATTTTGTCTTGATTATGCCATGTGGCCGAGCCATCTAGATATGTATCTCTCTGCCTTCCCTTTATTATTTTCCCCTCAGTCTTGCCAGTTATCACCGTGTTATTTAGTTTATTTCTTCTCATAATGCGCCCAAAAGATCCTGTCTACATCTGGTTTTATTAATCAGTTTACGGTTTTCATTTGTTTCTTGTAGGACTTGCTCATTGGTTTTTCTATCTATCCATGGTATTCTTTGCATTTTGCTCAAAAACCACATTTCCACTGTTATTAGATGTTGTTCAGCTTGTCTATTCATTTTTCACATCTCACATATCCTATGTAGCACTTCAACACTCTTGTTATTATTGCAATTGACATCATTTTATTGATCAGTATGTTTTCCATCTTGCAGAAGGCTACCTTTGTCATAGTGATTCTTGTTCTATTCTCTTCAAGATATCTCCCATCAAATGTTATGATTGTTCCAAGATAGTTGTGCCGATTAACTGGTTTCTTCTTCTTCTGCGTTCATCCGGACTTTTTTTCCGGACGTGATTGCGTTGTGCCTGTTTACAGCAGAGCTGCGTTCTTGCGCCGTTAGGCCGACACATCCGACTTCTGCGGACATGTGTTGACCGGGTTAACCTTCCCGGGGATTAACTGGTTTAAGAATATTTCCGTTTACCAGTATATTACATTTTGGTATATCTTTCTTCTTAGAGATGGCCATAATCTGTGTCTTCTTACATTTTAATTTTAACCTTAGTTGTTCAGTTTGTAGAATAACCACATCTACTAAACGTTGCAGATCCTGTCTGTTGTCTGCCATCAATACTGTATCATCCACATACCTAATGTTATTGATGTTATGTCCCCCAATAGTGATTCCTGTCATATCTTTCCTGTATCTACCATTGACTCACTCAAGACAAGACACCCTGTGTCTACCATTGGCTGACATGGAAAGCATTTAATTTAACATATCTGAACTAAAAATAACATCCAACATGTTCACCTCACTCCCACTGACCCCTAAACAAAGTGCTAGTTGTGTCAATATTATTCCTTTCTTATGTTTCAGAAAAAAGCAGGAATGTGACAGGTAAAGAAAAGCCATTATCAGCAATCACGAATTCACAAGGTGGCAGAATTGCAAGTGCTCCTAATACATCACTACGACAAAAGGTAAATGTAATTGTCACATTCGCTGTCTTATATTAATAAGCTCAGTTATATTCATTAATGACCACATTATTTTCTGGTCTGTATTTGAAATTATGGACTATTCATCACAAAATCTCACACATTAGGTTTGTGAGACTTCTTATTTGCTGTTTTAACATTCTTATATAGAAGCTTGCAGACTATCATGTAACCAATCTTCAGTCAGTTGTCCAATCTTGGGCACCCTGATCAATTCTCAAGGTCAGCGAGCTGGATACAGTGCTAGTTCATCAGACTGGGTTAGCTCATCCTAGTGTGGACAACATGCCTACTGCACGAATAAATGGCACAGTGGATGGAAGAGATAGTGACAGACAGAGAGTTGCAAGATATGATCACAAATATCACAATTTTGGAAAAATTGGGTGTTGTCATGCTCAATCTTTGTAGACTTAGATGGATATGACCCATTAGGAAGATGGATGATGGTAAAATACGATAGGACATCTTTTTGGTGAATTACAGATGAGTAGAAGATCTCAGGATCAGCCTCTACTATGCTACATAAAAGTGTGTAAGAGGGACATGATTGCTACAGGCATTGAGGTTGCACCTTGGGAGCAAGTCACAGCTGATCGTGTTGCATGGAGGGAAAAGATCAGGAATGTAATAAAGTCAAAGGAGACCATTATTGCAGATAGGTCACACACTGAGATTGTGAGACGTTAGATGGTGCACGATGGTGGAAATGACCATGTGTTCATATGCATCCATTGTGGATGAACATTTATCATGTGAATTGGTCTGATCAGTCACATTCGCTACTGCCAGAGATGACAGTTATTATGCTTTTTGTTTAAGCACACTGTAACAATTATCTGTCAAGATGGCAAGGTTCCAGTACACAGAGATTAAAGTTAGTTACATATCTTTTACAGGACGTTGCAGTCAACACCAGCATATTTTGCTGTTATGATCTCTTGGCAAGTTTACGTTCAGTAGTTTGCCATTACTTTCTGAATGACCGGCACCCATAAAATTTAGTAAAAACAAGCCAACACTGTGCGGTCTGCTGCCGAATAACATGCAGCTGTGTTTCAAACGCAGGTATGCGGGATCACGTCCGTAACTCCTTCACCATGGAGCCGCCACACAGAGATTTTTTTTTAGTTGCATATCCTTTACGGGACGTTGCATTCAACACCAGCATTTTACTGACATTGTTGATGTCTGCATGTTTTTACGTTCAGTAGTTTGCCGCCCACCATTGCTTTCTGAACGACTGGCTTCCGTACTGACATGGTCTGCTGCTAAATCGGTCACCACTGTGTTTCGAACGTGGGTAAGTGGCATTACGAACTGTGTCCGCAACACCATCGCCACGGAGACCAGCACACAGAGATTTTTTTTAAAATTCGCATATCCTTTTACAGGACATCGCTGTCAACAGCAGCATCTTTCAGCTGTCTGTTGATTTCTTGGCAAGATTACGCTCAGTAGTTTGCCATTGCTTTCTGAGCGGCCGGCTCAGTTATCCCGCAAGTCACCAGCGGGGGACGAACCGCTCCCAGTTCTCGCCCGCTATGAGACTCTGCGTGATAAACGGGATTACGGAGAAAGTGGTGTAACCCCTCGGCCAGAGAGACCGGCACACAGAGATTACTGGCAGCAAATACAGTGGTATTCATGCACAAATATCTGTAGGGAAAGAAACTTCTAATGATGTGCTCTTATCAGTTATCAGTAGGGGTATCTTCATTGCACTCCGGACAGGTCCATAGGTGCTCAGATCCTCCCCCCAGCATATGCATCAGCGTCCAGTGGCTAATAGTGCCAGTTCTGTGCTGGTTGACGAGGCACCTCGTTTTCCCGATGTACCTCTCGCGTCTGGTCGTGCCGATTCTTACACCCAAGTCTTTCATCCTGGACAGCGATGTGGATTCACTGACATCAAAGTCCTCTGTTCTCGCCATATCTTTAAGGACATTAATAACATCGGCACGATCCATGGGCTGGCCATCTACAAGGGGTGCACAGCCAGCCAGTTTATCAGCTCGTTCATTTCCCTCGACTCCCGCATGTCCCGGGATGAAGATGAAGGTGACTTTACGGACAACAGACTTCCGCAGCGACTCAGTCCACTGTCTACGTACAGATCCAGCTTCGACCTTCTGAATCATGCTCATTGAGTCACATAGTACACACACATTGGTATAATGCTGTGATTCCAGCCATATGAAAGCCTGTGTAACTGCCATGACCTCCATCTTCATGCTGCTCGTGGTCATAGAGTGGGCACCACTGGATTCTTGAACGGTTCGGCCCGCTGAACGGGCTGTAAATGCCCACACACTTCTCTGCTGCTTTACAACAGATCCATCTGTATAGATGAGCACTTCGGTGCCATCTGAGTGTTCATAGATGAGCGCGTTGACCTCTGTATTGACAGCTGCAGGGTTCTGCTCTCTGCATCGTCTGTCGAGTGTGATGATGCAGGAGAAAGTGCACTTAAAATCTGGAGGCCCCGGCACCCATTCCTTGTCGGGGTTGGTTCTGGTAAGACTGCAGACCTGCCTGATGACATCTTCCGCCCGACCCATCCATGATTTGCCTCTCTTTAGCCTGTCACCCTTTTCTCTGAATATAGTATCATGCAGAGGGTGCTGCTCATCTGCACTTATTTTTAAGTATGCACGAGCTCTCCAGATCTTGATCCTGTGTTCCATTGTCGGGAAGTCAAGGAGGTATCTCATTGATACACAGCTGGTGTCTCTCGTGCAGCCCAAAATGATGCGCATGGCTTCGTTTTGTACCTTTTCAAGTCTTCCAATCTGTGTAGGGCTGACAGTGAGGATGGCCAGGGCATACTCGATGCGTGAAAGCACCAGTCCTTGGAACAGAAGTATTAGCAGTCTTTGCTCGATATTGGCAGTCACCATGACTCTCATTGCTGACAAACCTTTTCGTGCTTTCGTTATGACATAATCGACATGATCTCTGAAGGACAGGCTTCGATCAAGCCTCACGCCAAGATATGTCATTGATTGGGTTCTACTCAAAATGCCTGTGTTTACAATATGGTTGTTTAGGGAGAACCATGTAACTGATGCTTTTGCAGGGTTGACAAGGGCAACGGCATCAGCACACCATGAGGAAATTCGATCTAGTTCGCCCTGCATATCATTGGCAACCGCCTGTCTATCTCGACCCTGTCGATACACGAGAATGTCATCAGCAAATGACAGCAAATGAGTCCTACTCCTCCCGTCCAACTGTTGTTCAGTGATCGGCACCCTATACCCATTGAATAGTACTGGTGACAGTGGTGAACCCTGTGTGCTCTTGCAATCATAAATGATACAAAACACTGCCCTAGAGAACAAGACTTGTGCAGTGACTGAATTAAGATAATATACCTGCCTGACAACCAGTCATACTTCACAGCATAAACTTACAGGTCAGGGCACTTAGCTTCATGACTCAGCCACATGCGAACACAACTTACTGCCTTGCAGCATATTGTGTATGGCGAGTCTCCGTGGTGAAGTGGTCAAGCTGTCTGACTCGGGCTCCGAAGGTTGTGGGTTCGATTCCGGGCCGCATCCTTGGTTCATGAGTGCTTTCCGCGCTGTGGAAAGCGACTGAGCCGTATGGGATCAAACCCGGTGCAGTGAAACTCTGTCGACTTTTAAGCAACTTTTTTATATTGGGCATATGATGCTAGGCCACAATTGTATAGACCATTCAGCACTCGGCAGGTGATGTGTCAATAGCTTCTTGCTGTCTTTACTTCACAGACATTTTCTGGTACCCATTTTAAACTGGGTCAACCTGAGAGCTTAAGTCAATTTTTAAAAATCCATCTTGATGGGGATTTCAACACATGATTACCGAGCCGGCAAGCCAGTATACTAGCCCCTGTGCAATCACCATATCCACAACTTACTGAACCAGTGTTGGTTTCTTGTTTTGATTATGGCATCCATATCTTTGTTGATGTGTTCTGGTTGGTTTTTTTTCCCCCCATTATAAATGCTACTTGTCCACGCAGTCACCACCTCATATTGTACAGACTAGGATTTTTTAAAACCCGAATCCTTACTGACGATTGAACACATGTCCCATGATGTGTGAGGCGAACATTCAGCCTCCTCTGCCAGCCTCTCCTTGGAACTAGTATTAACTATTTATCAGCCTTTAACTTATCCGTTCTGAACCAGTGACTGACATGTATTATTTGTTCCATGTCTTCTGTGTTCCATTGTCATAATTTTAGATTAGTTTACACCTGGGAAGTTTAACCCAGTCAGCAAATACCCACAGAAGTTGGATGTGTTGGCCTAAGGGTGCAAATAAACTTGGCACAACGCAATTACATCTGAAAAAACACTCTGGATGAACGCATAAGAAGAAGAAGATTAGTTTACTAGCCCCAAAATACATCTTTTGCCCGTGAGGTAAAGGAAGGAAACAATACTAACACAGTCATCTACCATGTATGTCATAAGAGGCAACCAAGGAGGGCTGGCTTGGCATGAAACTAGCTACCCTCAGCCCATAGAAAACCAGCTGAAAATTACAACCAGTCATGAACAAGTCTGTACAGGATGTAACATCAATTGGTTGGGAGATTAACAAATTACAACCAATCATGAAAAAGCCTATACAGCATGTGGCATGAATTGGTTGGGGGATTAACAGATTCTGTGCCAAACAAACAGTAGGTTTGGACCAAACAAAAATGGATGGCGGACAATGGGAAGTAGGTGTGTGTCACAGTTATGGCTTAAAAGTTGTTAATATGGTAGCAGGCATGTTGTATTGTAAAACAATGACAACCTTTTGGCAATATATAAGCCTATGGCAGTTACATCCCATGGCACTTAATCAGTTATGCTCCATTTAGATATGAAATACAGTAGAAGAGATATTTTTTTTAATATTTGCAATTCAAGTGCATGTTACAGATTTAGCATATAAACGTGCTTTGTTTTACAATAGCCTGTGGTTCAGGATTCAGTGGCAGAAGAAATACAGGCCATACAGTCAAAGATGGCATCTCTTGGAGCACATGATGGTATTGAAGCCTTAGAGAAGTGAGTGACGGCACACTGAAGCAAATGCAGTCAATTTTATTACATTAAAATCCTACGTATATTTTGGGTGAACAATGCCAGTTTGGAACAAAGTTTTCTATTTGAAGTCATGGGATAATTCCAGAGTGTGTGTACACCATGTGTATGTATGTGTGTATCTCTGTATCTCTCTCTGTCTCTGTCTCTGTCTCTGTCTCTGTCTCTCTCTCTCTCTCTCTCTCTCTCTCTCTCTCTCTCTCTCTGTCTCTCTCTCTCTCTCTGTCTGTTTCTGTCTGTCTGTCTGTCTCTCTCTCTCTCTCTCTCTCTCTCTCTCTCTCTCTCTCTCTCTCTCTTCTCTCTCTGTCTCTCTCTCTCTCTCTCTCTCTCTCTCTCTCTCTCTCTCTCTCTGAGGGTGTGTGTAACCATGTGTATGCATATGTGCAAATATGTGTGCTCACACGCGGAGTCCTAAAGTATATTTCAAAAGCATTATCAACCTCACCTTTCTATTACTTTCGGTGTGGCCAATTGGCCCAGCTAAATCTGCATTCTTTTTATTGTATTTCTTTTCCACATTTTATCATGCTTGCTTGCTTGCTTGTGTTCGCTGGCTGTGAACTCCCGCTCAAAGTTCTGTATGCCGGATGAAGACATCCTGTTGTCCAACATCAGTGTGATGTCATACAGGACCTGAGGTTTGTGTGAGTATCCGTTGTCCCATGTCTGGCTTATTGGAGTGCAGACTAGTGGTTCCTCGCCGTGCAGGCAGACACTCTCTGACTTCGGAGGAATCAACGATCCTACTGACTTTAGCCAGGACCCCAAAGGGACCTGTTGCCCAGGACGCTCGGCGAGGACGTGTCAATAGGTCTTGGCCAGTATAGAACCAGCGCTGGTGCCTTGGAAACACCTCTGCGTCCCACATTTTATCATGTTATGAATATGAAAGAATGTAAACTTCTGTATTACCCTTTTCACAACTATTTTCTCTGAATTTTTTTGTTATTGAATGTAATTTAACAGCATCATCTATCTAGTTAATTGATCAATTGTGAGTCCTCTGTAAGACTGTTTTTAAATCTTCAGTCTGACACATGCTCGTTTAGGTATTTAAGCCCAGAAAAGGACTTGTATCTTTTGGAGTGAGTACAACCTGATACCAAAGTATCATTTCTATGGGAATTGTGCTGCAGATATCTATTTCCCCTCTCCAAGTCCAGTAACCCAAGGCTTGGCTAATACTGGAACTTAATATCTGCAGTGAGGAATAGTAGTATGTAACAAGGTGATTGTTCAGCACAGTACATTCGGACTGGCTAGGGTTAGGTCGGTCATGTTTCTCCTGTAGGTTTTAGGTACTTCGTTGTCCACAGACTCCAACCCAATGTCTGGGAGGATCATCTATTTAGTCAGTTTGTGATCTTCTTGACCTTGTGGTCATAAAACTGATCGTTTTCTACATTGTGTTTTCCATTACAGCTTTACAATAAGAACCTTATTTGAGTCACTCAGTCATGTTTCACCCTTGTTTCTCACCAGCACTCAACAGGTTTCTGTGTGTATGTTTGTATGTTCTTCATCTCACTGTGCTTACTTTTCCATGTATTAATGTCTGAGCTTGTGTTTTTGTACTTGTGTGCATGTGCAATTCCTTGCATGAGTTGTAATCTTAAATTGGACATTGACATGAATGTTGTTTAAAAGTCAAAGACCCTTTTACATGCTTGAGGTCTATTGGGTGTAGGTCTGCATGTAACATTGTTGAAGGTATGTATGTAACACTGCTGCTTGTCTGTATGTTACACTGTTCTTTGTCTGTACATAATAGTACTGCTAGTATTGTGTAACACTGTTACTTGTCTCTATATACTAGTGTTGCTGGTGTGTATGTAACACTGTTACTTGTCTGTATATAACACTATATGTCTGTATATAACACATGTGTGTATGTAACATTGTTGCCCATCTGTATGTAACAATGCTGCTTGTCTATGTGCAACACTTACATGTCTGTATATAACACTTGCACGTCTGTATATAACATTTACTTGACTGTATATCACACTTACTTGCCTGTATATAACACATGTTGCTAGTCTGTATGTAACACTGTTGCTAATCAGTATGTAACACTATTGCTAGTCTGTATGTAACACTATTGCTAGTCTGTATGTAACACTGTTGCTAATCAGTATGTAACACTATTGCTAGTCTGTATGTAATACTATTGCTAGTCTGTGTGTAACACTATTGCTGGTCTGTAGGTAACACTGTTGTTAGTCTGTATGTAACACTATTGCTAGTCTGTATATAACACTGCTGCTGTTCTGTATGTAACACTATTGCTAGTCTGTATGTAACACTGTTGCTAATCAGTATGTAACACTATTGCTAGTCTGTATGTAACACTATTGCTAGTCTGTACTGTTGCTTGTCTGTCTGTATGTACCACTGTTGCTTGTCTGCATGTAACACTGTTGTCTGCTTGTCTGACTGTAGTACTGTTATCTGTCTATGTGTAACACTGTTGCTTGTCTGTATGTAACACTATTACTTGTCTGTATGTAACACTATTGCTTGTCTATATGTAACAATGTTACTTCTCTGTATATAAAACTGTTCCTTGTCTACGGGATGGGGTAACCAGCAATATGCCAATCTTCCTTAGTTACCTCTTATGACCTGCATGGTAGGTTACAATGTTACTACTAGTCTTTCATCCCCGTGGGCTTGTGTCTGAGGTAAAGGTAGCCCCATTGCAGATAATGCCAGCAGAGTATAAATGGCAAGTCTTCCCACGTTTTAAGGTACAGTGTGCCAAGTCGTGACTGAAGTTCATGACGCGAAAAACAGAAGGAGCAGAACTCTCGGTCAGAAACATAGAGATAACTAAGAAACTAGCGGATCACGTCAGTTTGGTTGATCAATAGTTACGAAAGTCGGATCATGGATTCCAACAGGGAAAGGGGACATTGAAATGGTCCAGCCCTTGAAAAGAATATTGAAGAGCAGGGCGACATCATTATGGCCAATATAGATGGCAAAAGACAATATCCACAGTGAGAAGGATATAGGAGCCTGAAAGAATAGAACAAAGGCAACAGATCCAACCGAGACAAGATATATATTACGGCAAGGTTAACTAAAAAGGGCTAGTGTTTGACGATTGATTACTCATTATGTTTACGTTTGAAAATTACAAAGAAGAGTAAGATATCTGCCGATCTTCAGTCCTTTTGTTTGCTGTTAAGTTTTCCTGCTTCAAGTTTGTTGAAAGAGTGTCACACCCTGGACACCTTATCGGTTAAATGGTTTTGATTGAAGTTCGTTAAGACATTCTTCAGCAACATGGGGGCCAATCTTATTGAAGTACAGGAAATCGAATGTTGCCAGCTCCTTTATCTTGGATACGTTACTGCGGCAGATATGCAAGAAGCAAGTCAAATCCACCATTATTAGTTGGGATTTGTCTCCAGCTAGTAGACCAGGAACATACAACATTTCATTCGTTACTGGCGGAGAAGCTGTCAGCTATAAGTACCTATTACCAGCTACTGGACAACAAACTAATGACGTGGTTTTAGTGCTTTACTCTAGTTACACTGGAGCACCATTTTCGTGAAGGAACTTTAATCGGAAATACACAGGAACTTGTCAGATACCACGGATTGTCTACACCAGACGCAGATTCATAGATCTAGACAACAACGCTGTTCGTCTTATCAACCTACGACACTACAGGAGTTTGGATACATCGGCACAAACACCAAGACCTGCGCTACAACATATGTAGTAGTTTATCACATACAGAATCAGGCCAGTATGAATTGTTTGAGTTGATTGAATATTCTGTTGGGTGTTATCAAAATTGAAATTGGTATTCATTGTTGATATGGCCGAATTAATGGTATCGTAGTTCGTAAGCTGGGGTTGAAGTCCAGTATAGTTTATTTGTTTGTTCCTATCAGTGTTTGTAACTGAAATCTCTTGCTTTGCTTTTGAATTATAGCATTTTGATTCTCTTGACGTTGGATTTACGCTATTGACACTTTGAATTGCTGTTTCCAGTCGAGTTTGTATCACATACAAATATACGGTTCATTATATTAGCGATATAATTGACAAGATTGTGGTAAACATGTCTACATTTCAAGAATTTATGGACATAGGTGAAAGGTCCGGATTAACAGGCCAAGACCTCAGGAATTGGGCGAAGCTTGAATTTAAGGAATTCCAGAATCTACAACGCGAGGAGAGGGCTGCAGCCAAAGCAGTAGAAAAGGAAGAGAGACAAATTCGAATGGAGTTGGAGAAAGAAAGACTATTGGCGAGAGATAAGGAAATGGAGTTGGAGAAAGAAAGACTATTGATGAGAAATAAGGAGATGGAATTGGAAAGAGAGAACAAAGAAAAAGAGCTTGCGTTTCAAAAGATGAAGCTAGAAGCAGAGGTATTAATGAAAGACAAAGAGATTGAAGGAAATCTGAAAGTTAAGACGCTGGAGATGGAAAAAGAAGCAGAGATTGCACAGACCAAAT
Organism: Cepaea hortensis; assembly: GCA_963921405.1. NCBI lineage: Eukaryota > Metazoa > Mollusca > Gastropoda > Stylommatophora > Helicidae > Cepaea > Cepaea hortensis. The sequence continues at coordinate 68,867,370 of OY992886.1, forward strand.
TGCAATCGAAAACAGAAGATCCTATAAAAAAATATCAAGGAGCAATTAGAAATTTCACACAAGGCGATTCAATAGGAGCATGGGTAGCCAACTTTGAATTGTTGGTCCGATTCTATAAAATTCCAGAAGAAATGTGGCCCATCTTATTTCACCGTCACCTCGGGTTGGAGCCTTTAAAGGTCGTCGAGTTGATTCCGGAAAGTTTACGGACCAATTACACATATGTTCGAGATCGTGTATTGAGTCATTTTTCGCTGGACGAAGCGGGATTAAGAACAAAGTTCAAAACCATCACACCTAAGTCAAACCAAACGTTTCTGGACTACGTAGCTGAAACCGCATCTTTATATGACAGATGGTTAAAAGCTGCAGAAGTGAATGGAAACTTTGACAAATTACGTGACCTAATGCTCAGGGATAAATTGTTATCATCGGTCCCTGAGGTGATGGCTACATTCCTAATTGAGAACAAGTGTAAATCAATACCTGAGATGGAAGCTAGGGGTGAGTCATACTATAACGCACACCGTGAGGTATTTGCGGACAGCACACAACCAGAACTCGTGATAGGTGCAAGTGCAAAAGTAGAGAGCCAAAGAGAGTATGGTAAAAGTAACAGGTATGCACAACACAGAAACAGAAGACCGTATCAGAACACACATAGAGAATCAGACAGGCCTAGAAAGGGTCATTTCACACAATGTCCACATTGCAGGCTAAATCACATCTCATCGGAAATGTGTGACCGTCACCCGGAATATGCAGCATATTTGAAAGAACTCATTAATAAGAGGAGGAATAAATACGAGTCATACAGAAGGAATGTCAAATGTTTCTCGTGTTTAGCCTGGGGACATACCTCAAGGTCATGTACGATGAAGAGAACGTGGAAAGAAGCAAATGCTGCATATATATTTACTAGTAGTGACTCAGAAGATACGGAAGAGGCACATGCGGCCATCATAGAACCATATACTAATGACAACCCGGAGAAAACAGATAAAGATTGTTCTGACGAGGAATGCCAAGTTACAATACAGGAGGCCAATGCGGCAAATATTCAAAAGGGCACACTAGAGGTCCACCAAGCATGGGTTAATGGTACACCAACCACATGCGTGAGGGATAGCGCCGCCTCTATTGTTGGCGTTGACCAAAGGTTGGTGAAAGATCAAGATTACACAGGCAAAAGGGTTACCTGCAGAACCTTTGGTGGCACTTTGGAAAGATATAGAATTGCATCCATCAATATACAATCTCCCTACTTCAAAGGGATAGTGAACGCAGCGGTGCTACCAAACCCCTGTGCCGGGGTTCTCATTGGGAACATTCCCAAGGTAAAAAATTGCACTCATGAAGAGACCATGAAATGGGAGGCCGACCACACCCCAACAAATGCGCTCACCAGAGCTCAAGTGAGTCGACAGAAAGAAGAAGAAGACAATGCACGCTCCACAACCCCACAAACGAGGCACAATACACAAGACAGGTTAGTAATAACAACGGACCTAGCCACAGAACAAAAACAAGATCCAACGCTACAAAAATGTTGTAAAAATGTACACACACCTGCCAAAATTGCCAGAGTACTCGCCAGAACCCAAGGTCACGAGATACAAGAAGACGAATATACGCAATGGACACAGATTACTTCAACTAGTAATAAACACTGCTCTTTAACAAAAAAGGGAGACAACACGACAATACAAAAACGTCATAAGGTAAATAAAGTCAATACAGTTAGTTTTCAGTTAAACGAAGTTGTTCCCGTGATCGTAAATGGAATACAAAAGCAAACAATCAAACTAACTCATCCGTTGACAAATAACAGCATTCGGAAACCACACAAAGAGACAACAAAAATGACTGACACAGTGAACAAACGACATACACAACTGTGGAACGTCATACTCATAACCATGTGTATGTTCCGGATAATGATCTTAAGTAAAGACACCTTCACTCACACCACTGATTGCGCGATTACTGACAGGTACACATGCGTCAAGAAACATGTTACAAACATGTACACAAAAGTCAAGAAAGATGTCATAAAAATATGCGTACAAACAAGTAATTGTTATACAAACTGGCTGAATAAGTGCAAAGAACAATACAGAAAACAAAATGCTTGTGTCTTTGTTTGCTTCAATTATCTTTATTTCAGATATACCAAACTCATTTCATTACTGCAAATATGGTATATAGTATACACACGAGGAAAAACGATACCATTACGCATATCAGCAAAGCTAACATATAAAGAGAAAAATATACGTTCAGAAAAGACACTATACAAATGTCAAAAAGAGTATTGGTTGATACAGCTTCTTTATTCTTTTAGTCGTCATACTAGTCCAGTAATAAGAGGCGTCATGGTTAACAAACCTCAATTTGCCTCTCAAAATCCTTACAATTTATTTATACCAACACAGGGAACAGAGCAAAACATGTGTGGCGACATGTAAAGAAATATTATCTTATGTTGCATTAAATTGTGTGCAAATTGGGTGAATGAAATATGCAGACATATGACACACGACACATCAACACATTACTAACATTAGATTACTTTCGGATTTTCCCGTGACAGTAAATACATTCAATACATTCTTGATCCATGTTCATTATGCATTATATCGGAAATTCCCATACTAGTAGTATAATTGGGAATATCAATTGGTCCACAGATCATATTATATCAGCAATTCACATACTATTTCTACCTGATTACTATTCTTAAAACGTTAACTTTAATGGAAAATGATAACATATCCTTTAGTTATTAATTGAGCAGAGTTGCATTATTAAGAAATTTCTAACTACGGTACAACTGCGGTATTTGTCAAATTATTAATGGCAAACTACATTATGTCCTAGAGTTCTCTCTATACAGCACTCTATACGGCTACCGAACTTGAAGCCTTAGCTATAATAGGAAACATTGGAAAATTCTCTGAATATATAGTTGCTAATAAATTCTTATCAATCCAGTTATTTTGGATATTTATGGTTTACTCTCTTTACAAACCATGGCGGATTATTTTGTTACAAGATTAAAATATTTTGTGTTTTGGTTATAATCTTCATAGGGATATATAAAATACAGTAGGCCAAATATCTATTTCTCTTTTAGACGCCCACAGAAAAACATTCACACAAACAGTTCATATTTATGATATATTAATTATGTTACATATATACATATTTCCTGATGTAATTGACAGATTAAATGAAGCAAATCGGCATTCTCAGAAGACATAGGTGAACTGGACTGACTATTCACATTTCGCGGAATCGTATTGTGTCACTATGAATACTGGGACTATGAAATTGTGATTTCCGTGCTCCGAACATTTCGAAACCAGTTATCTATGTCAGAGGAACATAACAGACTGAATCTAGAAGGAAATACAGTTATTAATTAAATGTATTTAATTTAGGCGCATACTCCATATCAATCATCAGTTCACACATGACATGCATTGCATAATAGTGGAAACGCAAATTTACGTCATAACTCAATCATTCATTCAGTTAGGTATATGACACGATCATGCAATCATTAATTTGTTTATTCATTCAGTCATCCATTTGGTGAGTTATTTCATGACGCGATCAGTCATTCATTTATTTATACACATCGCGACATGATCATTCATTCAGTTGTGTACATAATTAATGATACCACTCATACGAAACATAAATGTTGTTACATCATGACGCAATTATCATTCACCTGGTTATTGTAAATCATGATTCATTCATCTCGAAAACGATGAGAGAGTCATGATACTCATCTAGTCACATAATTTTTTTTTAACAGTCCATACATTATCATACATAAATCACGGAGAGAAAGGAAATATAAAGTGATTAACTTTTACACCTCAGATATACAATTACGAATAACAGTACAGACATATACAAAGGATGAATCGCATGTCAGAAAGAAAGATATAAATTATGTATTATATGTTTTCTATTTCAAGTTAGATTAATTAGATAAGTGGTTAAGTTGTTGACGTATTTGCTTGTTTTAATTCCGAATTTCTAGTACACCAGTTATAAACGTGTATGTCAATCTACACAGACCTAATAATAATGAAACACCAAACAAAAAAAAATGTCTAATGTACCAGTATCAGTTACATTGATAATGACATAGGCTGCTTATATGATATGATTCGCCAGTCTTTGTGGCTCACATATATAAGACGTCAGCGACAAAAGCAAAAGACCTCTCGGAACAAATGGGACAAGAACAAGCGTCACGTTATAGCCGAATGGGACAGGACAGAGAGGAATGAAGAAATAGTTATATGTCAAAACTAATATAGAAGGATATGATCCAATCAATCACATACATCCCCTTAGTCGGGTTTTGTAAATTTGGATGGCGATACATGCCCATTGGGCCATTTTAGGGATTAAACTTATAGTTTATTTAGCCTAGCTTTTTCATGAGCTGGTACTTCACGACATTTACCGTAGTGCGTAAATAGGAAGTGGCGCCCTGTTAAATGTAATTCTAGGGCTGTAGGTGGTTGATAGGAGACCATTCCTTCACAGTAGTAATAGATGATATAAGTATGACACATGAACTCTGTGCTACGTCTTGTCAATCTAATAGATAAGCTAAAATGGTAAGTACCATTTCAAAAAGGAGGGGCATGCTGCCAAGTCGTGACTGAAGTTCATGACGCGAAAAACAGAAGGAGCAGAACTCTCGGTCAGAAACGTAGAGATAACTAAGAAACTAGCGGATCACGTCAGTTTGGTTGATCAATAGTTACGAAAGTCGGATCATGGATTCCAACAGGGAAAGGGGACATTGAAATGGTCCAGCCCTTGAAAAGAATATTGAAGAGCAGGGCGACATCATTATGGCCAATATAGATGGCAAAAGACAATATCCACAGTGAGAAGGATATAGGAGCCTGAAAGAATAGAACAAAGGCAACAGATCCAACCGAGACAAGATATATATTACGGCAAGGTTAACTAAAAAGGGCTAGTGTTTGACGATTGATTACTCATTATGTTTACGTTTGAAAATTACAAAGAAGAGTAAGATATCTGCCGATCTTCAGTCCTTTTGTTTGCTGTTAAGTTTTCCTGCTTCAAGTTTGTTGAAAGAGTGTCACACCCTGGACACCTTATCGGTTAAATGGTTTTGATTGAAGTTCGTTAAGACATTCTTCAGCACAGTGTATGATGTGGAGTGGTTAGTTTCCTTCTTCATCTCGTTTCCTTCACCGAAAATTCTAAAAATTTCCAATTCCAATTCCAACTCTTGAAACGAATGGCCCCGTTCAACCTTCGACTGTATCAGTTTGGTTGTATTTGGGGCCTTTATTGTGTGGCTTGTTTTTATTTGTTCGTAGATCGGGTTGCTTGTTTTCAGCTTCCTGGTCTCTAAATATTGCCTGGTACCCATTTTTATGAAGCAGGGTCAACCATTAAAACAATGAGTATTAATGATCACTTTGAAAAACACTTCTTCAACGATGTTCATTTGCCCTGCTACATTTATTCATATGTGATGCTGATGACTGCCTAAATGCGACATGCTTAGCTGTAACTATTACTGTAAGTGTATGCAAAAAGATGTTTATAATGCATTTGTCACATAAGAAATACAATTTTGTTGGTTATGCTTTATTCTATTGTAGCCACAAATGCCAAAGTGGTTGTATTATAAATCGTGTACAGGCTCATTTGTGTCATAATTATTTGCAGTGTTTATTGCATAAACAAGCACAATTTTAATGATTATAAAAACTATAAAACCCTATGCATTTTTATTTCCATTAAGGAGAAACTCCAGCAATAGTTACTGGCTAAAGAGTTGGCAAAATCTCCATTAGAAATGTAAAATATCATTATAAAGTTAATTCACACACACTGTCTACTAAAGCCTGATACTCGGTGTGTCTTGTTTGAACATACATTTCTATTGAGTCTGCCTTCTCTGGCATTTGAATGTTCTCAGACTTCCCGCAATGCAGCAGTTATGTGTCTGTTTTAATCCAGTCCCCGTCCTTCTGCTTGACAAATGTAAGAAGCTCATCCAGTAGCTATGGTACCGTCAGCCTAGCTTTTAGGGGACACGGATAGGGCTGCCACCTCTCTAACACAGATAGAATATTTGCATTGACAAATGAGGACTGTTGTTTTGATAGGCTATTTTTCACATATACCAGTCAAGGTAAAGGTTGTTCCATAGCAGATACTACCATTGGGGTGTGAAGAGTTAGGCCTTCACTTATTGATGGCCGGACATATGAGGTGAGGTGCCTAGTTCCTTCCTCACCACCTTTCCTTCTGAGACAATTTCCGTACAATTCTGAAAATGTTCTGGTACCCATGTTTATGAGGCTGGGTCAAACTCCAGAGCCTCGCTGGTCAGAAAATATACTCCTGCCTCTGCTGGGGTTTGAATCACCACTGTCATGGCAGACAAGTGCACTAATCACAATGTTAGTGTGATCCTCATATATATTTGCACTGTTTACATTTACTGGATGGTTAGTGTTAAAGTGCTGTATAGAACATATACTGTTGTATGCATGAGAAGCATGGATAATAAGCTGAGAGGCTGAGAAACATCCAATGACTAGAAATGTGCTTTCTGGGGAAAATGCTAAGATTACCAAAGTCGGTAAAAAAAAATGAATGAGGCAGTCCTTTAAGAACCATATGAAAACCATAAATTATTTAGAGAACAAATGAACAAACAAACAAACTTTATTTTCAAAGGGTTCAGAATAGAAATTATATGTAGACAGTCAAGATATTTTAGTCAAATCATGAGAAAAAATAAATGTGAAAACTTAGTAACAACTGGCAGACTTGAGGGGAAAAGTGCATGGATAAAACAAACAGATAAATACCAGGGGGCCTGGCCACATGACATAATAAAGACAAGAACACAGACCTGACCCGAGACTGGTGACCATGTGAGATGCCAAGCAATGACCGCATGGCACATGATGATGGTGAAATATGAAAAGCAGTTTACTAGTGATTTTGTTGTTATTGTTATTTTTCCCATTTATCTCTGGGGTAAGTGCAGAAATTCAAATATCTAGACACATGGATAACATCAGATGGAAGGTCATCTTAGTGAATAGGACAAGTAAACACTGCATTCTATCAAGTGAACAATATTTTATGAAATAAGCCCTTGTCATTTAAAGTTATAAAAAGAATTCTTGCATGTTACATAGAACCAGCTTTAACATGGCTGTGAATCCTGGACAAATTGTAAACAAGCAAAAACAAATCTCTAGAAGCCTTGGAGATGTGGTTTTATAGAAGAATGCTGAAAATTCCTTGGACAGTCAAAATGATTAATCTGGACATTTTGAGGGAGGCTAAGTCGCAAGGACAACTTATCATAAATATCAGAAAGAGGCAGTCACATTATGAGAAGACAAAAGCTGGAAAATGTGACAATTGGTAAAATGGGTGGAAAGAGGAAGACATCAAGAGACAATTCTTGACAATCTTGTGTCGTGGCACAGAAGGGAGTGAACACATGCCATTAGAGATGGCAATTTGTGGAGTAGGATAATCACTCACACCAGTCAGCAAGGCACTTGATGATGATCTTCTGGGATTTAAAGTGATAACCATTTTGACATTTGCAATTTATAATGCTTTATCATACTAAACACTGACTTCATGTACTTTCTTCCCAATGAGTTAGAGCTGCAATGATGTTCTGCTAGTGTTTTTATTTGTATAGTCTACTGGGGGGCTCTGTGACAAAATGGTTACACTGCCTGCCTTGAACTTTGAATGTCATGGGTTAGTTTCCAAATTCCGTTGACAAATGCAATTTTCTCAGAGACCCCTAGAGGTTGCTGCTAAAACTACAGAGTTCATGTTCTGTGCAATGCTTTTGGACAGCTGCTCTGAAGAAAGAGATCAAGCGTATGGGATGAAACCTGGTGCAGTGAAGTTGATCCTGATGCTTTTGAACCCTTTATACTTTACTGTTGTTTGTCATTAGGCTGAAAGGTTCTGAAAAGCATGACAGAACACCCATTCTTCTTAATATTCTGTGTTATATTTGATCTGCTGTTATCCTCATGTTGCCCTCGCCATACTCATTAAGTGTGTGATCTTTTCTGCAGAGCTTTGTTCACTACATCTGGAAGGATGGTGCACAGACATGCAGCAAGTTATCTCCCCAGTGATCCTAGCTATGGGTATGTCTCGGTGTCAGCATTTATTTCAACCTGTATGTTGGGGATGTTTAGAGGATGCTTGATGTGAAGCAAGGAAGAATATACCTAAGGAATCAAATGAATTCTCATAGAAATGTTTTCATAAATATATATATTTTTAGAGCAACACCTCACTTTAGTAATTTAATAATCAAAATATGAACAGAATTGTTTTTCACATCTTGTGAATTCCACGATAATTGCCAGGTATGTGTATGCGTGCACGCGCGTTCGTGCGTGTGTGGTTAAAGGAGTGAAATATGAAAATGTAAATCTGTTAAGCTTTGTCAAATGTTTAGATTAGTTAGTTAGTTTAGTCGACTGGTCAACTTCATGGCACACGGGTGTAACCCATAAGTGCTCTGTTCTACTCCTAACTCAAACCTGAGTCGGGAGAAACTCAGCTCAGTGCATGAACTCTGTAGCACCGGCGAGGATCCTGAAATACTTTGGGTTGTATATTAAACTCGAAATTTTGCCTAGTCAGCGCCGTTAGACAACTCTTTTTCAATTTCAAACTGCCAAGGGATTTTTTACGTGCGCAACAATACACACAGGCGTCTGATCTCACTACCCAGAGACCAGGGGAAATTTTGTTACTAGAAGTCCACATGAAAAAATCTCACCACCAAAAAGCAGACCCTCACCGAGGCTTGAAACCGGGACCTCCAGCACTTGAGGTGGACACCATACCTCAAGACCACTCAGCCCTCTTTTAAAGCAAAGGATCGTCTATGTGTTACTGGTTCCCTTAAATGAAGTAAAGAATATAGTAACACTGTCATGTATGTAGTAAGACGTAATGGAGGAGGTTTAGGATGAGACTGACTACCTCATTCTATAGAAACTTGCAAATCCAACCTGTCACATGCCTGTGTTCAGTGGCATTAAGGTGAGTGGCCGTACAATATAAACAGTTCACGAGGTGAAAGGGCATTCACCGGAAAGAAAATATAAGGAGATAAACGGGGTTGGGTGTAAGGTAGAGGGGCTGCAAGAAGGGGCAGATAGTTGGAGCAGTGAGGTGGTGTTTGTGTGGATCATTGTGAGGGGGCATAGAATTGTTTAAAAAGACAGGGACAAAGATTGACGGGCAGTTGATGTTTGGACTCCGAGCTGAGAGGGAGTTGAGTGTAGACCAGACCAGGAGAAGGTCGTGGTCTGATAAAGTGAAGAATTGTGACGGAGTTTGGAAGATAACTCCGCACTGTGGGTTCCAGGGATAGTGAGTGGAATTCGAGACCCATAGTGGGTTACTTTGAGTCGGGCCTAGAGAGAGGCTAGTATACCTGTCGTGTGGGACGAGATTTTAGTAGCCTTGAGAGGCAATGTTATTCGAAGTGTTCCATTGGGATGGAGATATATTCTTAGAGAATTATTGTTCCTGGATTTATATGCTACCTGTGTCTGTGTTAATTCAGAATTAAAGGAATATTATGTGCGCAAATTAACGCTTGTTCACTGACTGGTGTTTGGTGGTGATGCATCTTGGTTAATCTGTTGTTCAACATCACATTGTTACAAGGACATACCCTAGACACAACCATAGCCACTCTATCTGTCACTTAGTCAACATTCACTTTGTGTCAGAGTAGATTTCTGGAGGCTTCGTCCATCAAGAACAATATAGACATTGTTGTCATTCCGTTTATCGGTGAACTAGTCGATTAGAAAGAATACTAACATCGGAGACATTAGGCGGATGCCCAATTACAACAACAATGATGAGGGCTCTCCTGTCAAGAATAAACACCATTTTCAGTAGACAGCGCATTTCAAAAGTGTCGGAGAATTAATACAGAGTCCACGAGAAACCAGATAAAAATAACATTTCTCACTCAGAGAGAGAGAGAGGGTGGACAGCGGAGCGTGTCCACGGTATAAACACTGGGTTTTTTCCGTGTGGGAACTGGGTAGCACATAGGTCACGAGAAGGTCAGGACAGGTAAATTGGATACCAGGCAGTATTTCTTCAGCTATCAGGGACGTCAGAAAATTAACGCAAACAGGCGCGTGTGTTTATAGGTCAAGTGAACAGTACAAAAAGTCGGCGCCATGATACTGGCAAGATGATATCCTGACAGGTGCGTGTGGGTGTGACGAAGACAGGATTTAAGACAGTGAGCAATTTCGTTGGGAAGTCCTGGGCGTGGTGAGACATCTTGTGTGTGTGTTGAGGACAAAGCACAGTGTGGTTGCAGGGCGATAGGTTAAGAATTCACCACAGGTAAAACGACGGGTGAGACTGTGGAAATTGTGAGCCGCCACGGACAAATTGGGTTGACAAGAGGGTCAGTGCTGTTTACGAGGACAGCGAAGTATGTGTGGATAACGGAAAAGTTCCGGACGTTACTTTGTTCGCAGTCAGTGAAGATTGTAGTACACTGAGGTACTAACTGAGATGACCTTGTGCGTCAAGGCCGAGAACCAGGGAGTTATGAGGGTAATTCAGGGTTAAAAACTCGCCAGGAGGAGGGGAGTTATAGGAGGAAAGTGTGGGGAACACACAAAGGGGACAATCGTTGCTCCACAGAAAAGTAAAAGTTTCTGCACTGATTATTGTGATAAAGAGAAACAGAGATGACCGGCGGGTTCAAGGCCGTGGACAATGGAAAGTTACTGAAAAATTGTCCAGAGTAGAACGAGATAAACACGTTGTTTTTCTACTGAAACGAGGATTTCTGTTTAACGTCTTTGTATGTGTGTCATCATTGAGAAACAAACCACAACAGTCATTCAGGTGCCGTCTTCGCAAATATGAGCGCATTTCTCTACCAAAAAAGACGTGCAAAACGGATTTAAGGCGCTGGATAATTTTACTGCCATTCGTTGGTTTAACCTTTTCGGCAACAGTGAAGCCATACCATCACTTCAAAGCAACAGCAACGACACAGTTAAACATTCATTGACTGGAAAGATATTTTCGTCTCCCCAAAACTCAACGAAAACCCAATATTTCTGGCAAAACAAGAGCGTTCACATACATTATACAATCACAGGCCAACTCTACAGGGAGGGTTACAAAAACGTTACGGACTGTGTAGAGACAAGGCGTTGGGATAATTATCATCATCTTCAACTTTTACGACAGTCGAAAATCGTGTCACCACGTCAACAAAAAGTGACAATGCATCAGAACATTAATTCATTGTGGGAATCTAACGTCGTAATCTTTTCAAAACAGTAACGGACAAACATTTCCAGGCGATTTTCGGACACTATTAAAAACAAACTAAGGACTTTTGTAAGATTCTACCATCACATTGGTGGCGGCAACCCTTGTTTGCTTCTGTTGTTCTCATCGTCCTAAGTATTGTTGTTGTTGTGCGTTACGTAAATATTTGTATGTGGTCCAGTGTTCGTTATAAGTAGGATATTTTTGCATTGTTTCTCGAAATGCGGGAGACGGCGCAAAGGTGAAATTGTCTAGGTACATATTGTATGTTGTTGAGAGACAGCTGACGAGTCAGTTTGTTTTGTGCTGTGGCATTGGGTCGTCTCGACATTATACACGGTGTCCAAGTGTCTACGTCAGATCTATGTACATTATTCATTTTATATTTGTTCTTTTTACTGTTTTCTCTTTACTGTTACATATAATATTTGAGTTCTTTGGATATATGGTATTGGTGTAATTCTTATGTTAATATAGCTTCTATCTAGATGGTATTTGTCAGTTTATATTATGCGCACGGTATGGTCTTTCATGGGCATGTTTATGTCAGTGGTTTTTATTTCTATGTAATCATCCGTCTGCGTTTCACCGGCCTATGCGTCTAGCGTTTAATAGTTGGCATTTAGTGTGTATCATTCATTTGTGTATGTATATGTATGTTTACAACTATTTCCAGGAATTGTTCTACAGTTATTTGATATATATATATACGAGGGAGTATAGTTAATATTCCCACCTCACTACCTAGTGCTTATAGAGTGACTGGGTGAGTACAGAGTGATATTGTAGCACTACGGATTTACGTACACAGGGAGTGCGGGTGTACTTAGGGAAGTGACACAAAGACTAACAGCAGAGTCTGTACATTTATAGTTGGCTGATTCACAGCAACATGTCCACAAGTACAAGATGCCTACTTTAATGGATTATATTGAAGCAGGTGAAAGAATAGGCCTGAAAGGTAAAGAGTTACAGGAGTATGCAGAAGCGAAAGAACAAAAGCAGACGGAAAGAGAGGAGAGGCATAATGAACGTGAGGCAAAGCATCTACAGGAAGAGAAAGAGACACAAGTGAAACTACAAATGGAACAACTAGAACTTGAAAAGTTAAAACAAACAAATGCGGTGGAAATCGAGAAAGAGAAGATTAAAATGGAAGCTGAAATTGCACTAAAAAAACTAGAACTATCTTCGAAAGGTCAAAGTGAGGAAAGCAGGAGACCGTCGCAGTCGTCACAGAGATTAAAACTGCCATATTTTGCAGACCGGGACCAACTTGAAAATTATTTGGCCAGGTTTGAGGCATCAGCCAAAGCGTTAGGTATTCCAGAGAAAGAGTATGGGATGCGACTTGGCGAATTTCTTACGGGCAAGGCACTAGACACCATGTTCAATTTACCTGTAGAAGAAAGGAACAACTACACTATCTTACGTCAATGTTTGCTGACAAAGTTCCAACTCACTGAGCATGGATATAGAACAAAGTTTAGACAGTTAGTGCCAGAGACAAATCAAGATTTCACAGATTTTGTTAACACTGTAAAGAATACATTTAACAAATGGATGGAGCTTGCAGAAGTAGGGAAAGATTTTAATAAATTAGTAGATCTAATGTTAAGAGACAAGGTAGTATCTGCATGCAATACTAATTTAGTGGCTTTCTTCGAAGAACGTAAGCCAAAGGACATAGACACAATGTCACAGTTAGGGCAAAATTACATGACTGCACATCCAAACAGTTCTATTGGTAGACTTATTAGTGAGGAAATAGTCTGTGCAGCGTATACGAAACAGGACTAGAATCCAGTTATTAGACCAAGATCAAAAAGTGTAGATTTAACACAAAGATATGAGGAACAAGAACCTAAAGACAATGGTTCCCGTGGCAACTATTTTGGCAGAGCAGGACGGTACCCATACAAAAGGGGGAATTTTCAGAGACGGCCAAATAGTTATGCCGGATGTTGGAATTGTGGGAGCTGGAGACACAAAATGGCAGATTGTGATGCACAACCATCAGATGGACCAACGAACAACAGTAAAAGGGAGATCACTTGTTTCAAATGTGGAAGGAAGGGGCATGTCAGTCATCAATGTAGGATGAGAGAAACAGAGCACTCAAATGCAGCACAAGTAATTGAGACGCTGAACAATGAAGATTGTAGTGGGTGCAAACCTCTTTTTGAAAAAGACGGTCAGCCAGTCTTAATATGTGGTCACACAGTGAAAGCAGGATCAGCAGTCCATGAAGGAGGAAGTCTGAAGATGCATCATGGGTTTGTTAATGATAGGTCAGCGTTAACAATTAGGGATTCCGGATGTACGTCCATCGGGGTGAGAAAGAGTTTAGTGCATCCCTCGGATTATACAGGAAAAAAGATTAGATCCATAACATTTAATGGGACAGTAGAGTTCTACCCACTAGCCATAATAACAGTAAAAACACCATATATCACTGGAAGAGTGACAGCGTGTGTTTTGGACTCACCAGTGGCTGATTTGATCATAGGAAATGTTATAGGAGTTAAAGATTGTACAGAAGAGGAAGTAGTTTATTGGGACCAAAAATATAGTGTAAGCAGTAATGAGGTAGTTACCACAAGAGGACCTAAATTAGAGAGTATAGCTGAGGTAGAAGATGCACTTGAAGTAGACACAGGAACTCAGGACAAGGATAGTACAGCTGAGCAGATGAGAATGGATCCCAAATATAGTGCTAGTGGCTCCCAGAGACAAGATACTACTCTGAACAAATGTTCCCAAGGGTGTAGTAGAGTAGAAAATAGTCAGTCAGGGAAGGGTAAATGGTGTTTCGAGAGGAAGAACAATGTTCTCACTCGCAGCTTTTCAGATAGCAGAACTGCACGTGGGCAAGGAGCAGTACCTTTAGCACATAGAGACCGATATACTAGAACAGCTCAGGATAGTGCATGTGCAGGGCACATAGGCATAAGGCATATGCAGCAGAAAGCAAGGTGCCAGATAAATGGGCCAAGATTGAATAAAGAGTTCAGACTAAACAGAGACTCAAGTGTAACGGTGCAATATGCAGATAGAAAAGTTGAGTTAGGTCTAAAGAGTGTTCGCGACATTACTGACCCAGGGCTAGGGATAGCAAACAGATGTTGTAATTGTAGAGGTACCATGAGTCATGGGTACATGAAAGGTAGACACAGCATCGACAGGAATCAGAGGTGGGTTAATGCAAGAACAGAACCACCTGATATAGGATCGGTACACAAATAGTATGGTGTGGTCGTGAAGTAGTAAGAGACCTGTGGGTACATAAGTATAATGCTTTCCTATGACGTATTATTATTATTATGTGATGTAGTAGTTCATGCATTGGTACACAAGATAGAAAGTTGTTTTGTATTTATGTGTGGGGAATAGGGGAGTGTACTATGAGCATTTGATGTATTATTTAGTGTGGTAGCTAGAGTAATTTGGATTTATACTTACGACTACCCAGGCAATGTGTCTGGGTCACATATTTGATAACTATTAGTCTCCCAACATTTGAAAACGATGTTTTCTTTTGAGGGTGGGGTAGTGTCACATGCCTGTGTTCAGTGGCATTAAGGTGAGTGGCCGTACAATATAAACAGTTCACGAGGTGAAAGGGCATTCACCGGAAAGAAAATATAAGGAGATAAACGGGGTTGGGTGTAAGGTAGAGGGGCTGCAAGAAGGGGCAGACAGTTGGAGCAGTGAGGTGGTGTTTGTGTGGATCATTGTGAGGGGGCATAGAATTGTTTAAAAAGACAGGGACAAAGATTGACGGGCAGTTGATGTTTGGACTCCGAGCTGAGAGGGAGTTGAGTGTAGACCAGACCAGGAGAAGGTCGTGGTCTGATAAAGTGAAGAATTGTGACGGAGTTTGGAAGATAACTCCGCACTGTGGGTTCCAGGGATAGTGAGTGGAATTCGAGACCCATAGTGGGTTACTTTGAGTCGGGCCTAGAGAGAGGCTAGTATACCTGTCGTGTGGGACGAGATTTTAGTAGCCTTGAGAGGCAATGTTATTCGAAGTGTTCCATTGGGATGGAGATATATTCTTAGAGAATTATTGTTCCTGGATTTATATGCTACCTGTGTCTGTGTTAATTCAGAATTAAAGGAATATTATGTGCGCAAATTAACGCTTGTTCACTGACTGGTGTTTGGTGGTGATGCATCTTGGTTAATCTGTTGTTCAACATCACATTGTTACAAGGACATACCCTAGACACAACCATAGCCACTCTATCTGTCACTTAGTCAACATTCACTTTGTGTCACAACCAATCATGAACAAGTGTACAAAGGGCTTGGCTTGAGTTGGTTGAGGGCTTATGTTCCATTGGGAGATGAAAGGCAGAAGAAGAGTACAAAGAATAGAGGAGAAATAGTCCATGGATATATTGAACACTGAAATTGTTGTGTATTTTATGTAGTTATTGTCAACGTCTTTAGGGTTTTATGTAGTGGGTTCAGACAGGCGGATTATGCGAGTACAGATGAGGCATGAAAACATGAGTACATCGTTAATGACTTTAATGTTCATACATCATTACGATAATATTTACATAAATCAATTCATGAACTTGCACAGCTGCCACAATACTCTTGCTCGTTCACAGAGAATACCACAATCGTGCTTCAGCACCCACACTAACACACGGCTAATAGTGGCCACATTCACTCTCACTGATGTCTAAGCAAATGGTCTATTATCTCTCTCAAACACAGTCAGGCATCCTCTCTCATCCACAGTCCGAGTCCCGTCTGAGGCTTTCTACTCAGTGGTCACGAGGTTCTTGACCCTCGTGGGGTCTGTGGAGGTCATGCTAGTCAGGTCTATCGCCCTGTCTTTCCCTCATCTGTTGATGCAGGCGTACTGCGTCATACCATCCAAGGTGAATCCGTCCTGTCATTCAATGGCACAGTCCTGTCTGTAACCCCCTGTCATGGGCGTAGGGACCAGTCTACTATACCCGCACTATTCCCATGTCCTATGTCTGCTCTCTGTCCTCTCCGTCTTGTCCTTTGGAGACCTTGACAGTTATATTGGCCTGTGTTTGTTGTTTCTTTGCTGATGAAGGCTTTGGCCGCAACGTCCATTTTGTTGCTTGTGATTATGTTTTAGTAAAGCTTACCATCTACTTTTCATTTTTGTGGTGATGCATTCATTGTATGATTATATTTATGATGAAGACTATTTTTAGTTAGTTAGTCTGTCAGTTGCGGTTCCAACTTCAAGGCAAAGGGTCACCCCCATAATGCTCAGTTCCTTTGCCAGTAAATAGTACACAAAATGCCCTTCACTGTCCCATGTGAAGAGTGGAACAGACAGCAGTACCGAAAATCCAACAGCACGCACAGGCAAGTACATGCATAAAGCCGCTGCCAGAATGCCAACACAACAGTCCGCCACCGTGATTAAAATTCATCATAGATGGAAATGGCAGTCACTAGAAATACAGCAGCTTGACACACATTACTGTATAATGCATAATGCAAGACAAGCTAGTTCAGCAACCGGTCGCTCCCATGTTCTGAACATGCCATTCACAAAACAAACAACCGAGGACAGATGTAAAAGCACTCCACACAAAATCCACATCTCACAGTGTTGATCCAAGCACTCAACTCAGTAGCTTGGTGACGGAACAATGTACTACCAGTCCAACATAAGGAAACTGCGTAAACAAGCCATAGCCAGAAGCAAAAACACTCCAGAGGCCTTAACAATTCAACCACTTATCTGCCATATTGGATGAAGACTAAACATGACTCTACAAAAGGCAACCAAATAAATGCTCATCTCCCCCCCCAGCAAACTTTTAAAGGAGTGGATGCTGATTGTACTTCTTGTGCATTGGTTGACTGGCTACCCACCTGAGCTGTCCTAGCCTGTGGTCATTGGGACTAGTTCCATTCTCAGTTCTCCACGCCTCAGCTGAAATGAAGAATATTTTCATCAAGAGGTGTGTCACCAGACACCATACTATTCTATATTGCCAAAAATATTCCCTATGTCCATCTTCAACATGTCAGTGTACTTATGAAGTTAACAATCATCCTTCTTGTTTCTGCATACTCCTGCATGGCTGATACAAGATCTACACAAGTTCCTGAAGGTTTGAGACCTCCACAAGAGACAGCCATTTATGCCATAGCTATCCATTCTTAGAAATAAGGCAGTTGTTACATAACATACTAGAGAACAGTGTTCTAATTATTGATAAAACCACACATTAGTCTAAACAAAAAAGTCATAAACTATAAGTTTTACTATTTGTTACCTGGCATAATATTGCACCACATTTCGTTAGATGCATACTGCAGAGTTAAATATCATATGAAGAGACTAGATGAATCCTATTCTGACTGAAATACATAACACTGGTAGTCACTGATACTGTGCAGCCTTTGTTATCCCTACAGTAATCACATATTCACTGTTAAGTCTTTACATGATATTCAGCTGAAATATGGAGTCAAATCTGATACTAATTAAAAAGCAGAAACATAGAAACCAGTGTATACAGGCGGATACTGAATCGCTGTGCCACAGGAACAATCGACAATGATGCATACATCAGAAGACTAGAGACCACAGTGTGATCATGTGAAACTCTTTGATGCTGAATCTTGCTGTAAATCTGAAATTTTCTCCATCACCAACAATTACAAAAAAATATTAATCACTTTGTATACTCTCTTTCCGCAGGTTGATACCACATTACAAACACTGGCTGCCTGAAGAATACATGATATTGCAAACAATTAAAAAGAAATTAGGTACCTTTAATTTATTACATTATTGTGAAAAAAATAAGGTATAAAGTACAGTCTTAATAAAGATTGAAATTTGAGTTGTACACAGGTAAGTGAACATTGAAATTCAAGTCGTGCACAAATAAGTGGACATTAAAATTCACTTTGTGCACATTTAAGTGGACATTGAAATTCATATTATCCACAGATAAGTGGACATTGAAATTCAAGTTGTCCACAGATAAGTCGATATCCATGATTAATTTATAACTTAGAATATGGGCTTGGGGAGGGTGAAAGATGTAAGTACATATTCATTAAGTAAATGTAAGTACAGTATTTGACATAATAAAGTACTTCATTTCTTGACTTTGAAAATGTATACTTTATTCTATTTAACTGATTCAGTGTAAAAAAAAAACTTAAGTTTGAACCAAACATGGTACACAATCTAATGAGCAACGATTTCCATTTGCTGAGCATTGAAATTGCGGAAGACACAAAACAAATAATATGATGACCTTAGTATGGTGATATATCATCCTTCTGTCCAAATGGAAGGTCATATTGGGCGATATATTATCCTTCATCGCTGATTTAGTTAAACATGTAAAATCCTGTTCATTCATACAGGGTGTAATTGGGATACATAGTAGATATTATTTCAGATAATGTTTTTTATTTATTTCTTTGATTGCAATCATGCTATTTACATCATGCCACCAGCTTCTTCAAAGGAAATTTGTTATGTTATATATGGACAAGAACTGATTAATGAGGAATTACTTGTAGGCTCTAGTGATATGATTCTCTAGAAAAATGCTGAGAACACAACTTGTACAGATGAAAAGCAACTTCATGCTAGAACCAAATTCACAAGGAGGGTGGTGGTTCTTAACTGTAGCAGACAATCCAAATTATTTGGAAATAAAAGAAGGAGTAAACTTGCTCTTTTCAAATTTTCATAATAGAATATCATCATTGCATGCCAGAAAAGCCCATAGGTGCTCAGATCTCAGAATTTCTACGAGTGTGTGGTGTCTGGGAAGGAAGACAAACTTCAATATGTTACAACAATGGGAAAGCTGGAGAGGCAGAGGAATAAGGAAAGATCTAGAGATGAAATATTAGACAGCTTGACATGGTTGCATTATGCAACATCTGTTAACATTTGAGATAGGAGGCTTTGTAAATTGTGCAGTGACTATAAATTGGTACATTATGTAATGTTTTTAAAATTGAAGTCCCATTATGAACTTTTGCAAAGGGGTTACAAACACAGGTTGTAATCTCGCGAAACACAGCTGCATGTGATTTGTCAGCAGACCACCATGTGTTGGTTTTTATAAAATTGTATGAGTGCTGGCCATTCAGAAAGCAATGGCAAACTACTGAAAGCTTGCCAAGAGATCACAAACAGCAAAAAAAAATGCTGGGGCTGACTGTGGTGTCCTGTAAAGGATATGCAACTAACTACACTTGTAAAGGATTTCAACACATCAGCTTACCTCAACAGAAGTATGGGAGGAAAGAATTTGAATCAACACAATTGTGATACATTAATATATGTAAAGGTAGTCATGCGGCAGATACTGTAAGCATTTAAATACAGAATCATCTCATCAGGTGCATACTGCAGAGTTATGTATCATTTGAAGTGAATACATTAGTAATACTTTAGCTGGAACACTTAAAACACACATGCAGTATGTACCTAATGAGATGCAGCGAAATATGCTAGGCAATAAATTGTGCAACATATTGTTTGTGGCTTCTGTGTTTAAATTAACAAAGGTGATAGATTGTTCTGAAGGATACTGCATATTCTAGACCCTCACAGAATGGGGTGGGTAGCCAGTTTTCTTCCTGACCAACTTTCTGTTCCATTTTTTTACTAACAGCACAACAATTGCTGTGCATTTGATATATTCTAATAGTTTTTTTTTCATGTGTGTCATCTCAGGTGACGATGATCGTCATAAGCATTTGAGAAGTCTTCGCACTGCACAGGCAATGAAGAAATTAACAATTGGGGATGTTCACAGAATAATCAGAAAAGAATTTTCATAAACTATGCAACTTGTCAAGATGCATGAATGGAAAGGATGAGTTTGTGAAGCAAAGAAAACATATTTAAAGTGTTCAATAATTTTTGTTGGGTAAATGCCCTCTTTTTCACATCATGAGTCGCATTGTGTATTTGAATTAATTATAATACCTCTGTGCAGGCTGTTGGTTTGTCGAGACGCCTGTCTGTTCCACTTTTCACATGGGGCATTGGGGAGTATTTTGTGTGATATTCGCCAGCACAGAAAAGGAGCATAATGGGGCGACCACTGAAGATGGAATAGCGGCTAACTAACTAACTTCTTCTTCTTCTTTCGTTCGCCTGAAACATGTCTACAACTGCAATGTCATCTCTTGTATGAATCTAACAGTCTTTTTTAGTTCATTCAGCGGTCCATAGAGTTTATCTTCCACTGTTGTCTCTCTAGGCCAGAAGGTTCGCCTGGATATGTTGTAGTTTGGGCAATCCTGGAGTATGTGCTCTGCTGTCTGCGACGCCAAACCACATGTGCACATGGCTGAGTCACCAATCTTAAATTTTGTATACAAGTGGTTGCGTAATCTATTGTGTCCTGTTCTGAGGCGCAGAAGAATGACCTGTTCTGGTCTGTCCATAACGTGGTAGTCGTCTTGAGTAAGGTTTGGTGGCTTTCTGATTGATTTGATCATTCTTTTCTTTTGGTGGTATGTAATAGGCACATCAGGTTGTTCTTCTGTTGCTCCTTCCTTAGCCAGTCGATCAGCTCTGTCGTTTCCGGGGACTCCACAGTGGGATGGTATCCACTGTATGGTGATCTTACGCTGACTGCTAAGTTCAGAAAGTAGTGTCATCAGAACTGGCAATTTCCCAGACAGGAGCGCCTCTATTACGGATTTTGCATCTGTCAATATCACTGCAGGTTGTGTACCATGGCTGTTATTTTGTAATTTTTCTGTGGCTATCTTGATTGCCTCAATTTAGCATCATAGTTATGGCAGTACTTTCCTGTTGGAATTCCGGCCGTGTCTCTAGTATTATTTGGGTATTCTATGTACACTCCCGCTCCTCCATTTCGAACAGCATTGTGTGCTGACCCATCTGTGTAGACTCGGATCCAGAGGTCATGTGGGTATTCGTCATCAAGGAAGCTGAGAGTGGCTGTTCTGCGCTGTACACTGTTCTGTTCTTCCTTGTCACATATTCCTCTCACTTTTGACTGGATTTGTAGTGATATTCTATGTTCATCTTTCCACGGGGTTTGTTCTGGAATAGTTGTCAGGGGGATACCAACTGTGGGAAGATCGATGGATTCTCTGCAGAGTTGTTTTGCCTGGTGGATGAAACTACTTCTTTTCAACCGCCCCATAGCTAAGTTTTCAAATCAGTTTTTCATAGGGTGGCCTGGCAAGCTGAGAAACTTTTCTGCTTGTATTAATGTTTTTGTATCTCTGCGTTCTCTTAAAGCTTGTGTCCTCCCCATTTTCTCCATTGCTACTATAGGGGTTGATCTCATCCCTCCTGTGATGACTCTAAGAGCTTGATTTTGCACCTTGTCCAGCTCCTGCAATGTAGTTTTTGATGCTGAACACCACGCAGTTGACCCGTATTCCAAGTGTGGTCGTATGCTCTGTTGATAAACTTTGCCAAGTATTTTCCCACTGGCTCCCCACGTGGTTCCAGTTAGCTTTCTCAGGATGACGATTTTCCTTCTGGCCTTTGCTACTGCTTTTTTTATGTGTTTTCTCCATGTCAGCCTGTCGTCGAATGTTACACCAAGGTATGTTGGTTCCTTATCTTCTCTTAGGGGTGTTCCATTTATCTGAATGCTCCCTGCCTTTTGTTTCGGAGAAAGGGTAAATAGAGTGGTGCTGCACTTGTCAGTGTTTATGCTGATACACCATCTATCCGCCCATGCAACAAATGTATCTACAGCTCTCTGTAGCAATATGGTGGCCACTGATGCATGTTTATTTGCGCTCCACAAAACCAGGTCATCAGCGTACATTGCCGCTTTAATTCCATCGGGTAGATTAGCAACAAGATCATTGATGAAGATTAGAAAAAGTGTTGGGGACAGGACTCCGCCCTGGGGAACACCGTGACGCAATAGAACTTTCTTGCTCTTGAGACCGTCTATCTGTACTCGGGCTCTTCTGTTGTGCAAATATGCTTTTACCCATTTGTACATTCTTCCATTGACTTTACAGTTTCTCAGTTTCTTCATCAGACCCTCTTTCCAGACTTTGTCAAAGGCTTTCTTCAGATCTATCCAAGCCGCAAGTACCAGCTTCTTCTCTTGGAATGCATCCTCAACTTCTTGAGAGAGGTAGGTTGTCTGATCTTCCGTAGAGTAGCACTGCCTAAAGGCAGCCTGTTGTGGCACAAGGATGTTTTCACTTTCAATGTACCATTGTAGTCTGTGATTGATGACGCGTTCCATTGTTTTGCAGAGACAACTGGTGAGGCTAATGGGTCTGTAGCTGGAGGCAATGGAACTGTCTTTCCCAGATTTTAGGACATAACTAACATAACAGATTAAATGCCTATGTGTTGTCAGGGCCCAAAAGAGAAGCGAAGAATAGCAAAACTGTATCCTACCAGGCATGTCGTAGGAGGTGACCAGGGAGGGTTGGTGTGAGACTGGCAACCTCATCACTTAGAAAACTGAAAAGTTTCCGTGCCAAACAAAATGTAGGATTGGGTAAAAAAAAAATATGGATGGGAAAAATGGGAAGTAAGGATGTGTCACAATTATGACTTAAAAGTTGTTAATAGTTTAACAAAAATGTTGTGTTATAACGCAATGACAACATTTCAGTGATATTTAAGCCCATGGCAGATACAAGAAATCACTTAAGATGATTAATCATCCCATGGCACTCAATTAGTTCAGCTGCAAAATGCCACCATTCATGAACGAATCAACACAAGGCTTCGTGGAGAGATGGTTGAGTGTTATCCATTGGGGGAGGACAAGATGAGGATGAACACATTAAATAATACAAAAGACAAGAGGAGCTTTCAAAGCACTAGGGAGTTTGTGGAAGTCAAATATTAAACTGAGTACCAAACTTAGAATGTTGGACGGTATCATTAAATCAGTACTTCTGTATGGGTCAGAAACATGAAGAATGACTCAAACAATCACTAATAAACATTTCAGCTCAAAAACCTCAGTTTTCCTCTTTAGTGATTGTGAAATGATCCATAGCTCATATCCGTATATTGGCACAGGAAAGATTGACTGACTGGCACCTCACCATCTTTACAGATGATAGTTTCTTATATTGTGCTTCAAAAAAGGCATATTAATTACAACCAATGGTGGTAGCGAATGTGATTGATCAGACCAGTTTGCACGGTAAGTGTTCATGGATGCATGTGAACACATGGTTATTTCCACCATCACGCACCATCTGACGTCTCACACGCTCGGTGTGTGACTTATCTGCAATCATTTTCTCCATTGTCTTTATACCATTTCTGATCTTTGCTCTCCATGCATCTCCATATCCCACTTACACACATCTTTGTACAGCAGTAGAGGCTGACCCCGAGATCTTTTACCCATTTTTAATTCATCAAACGAAGATGTCCTTTGATATTCTTCTACCATCGTCCATCCTCCCAATGTGTCCCCTGGAAAGTTCATGTTCTCAGAAATGTTACTGTAACTTTTTTGCTGGTGCTGTGCGATCAGTAATCCAATAATAAGTAATTATTTATTACCACTGTCTGCTGGCCCCATGGTCATGTGCTCAAATCCTTTTCATACCAGAGTTTTAATTTTCATCAGCCAAAAATGGCTACCAGGAAATATCATGGGTAGCAAAGGTGGCCAGTGTGATATTGACCACATGACCCTTCGAGTGCCGTTCAATCTAAAAATATTGGACTGGCAACTTATACCTAAAACGACTCATGGTGTGAAAAGAGGTCATTTACTTACATTACATTCACTATCATACAATGTGCCTTCAAACCAGAAATAATTATGTATTCAGTATTTGATAGATATTTATATTTAAACCATTGCATTAATGAGTTTATGTTTTTAAATTACCTTTTCGTTTCCCTGCAATTGATCATTGCAATGATCTTTGAAAATATGTTGCAGCAGAATGCCACTAACGAACACTCTGTGTTTTGGAGCTAGTTCATATTATGGAACCAGTTAACTTCTGGACCCATGCTTACTACAAGGCTTCAAAGATGAAGATGATACACATGCATGCACATCTCGCAAAAATAATTGATGTTTTGTATATTTTATGATCAGTATTCCATGATGGCATAATTCACACTTCACTAGCTTTGCAACAGTCTGGACTAGGCTTATCACCCAGCTAATTGAGAATTCTTTTCTCAACACATAAATTCTAAAAGAGGGGAGCAGAATTCAATAGAAGTTTGGCATCTGCCTCTAACTCCTACAGATCTGTTACGATTCACTTCATGGGTGATATGTGAGTTTATCAACCAAAATAATAGTAACACTGGGTCATGAGTGCAGAGAATGGGAAGCAGGCCGCACAGAGTATGAGGTGCAACAACTGATCCAGAGTAACACACATCAAGGTGACATAGTGCTCTACACCGATTGGTCAGTGGTGAGAAACAGACGTAGTAGTTAGGGTTTCATTGCAAAGCTAATGGACAAGTCTTGAAAAAAGAGAGTCTGGTATATGAAACTACGACCTCCAGCATAAGATTGGAGATGGAAGCAGTAACAGTGGCATTCCGTTGGTTAGAGGAGACCACTGTAACACATATTGTATTCATTAAAGAATCAAGGAGTATGCTAAGTAAGGTGGAGAAAGGAATGTTTCGTGTGGAATGGCTCACCTCACTTCATAGGTCACACATTGTGAGAATTGTATTACTTTTATGCCCTGGCCATGCGGGAGTGCAGGGAAATGAACAGGCTGATAGGCTAGCAGGGAATGAACAGGCTGATAGGCTAGCAGGGAATGAACAGGCTGATAGGCTAGCAGGGAATGGACAGGCTGATAGGCTAGCAGGGAATACACCTCTTGGTAGATTATGTATAGACAAGGGGGAGGTGGTCGTGCACCTGTGGGACCAGGTGGAGAAGGTGAGGGAACAGATTGAGAACCCGTATGTGAAAAGAATGAGATTGCTGGGCTATCAGTAGGGGTTCTGGATGAATCTCAAATCTGAGTGGGAAGACTAGGAGAACTTTCAGTCAGATAGTGGTGGGAATGATTAGTAGTATGACGCTATTCTGGCTGTTGTATGAGGGGATGGAGCGCGTATGGAAATGTCCTGAATGCAGTGATGTGGGTTCTTAGCTCAACTCAACTCAATAAAACAAAAGAGGGAAGCATGGTACCTACAGTAGAGAATCTGGCATCTGGCTTTCTCATATATAGGTGATAAACTTGATGGACTCATATGTAAGTCGCACACACCTTTGCAGCTAGAAATTTAAATAAAAGAGAGGACCGTTTAGGCGGGCGACCTAGCTAAATATCTAAATGAGAAAACCAACGTACAAAGGAATATTTATAGCATGTGTGATTATGGTCTGTCCAAGCACTTGGATCATCATTGATGCTCCAGAGTTGATGTAGTTTGGCCAGGTTCTGTTCTGTTGTGGTCTGTGGGAAGTGACTGAACCAAAGTCTGAGAAAGAGTACAAAATGAAGAAGAAGAAACATTGTGCAAGAGAAAATTAGGGTGACCAGTATGATATTGATGTTGTGACCACTTATGTGTGATCTGTCACAGAAAATATGCTTCATATTCCCAGTAAGTCTTAACAATGTGTAAATGGGCTGCCAGTTATCAACTGCAAATTTCTGAAAACATCTCCAGACTGTTTACTTTCATTGCACATTTCATCACCATCATCATGTTCCCTTGCAAGGCACAGATCATAATTGTTAAAAAAACATTTCTTTCATTTCTTTAACTTTTGGTTTACTGAAAAGCTCTTATTTTAAACTTTTAGATCATAAAACATCACCATTATCATCATCATCATCATCATCATCATCCTGTATCCATCTTGTGAGGTTAGGTTGATCCCAGAACCATATTGGTGGGACACACTGAATCCTATTATTTCTAGGGATTGCACCTGGACCACTGATTTGGGAAGTAGGCACACTATCCATCATGACAAGACTAGCAATTGCAAGCTTTAATCTGCCTAACTAAAGTCACCTTCATCTAGTGACCTTTTCCTTACAGAACTTTGTCCTTGTTACAGTCTTTCAACATTTCTATCTATCAATAACCAGGTATCCTACCTCTGTTGCTGTCATGTGTAAATGATCTATCACATTCACAATCCATCTGCATTGTGGTGGTACTCTTCTTCACTTCTTTGGTACACCTTCCTTCATTAATTATCTTTTCCAGACATCCATCTGGACATTTGTCTGAAAGGGGCTAAAGAAACTAGAACATTATATACAACAATAAGAAAGAGACAAACATCTTTCTTCAGTCATATGATGAGAAGAGAGACATTGGGGAACATTGTGATAACTGGTAAGATCAATGGGAAGAGAGGCAGAGGCCAACAAGAGAAGCGATGCTGGATGGATTGAGATGGTGGCATTGAGGTATATCATCAGCAGGGTTGATCCAGAACACTAAAGACTGAGAACTGTGGAGAGTTATGAACGCCTAAGCCAGCTGGCAGGGTACTTGATGATGATGAGACATTCATGTCTTTTAACATGCTCTGAATATTTCACTGTCTTCAATTTTAGTTGTCTGAGTAAGCACTCTTCTTCAGTACTGACTTCTTGTTGGGTAGATCTGTTTGTTCTCTATTTCATCCAATGTATGTCTAATACTCTTCTGTAACATAGATCTGTTTGTTCTCTATTTCATCCAATATATGTCTAATACTCTACTGTAACATAGATCTGTTTGTTCTATATTTCATCCAATGTATGTCTAATACTCTACTGTAACATAGATCTGTTTGTTCTCTATTTCATCCAATGTATGTCTAATACTCTTCTGTAACATAGATCTGTTTGTTCTCTATTTCACCCAATGTATGTGTGATACTCTTCTGTAACATACATCCTTTTGTTATTTAATCCAATGAATGTGTAATACTCTTCTTTAACGTAGATCTGGTTGTTCTCTATTTTATTCAGTGAATGTGTAATACTCTTCTGTAACATCGATCTGTATGATATTTCATCCAATGAATGTGTAATACTCTTCTGTAACAGATCTGTTTGTTATTTCATCCAATGAATGTGTAATACTCTTCTGTAACGTAGATCTGGTTGATCTCTATTTCATCCAATTTTTGTATATATAAATATAAAGCAGGCGTGGTTGCGGCCTTGTGGGAGCACGTGTATACCTCGGAGGAGCAAATGGATCACCATGGTCTGGCAAGAATGCGACAGCGAGGAGTGACAAGGGGATCTGGCCGATGCTTGACGCTTAGAGGAAAGGCGAGACACACATATAATCAGATTATTACTGGTACTATTGGGGTTGGAACTCTTCACTGGATTCTGAGGATGGGGGCGGAGTGCTTATGGGAATGTCCTGAATGTTGTGATGTCAGTTCCTAAATCAATCAATCAATCAATCCAATTTATGTGTAACACTCTTCTGTAACATAGATCTGTTTGTTCTCTATTTCATCCAATGTATGTGTAATACTCTTCTGTAACATGTTGCATGTTCTTTAAAGGACGTTGCAATTAACCCCAGTAATTACTGGCTGTTTGTATTCTGGTTGTTTTGTGTTTCATCCAATGAATGTGTAATACTCTTCTGTAACAGATCTGCCGGTCTCTCTGGCCGAGGGGTTACACGACTTTCTCCATAATCCCATTTATCCATGCAGGGTAACGCAGCGCGCGAGAATTGAAAGCAGTTCTACCCGCGTTGGTGACTTGCGGGATAATGAGCTAGCCGCTCAGAAAGCAATGGCAAACTACTGAGCGTAATCTTGCCAAGAAATCAACAATCAGCTGAAAGATGCTGATGTTGACAGCGATGTCCTGTAATAAGGATATGCGAATAAAAAAACATAGATATGTTTATTCTCTATTTCATCTAATGAATGTGTAAAACTCTTCTGTAACACTTATAAGCAAAGGCACGTATGTGCTTGCCAGCTAATTTGTTAAAATGGAACATAAGTAGTTACAGCAATAACTGTCTGAGATTAAGAGGACTTCAAGACATAGCTGAGGACAGTGTGGGTTAATGTTAAAAACATGGTTAGTTGCATGTTCTTTACAGGACTTTGCAATCAATCCCAGCATTTACTGGCTCTTTGTGATTTACTAAACAGTGTTAGTTCAGTAGTTTGCCATTGATTTCTGAACAGCTGATGCCTCATATAATAAACATCATGGCAAAGCTGCTTCCAGATCACTGGCAGCTGAGTTCAAACCCTCAACTCAATATGTTGGAGAATTGTCAAACACAGTTTCATTACCCCCCAATCCACAGGGCCAGTTGGATTCATGTCAGACATAATAAAGTATGAGGGAAATAATAGCTGTGACATGCTAATGCAACAACTGATTGGAGAGAATGATCATTCCTTGGGTGAGCCCAGTATCAGTGCGCTATGTACTGGCTCTATAATTATGAAAGCCTCCTTAGATGGCGGAGAATGCCCATGGCCTGCCCCTGCCTTAGCTTAAGAGCTGACCAGCTGTTATAAACGGGCCAGCTGAAGCACCTTCTGTATATGGTGGGGTGAAGATGAGTCCACAACATTGAAAGCATGGAATTCCTATGAAATACTTTGGCAGGTTAACCCGATCAACAAACACCCAAAGAAGTCAGATGTGTTGGCCAAAAAGCACATATATCACAGCTCTGCTGTAAACAGGCACAACACATTTGCGTCCAAATCAAAAATTTTGGATGAACGAATAAGAATGGAAAGAATGAGTCAAAGATAGAAGTTGACATTCTGCATGTGGGCTCCAGTTTATTTTTAGTTAACTCATAATAAATTACTATTGCCTATTTAATGTGTTTTGCAAGTGATCAGTATTTGATTAATTTCTAGTCTTCGTAATTGATTTCTTTTTTGCCATATTTTATTTCCATGTGGAAAAAACAGATATACATCTGTCTCTATTACATAGTGTTGAAGTTTAAATGCTTATATTAAAACTGAAATATTTTGTTCTTTTTATGTATTTACCTTCATAGTATTTTTAGTGCAAGGGTAATCAGCACAATCGTCTAGCTTTAAATAACAGCTTGTAAATTCCATACTTAATGTTTGTGTATTTTATTATGTACTAACATAATAAAACATTAAATCTTTGCTACAGATCTAATCAGGTTCATATTTTACTTTATTTTTAATTTAACATGTTCTTTTGAACTTTATAAAAATAGTGTAAAATTCAAAGCAGTTAGCTTAAAGCCAAGCAACAAATAGTAAAATTGATATAATATATAACAGCTTGTACCTTTTCCTTAAGAACAATGTTTACACATCATTTTAATTCATCAATGGTTTTGCTTGAGCCTTCCTTACTCAGTTCTGTCCGTAAACGGACACATAAATTTCAGCTGCTGTGGAATTCATGAGGCTAGATACAGACAGATGCATGTTGTTGTTGGAGCTTAGTCTTCGTTCCCATAATATTTTTACTATGAACTTTCATTATACATTCATCAGAACATACTTTCAGGAGTAAATTACCCCTACGTTAAATTACCTTATCTTCATATGTTCATTCATATTCTTCTTTTGTGCTACTGCTTTTACCATGAATCACACATGTCTTTTGCTTGTGCTAAAATCATATTTGATTTCTTCAATGTCTCTTTTATTCCATCTAGCCATCTCATCCTTGGTGATACTCTTGCAATATATCCCGATGTTCTTATGTAGAAAGCTCTATTTGCTGGTTGATCTTGTTCCATTCTAGCTAAATGTCTAAACCATTCAACTGGTTGGTGTTATATAGAGTTAGTAATCAGTGGTACCCTACTTTTGTTCTTAGTTTTTCATTTGTCTTTCTATCTTGTTCATTTTTCTACCATACTTTTATTTATGTTTGTAAAACTTATATATGTTTGACATGTGTTTATGATTTCTTATTAATACCAAACTGTAAACTTCATACATTCATTATGTCATTCAGTCTGAAGATTTGTGTTGAAGTCATTTGATCATGTCTCTCCACTGGCAATCTACCATGGGATGGGCTCTGTCACCATCGTCCAAGGCCGCGCCGGTTATACTATTGTATAGGCCTCGGTTTAACACAGACGATTGATCATCTTGGTCTTGCTGACATTTATGCTCAACCCAAATAGCTGTGTCATCGATTTCAATGAGTAGTTCTTTTAATTAATTTGTTTTTCTATGATGGCTTCATCATCAGATAACTAGATGGCACATATTCACTAACCCTGTATTGTAATCCTCATGCTGTATGATCTCGTAGCTTGCTCCATGCAGCCATCTTCTTCTTCTTCTTCTTCTTCTTCTTCTTCTTCTTCTTCTTCTTCTTCTTCTTCTTCTTCTTCTTCTTCTTCTTCTTCTTCTTCTTCTTCTTCTTCTTCTTCTTCTTCTTCTGTTGAGGGGGGGGGGGCGCAACAATACACACAGGCATCCAATTTCACTACCCAAGGGAGCTGAGTGGTCTCGAGGTATGGTGTCCGCCTCGAGTGCTGGAGGTCCCGGGTTCAGGCCCCGGTGAGGACCAGGATTTATTTTAAAAATCCACCTGGACTTCCAGTAATAAAATTTCCCCTGGTCTCTGGGTAGTGAGATCGGACGCACTTGTGTATTGTTGCGCATGTGAAAAATCCCTTGGCAGTTAGAAATCGAAAAAGAGTAGCCTAACGGCGCTGCCCGGGCAAAATTTCGAGTTAAAAATCTACCCAAAGTATTTCAGGATCCTCGCCGATGCAACGGAGTTCGTGCATTGAGCTGTGTTTCTCCAGACTCAGGTTTGAGTTAGGAGGGGAACGGAGCACTTGTGGGTTAAACCGTGTGCCGTGATGTTGATCCGAAGACTAAACTAAACTAAACTTCTTCTTCTTCTTCTTCTTCAAACAAGCAGTGACTAGTCCTGGTTATGATAAACATCGTTGCCTCACTCCTCATGTTTGGATTGGGACTCAACTTGTTATTCCTTCTTTAAGTTATGTATTCAGCATTTGGTTTTCATATAAATTAATAATAAGGTTATAATTGGCTTTTCTAATTCGGGGATGTTCCAAAATTGGGAAAAGTATGTTTCATGGCACACTGTCTCATTTCTGTTCATAATCTATAAAGTCCTTAATAATCTTTTTTTGTGGGAAGTATATGCCTGGTCAACTTACTCATTCGTAATTATGTTCTGTAAAGCTGCATTACTTTGTGTTATTTTATATTGTTCACACCAAGGGAAACGTTTAAACAGCTTGTATATGCGGTGACTGTGAAGAATACTTGATATTAAGTGGCAAGGCAAAATCACAATTACTGAAGTATTGGAAAGATCGGGTTGTGTGACAGTTTGTTCCGTGCTCAGTCTTTCTAGACTTAAATGGATAGGATACATTAGGAGGATGACTGACCGTAGAATACCAAAAGACATCTTTGGTGAATTACAGATGGGTAAAAGATCTCGGGGTCGGCCTCAACTACGGTACAAAGATGTGAGTAAGCGGGACATGATTGATACAGGCATTGATATTGCACCTTGGGAGCAATTTGCCGCTGATTGTGTTATATGGAGGGCAAAGATCAGAAATGTAATAAAGACAGGGGAGAAAATTATTGCAGATAGGTCACACACTGAGCATGTTAGGCGTCAGATAGCGCGTGATGGTGGAAATGACCATGTGTTCACATGCATCCATTGTGGATGACCTTGACACATTCGTCTGACCAGACACATTCGCTACCGCCATGGGTTGTAGTTATTATGCCTTTATTTTTTGAAGCACAATGTAACAAACTATTGTCTGTCAAGACGGCAAAGTTCCAGTATTAATTAGCTTTTCTATTTCAGGGATGTTCCAAAATTTGGAAAAGTATGTTCCATGGCAAACTGTCTAATTTATGTTCATAATCTTTAAACTAAATAAAGAGGGACCTACTTTGTTCAGTCCTTCTCTCTGTAAAAACTGTGTGTTCCAGTTAAATTTCTGCTGCCACTGTCTTTCCAGAATTCAAACTGATTATCATTGATCGCTGAATCTACCTCGTTATTAATGCTCCTCTTGATTATTTACAATAGTATTATTATGACAGGAGATATTAAATGTACTGTGCAATATTGACTGCAGTTGGCAGATTATGGGGCGGGAAGGGGGGCGGGGGATTGGTAGCATAGTGGTTAGACAGTGCTTGCTGACCTGGTGGTGATGGGTTCGACTGCAGCTGGGCAAATTGGGATTTTTTAAAAATTTTTGCGCTCACTTGCTTTTGGCTCAAGCGTAGTGCATACACATTATTTATAGTAGTGATGGACTGAATTTTGCATGTGGATTAGCTTTCCCTATTAACAGTGTCCCTCACCATCAGGCGAACCCACTCCGACTTCAGAGGTACTTGTAATTTACGTCTCAAAATCAAGGAAGACAGGTCAGCATTTTAGTCCAGCTGTCCGGTGTACGGACTGAACCCCTAACCTCGGCATCAGCACACCGGATGTTTAAGAACACGCGTTCTTATTCATTCGGCCATGCAGGAGTAGTGTATTTCGGGCTAAAGCCGCCCTTATTTTTGTGGCGCACATCGCTTTTGCGCCACAAAGAGCGATAACTCTTCGGGTTTTTTAAAAACTAGGCGTGGTCAGAGTAGGTGTGTTCTAGTGACTCATCAGACTAGGTACGTGTATAACATAAAAAATACAACATGAAACACTCAAAATAACAAACAAGTCAAGTAAGGTATATAATGTTTTTATTAAACCATGTATAGACAAAGTTATAAAGTTTTTTGTTTTTTTTCTTGGCGGGGACATGTGGACAAATCTGGAAGATAGTACCGGGAATTTTTTTTTTTCTTTTTTGGTTGGCAAAGTGTGGGAAAATCTCATGCGGGTGTGACGGGGGTTGGTTCATAACAGACGTGGAGGGGTGCATATGGAAAAGTAATTAAGTAACGGGTTGTAAAAACATTAGTGAGTGGTGTGTTAAAATATTTTGAACTGTTAGCGCATTGGTGGTGTACATTAGTACGAATAAAAGGTGGGGTGGGGATAGTAGTGGGTATGGGTTAGTGAAATTAGTTGATAAGGGTGGTTATTAGTGCTATGTAGATGTTCATAGTAGCTTATTCACTAATATCACACGTGTTACAAATGAAACCTTGAAAGCTAAAGATCGTTGATTGCAATGGATATGGTGTAGTGTCATTCGGTGGTAAGGGGTGGGTACCAGGTATTAGTGGTCAACAGATGGTCAAGTAGGGGTCAAGTGGTGTTCAAGTGAGGAAATTTTAGGGAAAATGGTTGTAATGATATGGTGATAATTAAAGGGTGGTAAATTAGTGGTCAAGTGGTGGTCAAGTGAGTAAAATTTTAGGTGAAAGTGGTTGTAATGATATGGTGATGATTAAAGGGTGGTAAATTAGTGGTCAAGTGGTGTTCAAGTGAGGAAATTTTAGGGAAAAGTGGTTGTAATGATATGGTGATGATTAAAGGGTGGTAAATTAGTGGTCAAGCAAGGAAATTTTTAGGGGAAAGTGGTTGTAATGATATGGTGATGATTAAAGGGTGGTAAATTAGTGGTAAAGTGGTGGTCAAGTGAGGAAAATTTTAGGTGAAAGTGGTTGTAATGATATGGTGATGATTAAAGGGTGGTAAATTAGTGGTCAATCAGTGGACAAGTGGTGGTCAAGTGAGGAATTTTTTAGGGAAAAGTGGTTGTAATGATATGGTGATGATTAAAGGGTGGTAAATTAGTGGTCAAGTAGTGGTCAAGTGGTGTTCAAGTGGGGAAATTTTAGGGAAAAGTGGTTGTAATGATATGGTGATGATTAAAGGGTGGTAAATTAGTGGTCAAGTGAGGAAATTTTTAGGGGAAAGTGGTTGTAATGATATGGTGATGATTAAAGGGTGGTAAATTAGTGGTCAAGTAGTGGTAAATTGAGGAAATTTTAGGGAAAAGTGGTTGTAATAATATGGTGATGATTAAAGGGTGGTAAATTAGTGGTCAAGTAGCGGTCAAGTAGTGGTTAAGTGGTCGAGTGACCACTTAAATTGTAGGGGAAAGTACGTGTAGTGAACCTGTGTTTGTTAAAGTGATAGATGACGTGGCCAATATTGTTTCTAATATGGGTAACATTTTCTTATAACTGTCGACATATTTATAAGTTTGTCCATCGTTTTGCCTATTGTATTACTTTGGTTGACATATTTCTTGATGTTACTTGCATGTTTTCTTACTTGTTATAAGTTTGGATGCGATATTTCGTTACTTGGCCAATATTTTTCCCCTTGGCGTAACAAATTTTCATACATGTTATAAGTTTAAACGAGACATCTATAAGTTTGACCGATACTTTTTCCTATTTGGTTAACATGATTTCTTATTTGACCAATATTTCTTTCTCAATAGGTTAACACATTTTCCTAATTTTTGTAGGTTTGGTGTAAAATTTGCTTTACTTGGTCAATATTTTTCTCATTAGGTTAACACATTTTCCTAAATTTTATAAGTTTGGTTGCGATATTTCTGTTTTTGGCCGACCTTTTTCCCATTTGGCTGACAAATGTTCCTACTTCTTTATAAGTTTAGTTGTAATATTTATAAGTTTGGTTGAAATTTGGCCAAAATTTTCACATTTAATTAACAAAGTTTCCTACTTTTCGTAGGTTTGAATGGTGTATTTCGTTACTTGGACAATATTTTCCCCATTTAGCTAACAAATTTTCCTATTTGGCCAAGCTATTTTCCATTTTGTTAACATATGTTCCTACTTTTTATAAGTTTGGGTGCTATATTTCTTTGTTTGGTCGATACATTTTCATACTTGCTTAACAAAGTTTCGTACTTTTCATAAGTTTGGTGGGGATATTTCGTTACTTGGTCAATCTTTTTTCTCATTTGACTAACAAATTTCCCTACTTTTCATAAGTGTGGACAAGATATATCGTTACGTGGTCAATATTTTTTCTATTTGACTAACAAACTTTCCTACTTGCTTGATATTTTTCCCAATAGGTTAACAAATGTTCCTTCTTTTTATAAGTTTGGACGAGATATTTCTGTATTTGATCAATAATTTTAATATTTTGTCTAACATATTTTCTTATTTGACGGTTGAAGTGGTACATAGAAGGTGTACTTTTGTCTGGTTATGAAGTGTGGCACTGAGCAGGTACACTGAAAAAAACAAAACATATATTGGTCTTGGAAATGGCTTTCTGGAGAAAGATGTAAAGACACGATGGACACATAGAAAGGAAAAGAAAGTGTGGATGTCTAATTTGCTACATGATAATGTCGCTGGTTATGACGGCGGACATGTGACCTGTCATGTTACGTGCATTGCCTAAGGTTGAGTCGGGGCAGTTTGTTGTGTTTGTGTGCATCTGTTAACATCCACTACCCACTCGTCGTTGTATGACCCGATAGTTGTTACGTACAAATACGACTTCCCCGACTAGCCTCGGTGATCACATCTCTGTACTATGAGTATGAGAAAGGCTTAGTTGGAAAACTGTGATTAGTTGTTTACACGCATGTATGGGGTTTCCGAGACCCGTTTATGTTGTGTTGATGCCCGGGTGTCCTTTGGTGTAACCCGGTAACACTAGGACTACACGGATATAGAAAAAAGAGAGAAGGGTGACCATTTTACCCTTCGGATGCAGTGTTGATGATGCAGTGTATTCACTCCTATAAACAGTGATAATCATACATTAGGTTCCCTGACTCGACAACCGATAGGACACCCTTTTTCTATAGTTTCCCTCTTAATCACGTGTCTCGGGTGTGCTATTACCCCTGTGACGGGATGCGACACCGTCTTTGAACGATTGGGTTATTAGCCACATGTTCTGCACATCGTTATGCGTGTCACTGGATGCATCGCCATCTTTGACCGGTTGATTCATTAGCCACGTGTAGTGGCTGTACCCTTATACATGTGATCGGAAGCAGGGAATTCTTTGACTGGTTTTCGCCAATGAGCCCTTGTCTCGGCTGTACCATTACACATGTGACCGGATGTGACACCGTATTTGACCAGTTTAAGCGAATGAGACGTAGTCTGGATGTAGCAATAACCCATGTGTGATAGGGTGCGACGCCATCTTTGACCGGATGTAACTATTGTCCCTGTGTGTCGACTGTACCACTAGGTGCTATTGATCAATGCAAAATCAGTGCTCGAGGCGCTCGTAGTTTGGAAATTACCAATACTAAGGACACTACTTTCTGAACTTAGCAGCCGGCATAACGTCTTGATCATGTCATCGATCACTTTAACCATCATCATGTCACTACACGTACCATACCCTACAATTTAAGTGATCATTCGACCACTTGACCACTATTTGACCATGTCATTACTTATTTTACCATCACCATTTCACTACACGTACCATACCCTAAAATTTAAGTGGTCATTCGACTACTTGACCACTACTTGACCACTATTTGAGCACCACTTGACCACCTCTTGATCATCACCATTTCACTATACCTACTTTCACAGACAATGTAAGTAGTCACTTGACCATTAACCACTACTTGACCACGTCATCGATCACTTTAACAAACACAGGTTCACTACACATACTTTCCCCTACAATTTAAGTGGTCACTTGACCACTTAACCACTACTTGACCGCTACTTGGCCATTGCTTGACCACTAGTTTACCACCCTTTAATCATCACCCTATCATTACAACCACTTTTCCCTAAAATTTCCTCAATTTACCACTACTTGACTACTGCTTGACCATTAATTTACCACCCTTTAATCATCACCATATCATTACAACCACTTTCCCCTAAAAATTTCCTCGCTTGACCACTAATTTACCACCCTTTAATCATCACCATATCATTACAACCACTTTTCCCTAAAATTTCCTCACTTGACCACTGGTTGACTACTAGTTTACCACCCTTTAATCATCACCATATCATTACAACCACTTTCACCTAAAATTTTCCTCACTTGACCACTAATTTACCACCCTTTAATCATCACCATATCATTACAACCACTTTCCCCTAAAAATTTCCTCACTTGACCACTGCTTGACCACTAATTTACCACCCTTTAATCATCACCATATCATTACAACCACTTTTCCCTAAAATTTCCTCACTTGAACACCACTTGACCACTGGTTGACCACTGGTTGACCACTAATTTACCACCCTTTAATCATCACCATATCATTACAACCACTTTCACCTAAAATTTTCCTCACTTGACCACCACTTGACCACTGCTTGACGACTAATTTACCACCCTTTAATTATCACCATATCATTACAACAATTTTCCCTAAAATTTCCTCACTTGAACACCACTTGACCCCTACTTGACCATCTGTTGACCACTAATACCTGGTACCCACCCCTTACCACCGAATGACACTACACCATATCCATTGCAATCAACGATCTTTAGCTTTCAAGGTTTCATTTGTAACACGTGTGATGTTAGTGAATAAGCTACTATGAACATCTACATAGCACTAATAACCACCCTTATCAACTAATTTCACTAACCCATACCCACTACTATCCCCACCCCACCTTTTATTCGTACTAATGTACACCACCAATGCGCTAACAGTTCAAAATATTTTAACACACCACTCACCAATGTTTTTACAACCCGTTACTTAATGACTTTTCCATATGCACCCCTCCACGTCTGTTATGAACCGACCGCCGTCACACCCGCACGAGATTTTCCCACACTTTGCCAACCAAAACAGAAAAAAAAAATTCCCGGTACTATCTTCCAGATTTGTCCACACGTCCCCGCCAAGAAAAAAAAAACAAAAAAACTTTATAACTTTGTCTATACATGGTTTAATAAAAACATTATATACCTTACTTGACTCGTTTGGTATTTTGAGTGTTTCATGTTGTATTTTTTATGTTATACGCGTACCTAGTCTGATGAGTCACTAGAACACACCTACTCTGACCACGCCTAGTTTTAAAAAAACCCGAAGAGTTATCGCCCTTTGTGGCGCAAAAGCGATGTGCGCCACAAAAAAGGGCGGCTTTAGCCCGAAATACACTACTTGCAGGCCTGCGAATTGGGATTTTAAAAACTTGACCTGGGTTCCCGGGTTGACCAAGCCTATAATGGGTACTGAGATTGTCTTGAGAAATAAAGACGGCAGTGTGATAGTGACCATATCACACCCGAGTGCCCGACTGGTCTATACAAATATTGGTCCGGCACCATATGCGCCTTACTGTGTGTGAAAGACCTCTTTACATTTTTTACTTTACAATTACGTGATTACTGGAATGCATTTTTTTTAGTTTAGTTTAGTCGATGGATCAGCATCACGGCACACGGGTTTAACCCATAAGTGCTCCGTTCTCCTCCTAACTCATACCTGAGTCTGGAGAAACTCAGCTCAGTGCACGAACTCCGTAGCACCGGCGAGGATCCTGAAATACTTTGGGTAGATTTTTAACTCGAAATTTTGCCCTGGCAGCGCCGTTAGGCTACTCTTTTCGATTTCCAACTACTAAGGGATTTTATAAGTGCGCAACAATACACACGGGTGTCCGATCTCACTACCCATAGAGCAGGGGAAATTTTATTACTAGTAGTCCACGTGAAAAAAAACAACCTGGTCCTCACCGGCGCTTGAACCCGGGATCTCCAGCAGTCGAGGCGGACACCAAACCTCAAGACCACGCAGCCCCCAAAGCATGATACTTGTTTTAAAATGCCATGCTTTGTTTACTTCAACAATGATTTAATCTGGTCTATTATTGCTTACATTTTACTTTGTTATTGCTGTTGTTTCTGTATCAACATTTCAGACCATGTGCTAATAGTACTAAAGTTGAGAGGGTCAACTTCATTGCACTGGGGGAAACCCCCAACTAGTTATGTCAGTTTCAGAAGAATGGCAAGTGGCTTGTCGAGAACAGTGCACAAAGCAAACACTCCGTAGCTCCAGCGATGACTCCCAGGAGTCTCAGGAACAACTGTACACGTGGTCTGAATGCCGCAGTCCAGGGAATGAACTCACGACTTTCAGTACGCGGGGCACATGGCTTGTCTACTTCACCATGTGCGATAGACAATAAATGGAGCCTGTCTATTGCGTCACAAAATCTAAGGTGACAAACACACCCATTCACCACGTGCCATGCCGATAAGTGTGGGCGGTCATGATTTGCCATCTCACTCGATCACCAGAGTCGTGGATCAGCTCCGTGTTTCTGTCTCAATCATGCCACGTGCCCAAGCCATCCAGATATTTCATTCTTGGTCTTCCCCTTGGTCTCTTCCCTTTGTTCTTGCCAGTTGTCACCAAGTTCTCCAATTCATTTCTTCTCATAACATGCCCAAAAAATTTGCCTTTAATCAGTTTACGATCTTTATTTGTTTCTTGAAGGACTTGTTCATTGGTTTTCCTGTCTGTCCATGGTATTCTTTGCATTTTCCTCAGAAACCATATTTCCACAGCCATCAGATGTTTTTCAGCTTGTCTGCTCATTGTCCACGCTTCACATCCATACAAAAGTATATGTTCTATGTAGCACTTCAACACTCTTTTTTTCGTTTCAGTTAATATCTTTGTATTGGTCAATACGTTTTTCATCTTGCAAAAGGCTACCTTTGCAATGGCAATTCTTGTTCTAATCTCTTAACGCATGGCAAAACGCAAACAAAAAATACTGCCATCTG
The DNA here is from genome assembly GCA_963921405.1 of Cepaea hortensis. Lineage (NCBI taxonomy): Eukaryota > Metazoa > Mollusca > Gastropoda > Stylommatophora > Helicidae > Cepaea > Cepaea hortensis. The sequence goes on from OY992886.1 coordinate 68,907,438, forward strand.
ATGTAATTTCGTTATATTCATTGGCACCTTGTCTTGACAAACGATAGTTTGGTACATTGTGCTTCAAAAAGGCTTAATAACCACTACCCATGTCGGTGGCGAGTGTGGCTGGTAAGGCCAATTCTTGCTGCAAATGTTTGCCCACAGTAGATGCATGTGAAAACATGGTCATTTCCACCATTGTACACCATCTTACGTCTCTCACGCTCTGTGTGTGCTTTATCTGCAATCATTTTCTCCTTTGTCTTTATTCCATTTCTGATAGTTGCCCTCCATGCAACACGTTCAGCGGGACTTGCTCCCAATGCCTGTATCAATCATGTCCAGCTTACACACATCTTTGTATCGTAGTAGAGGCCGACCCTGAGATCTCCTACCCGTCTGTAATTCACCAAACAAGATGTCCTTTGGTATTCTATCATCATCCATCCTCCTAACATGCCCTATCCATCTAAGTCTACGAAGACTGAGCATGGAATACACCGTCACACAACCTGATCTTTCCAATACTTCAGTATTTGTGATTTTGTCTTGCCACTTAATACCAAGTATTCTTCGCAGACACCGCATATGAAAGCTGCTTAAACGTTTCTCTTGGTGTGAGTAAGTTGTCCAGGTTTCACTGCCATAAAGAAGAGTACTAAGGACACAGGCTTGGTAGACGAGGACTTTTGTTTTGGCAGTAAGCTTCCTGTTCTAACAGACTCTTTTTGCTAACATGTTCATTGTTGTTGCTGCCTTGCCAATCCTGATGTTGATTTCCTGATCGGGGGATAATTGGCTATTTACCTCTAATCCTAGATAAGTAAAATGGTCTACGATCTCCAGTTCGGCGTCGTCAATACAGATTGATGGTACACCGTGTGCACATTGTGACATAATCTATGTCTTCTTTTTGTTAATTGTTAAACCAAATTCAGAACAAGCATTGGAGAATGCAGATAGTAGATGTTGTAATTCTTCCTCAGAGTGGGTCGTAATCGCAGCATCATCCGCAAAAAGCAACTCTCTTATTAATACCCTCCTAATTTTGGTCTTGGCCTTCAATCTCTGAGCATTATAGAGGCCACCATCTGAGCGTGAGTGAATGTATATAGCGGCATCCTGATCATGAAAGGCATATTTCAGTAGAAGTGAAAAGTATATACCAAAGAGGGTGGGGGATAGTACACAACCTTGCTTAACTCCACTCTTTATTTCAAACTCTTCTGAAGTTGAGCCATCAAACTTGATCATACCCTTCATGCCTGTGTGGAACGATTCCACAATGGACAGAAGAGTTGGTGGGCAGCCAATCTTCTTTAGTGCTTTGAACAGACCCTCACGACTGACCAAATCGAATGCCTTTGTGAGGTCGATGAAGGCAATAAACAGTGGCTGATTTTGTTCCCGGCATTTTTCTTGCATTTGTCGCAATGAGAATATCATATCAATGGTAGACCGGTTCTGACGGAAGCGCACTGTGATTCGGGGTAGACTTGATCTCCCAGGACTTGAAGTCTGCGCAGAACAATTCTGGCAAATACTTTCCCAACAATACACAGAAGTGAGATACCCCTGTAGTTGTTACAGTCGCTCCGATCGCCCTTGTTCTTGTACAGCGTTATGATGTTTGAATCTTTGAAATCCTGTGGGACTTGTCCTTCTCGCCAGCATAGCTCTGTTAGCTGGTGGATCTGTAGAGTTAGTGTGTCTTGCCCACTCCTGGTTACCTCTACTGGAATCCCATCCTTACCTGGAGCCTTGCCAGACGCAAGTTCATTTATAGCACACTTAACTTCTGTTATGGTGGGAAGTGTGTCCAGGTGGTCAAGAGTTGGCAGGGCCTCTATGGCGTTGAGGGCGTCATCCGCTAGCTTGGTCTCACTTGAGTAAAACTCTAAATAATGCTCGACCCATCTATCCATCTGCTGTTTCTTATCAGTGATGATTTCTCCAGTCAAGGTTTTCAGCGGTGCACTTCTTTTGATCATTGGACCACAGGCTTTCTTTATCCCTTCATACATGCTTCTGATGTTTCCCTTATCACTTGCGATTTGAATTGACTCACATAACTTGATCCAATAGTCATTCGCACACTGCCTGGCAGCCTTTTGCACATCCTTCCTGGCTTGCTTCAGCTCACTCAGAGTGTTACGCGTTGTTCTTTCCTTGTTTCTTAAGAGAGCTATCTTCTTTTTATCAATCAAGGGCTGCAGTATCAGGCTGTTTGCCGCAAACCAGTCCTGCCTCTTATGATCAACAGTGCCGTAAACCCCTACCGCTGTTTTATAAATAGTTTCCTTAAGTTTACTCCATTTATCATTTACTATATAATTTTCTGATGTATCAGTGAAAGCGTCTTCAAGTTGCTGTTGAAATTGAAAGTACTTTCCAGGATCGTGAGTGTTAATAATATTAATCCTGGGGCTAGATTTGTGTTTAGCTGTGTAGATTCTCTTTGGTCTCAGTCTAACCCTTGCAACAACCAACGAATGATCTGTATCACAGTCAGCACTGTGGTAACTTCGCGTTAATGATGTATTGTTCAGATGTTGTCTCCGTGTGATAATGAAGTCCAGCTGATGCCAATGGCCGGATCTTGGATGTTTACATGTGACCTTATGCAGCTCTTTTGTGTCAAAAAATGAGTTTGTAATACATAGGTCATATCTAGTGCAATGCCCCAGCAGCCTTTGCCCATTTTCATTCATGCGACCGATGTTGCATTTTCCAAGGCACACTGGCCATGAACTCGAGTCCTTGCCCACACGAGCATTGAAATCACCGAGCATATAAATGTAGTCGGATATCGGAACTGCCTTGATCACAGAGTCTAGCTGCTCATAGAACGTATCTTTCACATCATCAGAGGAAGCGAGTGTCTGTGCATATGCAGTGATAATGGTGGCAAATCCACAAGAGGTTGCCAAGCGCAGGGATAGTAATCTTTCATTACCTCCAGCTGGGATATCAATCATTCCCAGTAGCGAATTCTTCACTGCAAAGCCCACACCATGTTGCCTTTTTTCTGCCTGCCCTCTACCCTTCCAAAAAAAGGTGTAATTGTTTTCCCTGAGTGACCCTTCCTCGGCGAGGCGAGTCTCCTGCAGGCCAGCAATATCAATGTTAAACGATTGAGTTCAGCATCAATCACAGCTATTTTTCTCACATCGTCAATATTTGTCAAGTCAGTGGAAAATCCTGGACACATGGTTCTTACGTTCCAGGTTGCAAGCCGTAGCTTGATGTTTCTATTATTCTTTTTATTAGTACCTGGTGCATTGGTTTTACAGCCTGCGATGCAGATTTTGTCCTAGCCCCAAGCACCCATTGAAGCAGGCAGGCTGTGGCGGATCAGCACTCAATTGGCCGGGGGCTGCCCAGCTTGAGGCGGGCGGTAGCTGATCAGTGACACCTGTAGGTGTCTCCCACCGTCAGAGGAAACGCCCCATGTCTACGCCAACTGACAAGGACTTATAACCCGTAACAGTTGCCTCTCGCTTTGATTCCGAGATCGGTTAAGACCAGGGATGGAGTTATTGCCTCTCCATAGCACAAAGCCTGGGCTAAAATAAAGAAACCATGCGTTGCCCATGCAGCATGATCCCTCTCTCGGCCTGCCTAGTTCACTCCAGAGGAAAGTTAACACCTATACATCTGGAACAAGACAAGCTGCAGAAGCTGCCGGATCAGCAAAGCAATGCTGTAACTGTCCGCCTGTCGGAGCTTCGATCCTAGACCAGCTGCCAACCAAGGCTTAGGGTCTGGTCTGCCCTGCCATGACTATTTCGTCTTTGGGTTGCATTTCCTCGCACCAGGATAAGGCTTGTACCCTCCCAATTGCGCTCTTCCGTCCGAAGCCGTTGGCACAATGTGGGGTGTCGGGTTTCGTAGGCGCCGCCCAACATTCGGCGCTGACAGAAAGCAGGTAGTACCGTCTACTGTCATACGGTAGCTCAGTCATATCTGACTTAGACCTGACTATATATATCTTCTTCTTCTTCAGCGTTCCGAGCCATTGAGGTTCTTTGCTGCAAATACAATCCGTCTCCATTCGTCTCTCTGGTGGACCTTCTCTTGCCAGTCGTTGATTCCAAGTGCTTGTAGGTCTGTACATGTATTATCTCTCCACCGTCTTCTTGGTCTACCTCGGGGTCTACGGTCATTTATTTCCTGAGTGTAAGCGAGTTTTGTTTCCCTATTATCTTCCATTCTTTCTATATGCCCCAGCCATTGTAGTCTATTAGCCTTCATGATACCAGTGATTAGCGGGGACTTAAACAGATCATAAATGTCTTTGTTACTTCTTCTTTTCCACTCTCCACTTTGTGTATCCCTAATGGGTCCAAAGATGCGTCTTAAAATTTTGTTCTCAAAGGTTTGTAACAAGGCTTCGTCTCCTTTCGTTGTACTCCAGGTTTCAGAGCCATACAGCACAACTGGTCTGATCAGTGTTTTGTATATTGTGATTTTGGTGTTACGAGATAGCGCCTTTGATTTTAGTAGATGTTGTAGTGCATAGTATATCTTATTTCCAGAGTTGATTCTAGTTTGTATTTCTTCCCATATGATGTTGGAGCAGTTGAAGATTGTACCCAGGTATTTGTATGTTTCCGTTCTTTTAATGGTCATATTATCTATTTGTATGTGGCCAGAGTTTCTAGCCATTCCGTCTCTTGAAATTACCATATATTCTGTCTTATCTTGGTTGATAACCAGCCCCATCTGTTGGACTTTTCCCTTTAAGTGAGTCAATATTTCCAATGTCTTTTGTTCACTTTGCCCTATAATATCTATATCATCTGCATAACCAAGCAGCTTGGATGTTCCTCCAATATCACATTCCTCCTTTACCTTCCTTACAACTTTCTCTAGAGCCAGATTGAAGAGTAGCGGCGATAGTGCATCACCCTGTTTCAAGCCAGATGTTATTTGGAAGGGGTCTGATTTCCTGCCTTTATGTGTTACTATATTATAAGTATCTTCCATGCATAGTCTGGTCATGTTGATTAACTTCCTTGGTATTCCAAATTCCTGCATAGCATTCCATAGACTATTCCTATGGAAACTATCATAAGCCTTTTTAAAATCCACAAAAATGTTATGGAGATCTCTTTTATATTCCCAATGTTTCTCGGCTATTTGTCGTAAGATAAATATCTGATCTATTGTTGATCTGTTTTGTCTAAAACCCGCCTGGTAGTCACCTAATATGTCTTCTGAATATGGTTTTAGTCTATTTAGTAATACTGCGGATAGTATCTTATAGCTTGTGGACAGTAGTGATATTCCTCTATAATTTCCACATTGAAACTTGTCTCCTTTCTTAAAGATAGGTATCAATAATGACTCTTTCCAGTCATGGGGTAATTCTTCTGTCCTCCAGATTTTTATTATTAGTTCGTATAGCTTTAGATGTAATGCATGGCCACCTGCCTTTATAAATTCAGCAGCAATTCCATCAGTCCCAGTTGCCTTATTGTTTTTAAGTCGTGTGATTACATATAGGATTTCTTCAAATGTAGGTTCTTCAATTTGTGGTTCGCATGTTAGAACCTCTTCCTGTGGGAAAATGTGACTTGGAGCTTCACAATTTAGTAATTCAATAAAATATTCTTTCCAAGTGTTGCACATTTCCTCATTGGTATTTATCATATTCCCATTTTTGTCTTTTAAGCCATATGTGTTTTGTTGGTGCCCTCGTTTCATTGACTTCAGTTCTTTAAAAAATTTTCTGGATTCATTTTTCTGGTGATTAGTTTCCATATCTTTGATTATATTACTCATATATTCTCGCTTCTGCTGTCTGACTATTTTTGTAGCCTCTTTACATTCATTTCTATAATGCTCTTCCTTTTGGATGTTATTGATGTCATTTAACCATACATGTCTGGCATTCTTCTTCCTAATGACTGCTTCTTCACATTTTTGATTGAACCATCTGTTCTTTCTATGCGTGGTTAACACACCGAGACATTCTTCTGCGGTAGACTGAATTGTATTCTTGATGTTCAACCAAGTTTGGTCAACGCTTTCCTCCAAAGGGTTTTGCAGAGTTTCAAGTTTACATTTTATTTCATCTGTAAATTTCTCTTTGACTGTAATGTCTTTGCAGTTTTTCTCTGTTATATGTTGGGTGTAATCTTTGTAATTTAGTATAGAAAGCTCTCTTAAGTTTTATTTTAAATTTTGCTCCAACGAGGAAGTGGTCACTGTGGCACTCAGCTCCTCTATAACTTCTGACTTGCTGTATGTTTGATGCTGTCCAGATAAGTCAGTCCGATATCGAGGCTCATGTATTTGTTTCGTAACAAAGAAAGGTTTTTACAAAGGTGGGGATGTTAACCCCACGCTTCAACCCCCAACCTGGAGGACCAGGGTGTTTCTCTTTGTCTGTTCTCTACCCTTTGACCTGTCCGGCTTGGGAGGCCCTGCTGGTAGCTACGCTACCGCCGGCATAGCTCTCAGGGTCATTGAGAAACTCAAGCTCCCCCACCACGACAAGGTGGAAACACCATCGGGGGAGCTGACTATATATATAATTTCGTTATATAGTGAAAGTATAATGAGATACAGACAATTCGCATATAATTTCAGATGGTGGACATGGTAAAAACAATTTATGAAAAGCACTGCTGCGGATGATTTGGAAGCAGATTGCTTTGCGTTGATGTTGATGGTGTGAAGCATCGGCCATTAAAAAAGCAATGACAAACTTAAACATCTTTAGTAAGTCACAAACATCCGATAAATGCTGAGGTTGACAGCAACATCCTTAATGGACATGCAACTACACTTTTTTAAATTATTATTTAAAGTCATTCAGTACGATCCACCACAATTTTCCGCGTTCTAACGCATTAACAGCGTGGTGCATCCTCCATCTTCTGAGAACCGTTGTGTTGTACATTTCTGCTATTTACGTACAATTTAATCACGTCTGTTAGTTTAGTGAATAAAGACCCCTGCGCCCCTGCCATTTGTTTTCCCCCAGCGTAGCGCTTTCTACGGGTAAATGGAACTCACACCCCTGTTAGATGGAAATGGAATATCCCATACACCTTAAATAAAATGGACTCTTCCTTTTGAAATGCTTGGTCAAGTTAAACTGCTTTGCGTTGATTTGATGGTGCATGAGCCGTTCAGAAAGCAAACTGCTTAATGTAAAAGTACCTAGTAAGTAACAAACTGCGAATAAATGCTGGTGTTGACTGCAACGTCATGTAAAGGACATGCTGTTAACTTTTTAAGCAACTCGGTTCGATCCATCACAATTTTCCATTCACTAAATCATTAACTGCGCGGTGCGCCTTGACCGCTTTAGATCCGCTGTTTTGTACATTTCTGCTATCTATGTGTACTTAATCGAGCCTGTTTAGTAAATACATGCATTTTTTTTTTCACTGCGCGTTTCACGGGCAAATGGGAAAACACACCCCTTTAAGATGAAAATGGTATGTCCCACACACCTGAAATAAAATGGACTCGTCGTTTTGAAATCTTTGGTCAATTTAACAATAGAAAAACCGGTTGCACATTGCTCTTCCCTCGCCCAGTGAGACATGCACAGACATGTGTAGGCCCCGCCAATTAAATGTGTGGCTTAACAACATAACGGTTGCGTCATTATGATGATGTTCTTGGCGATATCGATTGCCCCGTGCTACATTATAGCAAACAGCACGTCAGTTCAACGCTCGCAGAAATGGCGGCTGTAGGAATTTTTTGCCTGTTCAGATGAAAGACTATTGACGTAATTGTTTCTCTTTCTCATTATGTTTGAGCTAACGTTGGTGTTCTTTCTTTGATCTTACGCTCGGTTTATTGGATGTTTTAGTAAATAAGCATGTTCCACCCCCTCTCTTTCTCTCTCTCTCTCTCTCTCTCTCTCTCTCTCTCTCTCTCTCTCTCTCTCTTCCCCCCCCCCCCTCCATGTATCTGACAATTGTATCGATGTATGTGGATCTGCTTGGACAATAAACAAGCAGTTAGAATGTAGAATAGAGGCCTTGGAGATGTGGATATTGAGAAGAATATGCCGTATTTTATGGAGAGAGAGAGAGAGAGAGAGAGAGAGAGAGAGAGAGAGAGAGAGAGAGAGAGAGAGAGAGAGAGAGAGAGAACAGTCAAATACAGAGGTTCTAGAAAAACTGGGAATGAAAAGAGAGTTGATGAAAGAAATAAAAAAGAGTCAAGTGAAATATTCCGGCCACGTTAAAAGACATAACACTCTCATAAAAACCATCCTGGAGGGTGAGGTTGAAGGCAAGCGAGCAAGAGGTAGACAACGATACAAGTTTGAAGATAGCATCAAGAGATGGACGAACATCAGCCTGAGAGAATGGAGAATGTAGTCAGGGCAAGAGACAGACAGTGTTGGAGAACCATTGCTGCCAACCTTCACTGTGGAGACGGCACATGATTGATTGATTGATTGATTTATGAGGATCCAAGGTGTTTAGTGCTCTTACCTGCCAAGGCAGTGGTTGGGGTTCAGTCGCCAGCAGTAGCAGAATTATTTTTCCCTGCCAGTACAACTCTGGGGTCGATCTAGTATCATAAACATGGGTACAAGTCAATTTTCTGGGAATTGTCTCTGAAGGAAAGATGATGAGGTATGAAAATGGTCAGCGCACTTCACATGCAATGGAAATGGCCAACGCACTTCACATACAATAGAAATGGCCAACGCACTTCACATGCAATGGAAATGGTGAACGCACTTCACATTCAATGGAAATGGTCAACGCACTTCACATGCAATGGAAATGGTCAACGCACTTCACATGCAATGGAAATGGTCAACGCACTTCACATGCAATGGAAATGGTCAACGCACTTCACATGCATGGAAATGATCACACTTCACATGCAATGGAAATGGTCAACGCACTTCACATGCAATGGAAATGGTCAACGCACTTCACATGCAATGGAAATGGTCAGCGCACTTCACATGCAATGGAAATGGTCAACGCACTTCACATGCAATGGAAATGGTCAACGCACTTCACATGCAATGGAAATGGCCAGCGCACTTCACATGCAATGGAAATGGCCAGCGCACTTCACATGCATGGAAATGGTCAACGCACTTCACATGCAATGGAAATGGTCAACGCACTTCACATGCAATGGAAATGGCCAGCGCACTTCACATGCATGGAAATGGTCAACGCACTTCACATGCAATGGAAATGGTCAGCGCACTTCACATGCAATGGAAATGGTCAACGCACTTCACATGCAATGGAAATGGTCAACGCACTTCACATGCAATGGAAATGGTCAACGCACTTCACATGCAATGGAAATGGCCAGCGCACTTCACATGCAATGGAAATGGCCAGCGCACTTCACATGCCGAGGCCTAGAATAAGTGAAGACGTAAACCCTTCAACGGCAGTGTCTGCTGTGGGACTAGCTACCCTTACCTTTCATCGGTTAAAGTTAACTGGTGGAGGTCAGCATGGCCGAATGGATAAGAACGCGTGTTCTTAAACATCCGGTGTGCTGATGCCGAGGTAAGGGGTTCAACCCTTACACCGGACAGTTGGACTAAAATCTTGATCTATCGTCCTTTACTTGGGGACGTAAATTACAAGTACCTCTGAAGTCGGAGTGGGTTCGCTTGAGGGCGAGAGACACTGTTAATAGGTAAAGCTAACCCGACACTCCAGCACTACTACAAGTAGTGAGTATGGACAACACTTAAGTTCAAAGCGAGCAAGCGAGCGAAAAAAAAAAAAAAAGGAGTCAACTGGTGATGTTTTCATTGCTGTGGCTGTATCTCTTAATTGAATTGACACGACATACACAAGGAGTTAACTGATTCAGTGCCAAGAAAAAAAGTAGGTTTTGACCAATCATGGTGCACAATCAAATGACCACGTATAATGTAAATGTCCGTTCACTGAGCACTGAAATTGTGGAAGATACAAAAAACACACAAGAAATAGCACGATGACACTAGTTGGGCGATATATTGTCCTTCTGTCGAAATTCGAGATCACATGCGGCGATATATTATCCTTCGGCACTCAATTAGTTAAATGCTAAGTAGACTCTACATGACCTAAAAATATAAAGTTAAAGTTAGTTGCATATCGTTTACTGGACGTTGCAGTCAAGACCAGCATTTTTTGCTCATTTGATGTCTTGGCAAGGTTACGTTCAGTAGTAGTTTGCCCTTGCTTTCTGAACGACCGGCACCCATACCATTTCGTAAAAACCAACGCAGCGCGGTCTGCTGCCTAATCGCGCGCAGATGTGTTTCGAACGCGGGTATGCGGGATCACGAACCGCGTCGGTAACACCTTCGCCACGGAGCAGGCAAATAAAAATATAGAAGCTATAAATGTTAACAATTTCAACAAATTAAATACAAACAAAAGCTGTATCATTTGCTGCCCCGAACAATGCAAACAATATAAAAGCACGTAGCATAGAGCATCTTTACAAAACACAGTTACGGAAAACAAAGGACGTTGCGGTGACAAGGCTTCATCGGAAAACAAACACAAGAAAACGCAACAACATATAAACAACGGAGATGATACTACAGTGATGACATGACATCATAATAAGAATGAGAAGCTTAGGAGTTGGGAATGTGCGCTACTTATCTCATAGTCCCAGAAAGTGAAACATCGGTGAATGGTGAGTCGTTTCCCATTACCTTTACCCCGTTCACACTCAGAAGAGAAGTTATAATTAGGGACCATCCCAGCCTCAGATAAATAATCCTGTGACCGAATGGGGCACAGTTCGGGTATTATTTTTGAGGTCAGCTTATATTGCCAGCTGTGCCAGGAGGCGTGGTCGTGCTTTACAAAACACAATTTCAGGCTCCTAACAATGCACCACATCTGACCAGCTACTATATTGTTCTTGTTTATCAATTAGTGCCAACTCCGTGGCAAAGGTGTTACAGACGCAGTTCGTAATCTCGCATTCCCGCGTTCGAAACACAGCTGCGGGAGATTTGGCAGCAGACTTCCTTGCAGTGGTTTTTATATGAAATGGTATGGGTGCCGGTCGTTCAGACAGCAATGGCAAACTACTGAACGTAAATTTGCCAAGAGATCACAACAGCAAAACACGTTGGCGTTGACTGCGACGTCCTGTAAAGGATATGCAACTAACTTTAACTTATCAATTAGTGGATAGTGTGTTATATCTGTTACGCATTCTTTTTACTCCTCCTCCTCCTCCTCCTCCTCCTCCTCCTCCTCCTCCTCCTTCTCCGCTTCTTCTTCTCGTGCATTTCAGACTAAGTGGAGTATAATCCCACAACCACGCATGACAAACCTTTTACAGGCCAGCCATAATTGGTTGGATGTTGACTGATATTTAATAAGGTGTGAGGTAGTCAGTCTCAGCCCAACCTTCTGTAGTCGTCTGTTACGACATGTATACCAGTGAATTATGGAAGGTGAATCAACACATCCTGAAGAATTTCGGTGTAACGGAGATGTAGTTCCTGAGATGAACGTTGCAAATACCTTGAACTGCCAGAATAAATATCCACGATTGCCTGGGGAAATGTTTCAAAAAGTAGAACACCATTTACATGTATAAGAAATAAATAAATAGTATTCTTCGATTATGAAATGAGAAGAGGGGCTTTCGAAAACTTCACGAAGACTGGAAAGATGAGTCGGGGAAGAGGCAGAGGTAGACCGAGAGAAATGATGCTGGATGGACTGAGAGGATGGCACGGAGGGATATGATCAGGAGAGTTGAACTGAAGCACAAGGTACCGTGATCTGTGGCGAGACATGAACACCTACACTATCTGGCAACAGTGACTTGGTTCTCGTTGAATAATCATATTGTCAACACTCCAACACCAACTGTAATGCTGTGTTCAGAGACGGTGGAAAGAACGCAGGCAATGAATTACCTGGGGATACGGTTTGATCGAAGCCTTGCTTATAATGTGCACATAGACCAGGTGATAACAAAGGCCAAGCGGGGTTTGGCAGCGATGCGGGTGATGGCGGCAGCAAACTGTGAGCAGCGCCATCTATGTCTTCTGTACGAGGGGTTGGTCATGTCTGTTTTGGAGTATGCAATGGCAATCCTGACTCTCAGCCATAAGCAGATAGAAAGGATGGAAAGGATACAGAATGAAGCTATGCGCATTATTCTTGGATGTACAAGAGATACAGCATGCAGGGCGATGCGCTACCTTCTTGGTTTTCCAACCATTGAAGAGAGAATACAAGGTTGCAGGGCACGCGCCTACCTCAGAATTAACGCAAACACACAACATCCACTGCATAGTGAAATTAGGAAGGTGAAGGGCAGCAGGTTAAAAAGAGGACGGTCGTGGATGGGTCAAGCCGAAGACATTCTTCAACAGGTGTGTTCACTTGAGGACTTAGAACCTGGCGAGGAGTGGGTGCGAGTGCCAACAGACTTCTGCACATCCTTTTCAGTTTGCATCCAACTAGATAGAAAATGCAGACAAGAAAATCCGGCTGCTGTTGAGGCTGAAGTACAAGCGTTGATTTTCGAGAATTCGCTAGACGGTGATGCGGTCATCTACACAGATGGGTCGGTCGTCCGACATGTGAGAAGCTCATGGGCCTTTACAGCTCGGGCCGGAGGGAGAATTGTGAAGGAGGACTCTGGTGCTTTCACTGAAACCACAAGTAGCCTGACCATGGAAGTCATGGCAGTAAGTAAAGCAATAACATGGCTCGAGACACAGACATTCACTAGGGCTTGTTTCCTTAGCGACTCAATGAACATGATCAAGAGGATAGAGGAGGGGTCGATCCGAAGAGAATGGTTGCTGCCTCTGGAGCGGTCTCGACTGGCAAAGATTAGTTTCATCTTCGTGCCAGGGCATGCGGGAGTACAAGGAAATGAGCGGGCTGACAAGCTCGCAGGTGAGGCTACTGTGGAGGGCGGAAGCGCCATGGACCAGGCCGACATTCTGAATGCTCTACGAGAAGTAAGACTTTTGCGAGAACCAAGTGATGACTGTGAATCTACAACAATGGCCAGACTGCGAGAGCAGCAAATTAAAAGAGGGGTGGCCAAACAAGAACACTACGCAGGAAGCCAAAGAAGATTTATAAACCAACACAGAACTGGCGTCGTTAGCCGCTACACGTTGCGGGATTTGCTGAGGAGGGGATCCGAGCACTTATGGACTGAATGGTTCGATGTGCAATGAGGATGATCTGTCGACTAACTAACTAACTATCTGGCAAGACACATGATGATGATGATGATGATGATTATGATGTTTCAGGAAGTCTACATTGTTCATACTCTTTGCTGTCTCCTTTGGGCCAGGGAACACAATGGTGGTTTTTAACCGATTCAGCCCCGAACAAAAAGTAGGTTTGCACTAAACCCGGTACACAATCAAATCAACAAGTATAATGTAGATTTCCTTTCATTGAGCATTGGAATTGGGGAAGATACTATGAAACAAAACAAATAACACGATGACCCTTATATGGTGATATAGCGTCCTTCTGTCCAAAAGGGAGGTCACATTTGACGATATATTTATTATCCTTCGGCACTGAATCAGTTAAGCACACTAAACAACATGTATGCCTGGGAGTCTTCGTGGCGAGGGGCCGTCTGCCTCGCGCTCCGAAGGTTGTGGGTTTAATTCTGAGCTACATCTTTCGGTTAACGAGTGCATTTTTCTCTGAGACTCCTGGGGATCCTCACTGGAGCTACGGAGTACGTGCTTTGTACGACGCTTTCAGCAGCCCTCGCTGCGGAAAGAGACCGAGCCATATGGGATAAAACCCGGTGCGATGAAGTCGATCCTCTGGACTTTTAAGCGACTTTTTTAAAAACAACATGTATACCTCAGTGCACCAAAACCACATGTTCAAACCCCAGAAGCGGCAGGACTGTTTTATTGGACAGAGTTATATCCCATATGGTTGATCTTCTTTCCTCAGAGCGCTCTGCCGAAAGCGTCACTCGGAGCACCAACTTTAGAGCTTAGCGACAACCCCGAAGGAGTCTGTCTCCACAACAATTGCACACGTTAACCGAATGTCGAAAATAAACCAAGATCTGAGTAGATGGAAGACAGGCAGCGTGAGCAATTAGTCACGGAACCCCCGTCATTAACTGATTAAGTGTCATGGGATTATTAATCGTCATAAGCAACTTCCCGTATCTGCCATGGGCTTATATATCGCCGAAACGTTGTCATTTGTTATAATACAACATGTCTGTTTGCCAGGAAGTTATTTCAATTATTATTGGTTAGATTGAGATTGCTCGTTTGATTGCTTCTGATTTCAATTTCTCGTTCTCAAAGAGATGAACTGCTGCTGATATGGAACACTACCCTGGCTGTTGGCTATTCTCTTATGTATTGTGGAAGTCATTGCCTTATATCTTAGGGTCAGAAGAAACACCATCTCCCATCAATTACTACAGGTGCCGACTTCCCTGTAGCCGTACTGATTCAAGCGGCATATGTGAGGTGACTGCATACCGCTCAGCTTTCGTAATCTGCGTTATTCTCTTAGGACTGCCTATTGGCCGACTTCAGCTTCATTAGGCGGCATTTGTCAATACCTCAGCATGGTGACTGTTCCCATAGACTGGTTAACTGTGGTTTCTGTACTACACACAATGACGGGCAAAACGAGACTATAAAATAACAAAACTCCAGCGACGTTTCCACATTTATATTAAATACAATACATTTCGTGTATTCATCAATTGTTCGACACCACAATCAAATCTAATAGACTTGACACAACTCTAATGTAATAAAAGCGGCATAGTGTAAGCCGTTGCCTATCTTCGAGACGTGGTGCGTCCACGAGGACAACCACAACTTGAATCCCCTTGTCACCTTCGCAAAATAGTGTCTCTTGCTCCGGTGACAACCTCGGCGTGCGCCACGTGGGTCCAGACCCCACGATTGTCACGTCCTTCCGCGTGACCATCTTTCAACATGCCATGAGCTCCAATTCGACTCATGGCAATGCTATAATATTAACAACTTAAAAATAATGACTGTGACACACTCCAACTTCCCATTTTCCGCCATCCATTTTGTTTGATCCAGACCTAATGTTTGTTTGACATTGAATCTGTTAAAGTAACATATGGCAGTAACGTCGTTTAAAAGGCTCCAGATTTTATTTGGAACACCAATGATGTAAGTTCTCCAGAATATTACAGCTACTGAAAGGAGTGTTATTTTAGTGTATAATAAAAGGTAGACACTGTGTTTGGGTTATGTTGCTTTAGGTATTCACAGATTCTAGGCCACGGTATGTGAGGTCGAGCGGCCAGTTTCAATCCTCGTCGCCTTTCTATCAGACAATTCCCCCCAAAAATTATGAAAATTGTCTGGTATCCATTTTTGTGAGGGCGCGACGACCCCCAGAGCTGGATAGGTAAGCGAATCCTGCCTGTGCTGGGGACTGAACTCGAACCATTATCTTAACATAAAAGTGTACTAACCACTATGCCATTCTGGGTTTTATTTTAGTGTGTACAATCTATTTTTGGGGACACAAGACAATCGCCATTTTATCACGTGTTGAGAGTGGAGGATCTGTAGGACGTTTCTATAATAAGGAAGGTCGGGGGGTATTCGTGACATAGATCTATACTGGCACTTTACCGCCTTGACAGACGATTGTCATTCAGAAAAGGCATAATAACCACAACCAATGGCTGCAGCGAATGTGACTGAACAGATCAATTCGCTCGGATAATGTTCGTCCACAATTGATGCATGTGAATGCACGATCATTTCCCCATCACGCACCATCTTCAGTCATTTTCTCCATTGTCTTTATTCCATTCCTGACCTTTCCCCACCATGCAACGCGATCTGCGTCGGCGTTTGTTTCCAAGGCGCAATATAAATTCCAGTATCAATCATGTCCACTTATAAACATCTTTGTACCTTTGAAGTCACCAAGAAATACATGTCTAATGTTGGGCATACATTGAGTTGTGGTGCATTAACTGAGACAATTATGTAATGGGTTAACATTTCTTTAATAGATTTTACATCAAAACGGCATAACTTCTCGATGACAATCAAACCATTTCTTTTTAGTTTGGTTGTGCAGCCAATGATCAAGTCCTACAAGAAACAAATTAAAACCGTAAATTAATTAGAGTAATTAGATGTAGACAGTCAAAATTATTTGGCCACGTTATGAGAAAAAATAAATTGGAGAACTTGAAGACAAGGGGCAAGATCGAAAGGAAGAGAACACAGGGAAGGCAGAAAAGTAAATACCTGGATGGCTTGGCCACTTGGTTTGGTCGAGACAAGAACACTGAGCTGACCCACGACTCTGGTGATCGCGTGAGATGGCGAAACATGACCGCCGACGCCTATCGGCATGGCACATGATGAATGAATGAATTTGCAACAATAATCATTCAAACTTATCCCATTAACAATGTTGCCTGCCCTTTTGCAGAATGTTGCAAACAACCCTAAACCCAGTTGATTTTCTATGTTGTTTTACATTCAGTAGTTTGCCATTGTTTTCTGAACCAGAAACCAACGTTGAAGTCCGGGTAGGGGGTGATCCCACTACCCCGTCTTAAACGCAATGGAGTTTAAGAGCTAGAGAGTTCTTATTCTTTCTGTCGTGTCGACTGATACTTATTCATACATACATGAAATTATGTAGCCTTCTTCTTCTTCTTCTTCTTCTTCTTCTTCTTCTTCTTCTTCTTCTTCTTCTTCTTCTTCGTCTTCGTCTTCGTCTTCGTCTTCGTCTTCTTCTTCTTCTTCTTCTTCTTCTTCTTCTTCTTCTTCTTCTTCTTCTTCTTCTTCTTCTTCTTCTTCTTCTTCTTCTTCTTCTTCTTCTTCTTCTTCTTCTTCTTCTTTGTCAACAACCTACTTGCGACAGGTTATTCAGGACTCCCTACTTTTGCACAACACGAATCAATAACTCGTGTGGTTTGCAAAAGGATACATTTTTATTTAGAGCATATGACACACAAGCTCGGCGAGCGGATTACTTCATGGATAATCAACAACATGGTATGTTTCACAGATGCAATGAAGAGGTGGAAATAATGATACTATACACTAATTGGAATCTAAGGTCTAGCTAACACTATTGTCTATAAACTACATATGGTTCCTAGCGAACACGTCTATTCTCTCTCAGTCCTTGTCCCCCGTCTGAGGCACGCTTCTAGTTGCGCATTCAACTTCGGACATTCAGTCCTGCGTGCGCTGACGAGTTCTGCGTGCGTAGAGTCCCAGCACGCTTGGTCAGTTAACTCTTGTAACTGGTATTCCCCAGTTACTCGTCGAGAGGCGAGTTTCCTATACTCTCGCTCATACGCACTTAATGCTCTCGTCGTTGACACACCTGTGTCCTGTTGTCAAGCTAAATATAGTGCCTGTGTCTCTCCTGTCTAGTATTCTCTGTATAGCTCCGTCTTAATTCTCTAAGCCCCTGTGTGTAGATCGTTGACACACTCCTCTCCTCTGTGTGTAGTGTTACAACCGTTTAACTCTCGTATGTAACACGTATTAGTCATTGAAAAATTGGCTGTCCAATTTTTGTCAACGATCTCATCAGTTTAAGTATCTCTTCTGGGGATAGAACAAACTATCTTCTTTTCCCTTTTCACACTGTTATATTGATTCACTAGGCTAATTGAGTAGTGCATCACATCAATATAGTTGGCTATAGACCTCTATTATATTCTTGGGAATTGTATTGATCCGTAACCGTTGTCTTATGACTTATGTCCTGGCTTCCGTCGTTTGACCCTATGTCTTTTGACTTTCACCCGTTGACTTATGTCTCGACCTGTCCTCAAATTGCCCAATATGACAACCCGCAACAAGTTGTCTCTGTTAAGAGAACAACACATGAGCATGACTGTTCATGTTCCCCTATAATATTAGTACCAACTCGTATGCTCTATGTTCTACTCTTCACCTTTTTAACTTCCGTTTGTGAATAAATATTTTCAATGTTACCTTCAGGTTTTTTAAAGAAGTTATTGTGTCCCCTGTTTTTTTTAAGTTACCGTTCTTTGCAACAAATGGTGACTGCAACTTTTATTTGTTTGTTTTTTCCTGTTTGTTTGCGTGTTATCTAATAAACTACAATGTAAATACCTTGCTAACATGTGTATGTGTTTCTATTCTACATGTATGTATTACTTCGAGCGCCGTAAATAGGATTATTGTGGCTACAAATGTTGGTTAATTTAATTTATGACCACAATTTCGCTTTAAGATGCTCAAAGTACTTTCTCTATTTACTACTACTATTTCTAAAGTATGGCAGTTACACACTTAAAACTGAACAACACATTGCTTACACAGATCGACGCAGACAAGTCATAATAAGACGATTTGCGCGGAGAAAAAAAATTCCGCTAAATCTCTCTCTCTCTCTCTCACTCAATGTTTACTTTGTCTTCATTCACTCCTCTCATCTATACATCTTTCGCTCAACTTTCATACCATAGTTATGTTAAAACATTCATTCGTCTTTAAAATATAGTTCATACTATTACATAAATGAACAATACATATTTACAATAAATGATTGGCTAAATCGTACAAGTCTTCACGCCACATGACTGTGCTATGAGTTTGCACGCGTCATATCTATACAACATATTCTACACGTTTGCAATGATGGTTAGTTACCGATCATGTGTTACTAACTAACCTAACTAAGCTATAGTAATTTCGTGTGCTGTTCTAAATTAACCTAAGGGAAATAACCTAATTAATTAACTATCTCTAAGCAAAGTGGGTTAGTTACCTTATAGTATTTTCGGTAAATAAAATGATGTTAATTTTCTAATGGTTGGGTTAGTTTAGAAATGATGTCTTAAGGAAATTAACCTCTAAATGATTATGTTTACATGGTGATGTGATAAAGTTATGTCTAATAATTTAATTTCTAACGTAGGTGTTAAATTAAATGATGTTTTTAAGTGAATGTGGATGATTTATACCTATGAACTAACATAAATAACGTCATACAATTAATTGAACATTTGCAATTCACTTATAACTATACACAATGAGGTTATGCGTACTGTTTACAAAAAACAAAACACAATTTAATATACATATCACATTTACGTTATTATATAACTACACTAACGTCGTCCTTTCCAAATGGGTCCTTTCTGTTTTAATGTTCGAGCACTGTTCCTGGTAGACTAGTTTCATAACCTAGTTCAATTCACCACAGTATTATCTGCTCTCCTTTCAGGATAGTGTCTATCTATAACGCTCCCTACTAGTTTCTGTAGGTTCAAGTCTAACACTTTCGATGTAATTAAGGCTTCTCTATGTGTTAGCGCTGTAACAATGTTACTAATGTGCCTGTTCATTTACTCATACTAGCACTGTTCCTGTTACACAGTTCAGTAGATTGGCGATATTAACGCACTTAAAGAACGTACTTAAAGTGTAACTTTTCTATCACACACGGCACTGATTTCATTAATAGCTACAGTGTCACTGTTTCTGGTGATAAGTCGTCGTTCTTTTCCTGCACTTCAGGTATTGGTATATCTGAAGGTCTACTTAAGACGTCTGCCAACGAGTTCAATGATCCCTTCAAATGTTGGATTGTAAAGGCATAGTTTGCCAATATTAAGGACCATCTGTAGATCCTGTTGTTTTGAGGGATGCCAGACTGCATTACCTCAAGGGGAGAGTTGTCGGACTGGATTACAAACTCTGTACCTGCCAAAAACCTATGCAGTTTTCTAACGCAATAGATTACGCTAAGGCCCTCCAATTCAGATGCTGAGTATCTTGATTCAGCTTCGGTATCTTTCCGGCTTACGAACATCACTGGGTGGAACCTCCCATCGTAAAACTGGCCTAATATACCAGATATGGCAATCGCACTTGCGTCTGTGCGGAGAAAATAGGTAAGTTTTTGTTAGGTAAACGCAAAATAGGTGGTACACTGAATAGATATTTCAACTTTGATAACGTTCCAATTAACGTTGCATCTTTCACATCCAATTTAGCCGAAGCTTTCAAAATATTGGAAAAAAACACTGGTGATTTCCGCCAGATTGGGAATAAATTTACTATAGTAGTTTACAAGACCAAGCAGACTTCTGACCTGTTTCTTGGTCGTTGGCATAGTCAAATTGAGAATCTTTGTGACTATTTTCTCGTCTGTTTTGAGTTGGCCTCTGCAGATGGTATGGCCTAGGAAGTCAATTTGTTCCATGCCCAACTCAACCTTAGTTGGTTTGACGGTAAGACCGAATAATCGTAACCTGTCGAAGACATGTCTCAGTTTCTGTAGGTGTGACGTCCAGTCTTCAGTATGTACACATATGTCATCTATATATGTAGATGTATTGGGTACCCCGTGGAGTAGATCCCTAGTAAGACGCACAAAAGTGGCAGGAGCATTACGAAGGCCAAAAGGAAGAAAGCGCCACTCATAGAGTCCTAGAGGTGTGGAAAAAGCTGTCAAAGAAATTGAATTTTGTTGCATCGGGATTTGCCAGTAGCCTCGAGTGAGATCAAGTTTAGAAAATATACGAGATGTAGACATATCTAGAATCAAATCCTCGCATGCTGGAATTGGCTCAGCATCGATCTTTGTCACTCTATTTAAACGTCGATAATCGACGCAGAGGCGAATTGTAGAGTCCTTTTTGGCGACAAGAACGATAGGAAAGGAATATTCCGACTGTGATCTTTGAATTATTCCACTCGACTCAAGAGATAGTAGTTCTTTGTCGAGATTTGCCCTATAATTTAGAGGGATGGAATAAGGTCGACATTTGATAGAGGTATTATCAGTCAGAATGATAGAATGCTCTATTCTGTCTGTCTTTCCTGGGATGTCGGAGAAAATGTCCTTGTACTCTGTCACTAAATCTATCATCTGTCGTCGTTGCTCGTCAGTAAGTTTGGTTTCTATCCGTATGCTGTCAATGGTCCCAGTCGTGTCTACAGTAGGGACTGGTAATTCTAATCCGTCGTCATCTGTCTGGTTAAGTACTGTAGTGGTATTAGCTGTGTGTGCTGTTATCTGGCTAAGTGTATTTGCGATGTCGCTGTCGTGTGTCGCCCTACCTAGTGTAGTTGTGTTGTGTACGTCTGTCGTCCGATTACTTGGTGTGGGTGTATTTTGTTCGTCTGTCTGTAGTTCCTGTCGTGAGAAATATGGTTTCAGCATGTTGATATGGAATATCTTTAATTTTCCCTTTATCGATATTTCATAGTCAACATCCGACACTTTCCGTTCGACGTTGAATGGCCCTTGCCATGATGTTAGCACTAAATTTCGTTTATCAGGTTGTAACAGGAGAACGTTCTGATTAGGTTCAATGTGTATTGGTTGTGATGCCAATAATGACTGTTGACCTTTGGCCGTTGCATGCTTACCCTTTCTTACACGATGTTGACAAATAGTACATGAACGGCAGAAAATTTTTATCTCAGTACAGAATTTAGGCCAGTAAAATTGTGACAAAATTCTGGCTCTAGTTTTTTCATAGGCCAAATGTCCAGCAAACGGTGACTCATGTGCGATCTTAACTCTCTAAGCCCCTGTGTGTAGATCGTTGACACACTTCTTCTTCTTCTTCTTCTTCTTCTTCTTCTTCTTCTTCTTCTTCTTCTTCTTCTTCTTCTTCTTCTTCTTCTTCTTCTTCTTCTTCTTCTTCTTCTCCTCCTCCTCCTCCTCCTCTTCCTCCTCCTCCTCCACCTCCTCCTCCTCCTCCTCCTCCTCCTCCTTCTTCTTCTTCTTCTTCTTCTTCTTCTTCTTCTTCTTCTTCTTCTTCTTCTTCTTCTTCTTCTTCTTCTTCTTCTTCTTCTTCTTCTTCTTCTTCTTCTTCTTCTCCTCCTCCTCTTTCTTCTTCTTCTTCTTCTTCTTCTTCTTCTTCTTCTTCTTCTTCTTCTTCTTCTTCTTCTTCTTCTTCTTCTTCTTCTTCTTCTTCTTCTTCTTCTTCTTCTTCTTCTTCTTCTTCTTCTTCTTCTTCTTCTTCTTCTTCTTCTTCTTCTTCTTCTTCTTCTTCTTCTTCTTCTTCTTCTTCTTCTTCTTCTTCTTCTTCTTCTTCTTCTTCTTCTTCTTCTTCTTCTTCTTCTTCTTCTTACTTGCTGTCCATTATGGCCGAT